>OX402056.1:13165000-13765000 GCA_947859365.1 Archips crataeganus | reverse complement strand
TGTGACAACCTACTGAAATTTCGATCGTAGCAGATCGTCCCCGCGGTAGGTAAATATCGCGCGTAAGTACATGGCATGCATGAGGCCTGGTAATGGTCTCCTTACATCTACATACGTTTTATGTCCACGCAATAAGAGCTCTCGACGGCCGAACAGAGCCGAGTCAATCGACGTCTTTTTCACTCTGCTTGCGTGAACATAAAGATTTTTTGATTGACTTAAACCGATTCTGCACCGATAAGTGTGGCGGGACCCGTATAAATGACAGTTAATTTCTAAATGAATTTGTACATATCATTGGTACATCCATATGATCAATAATTGTAATTTCATTAAGTGTAAGAAACGGCGGCTTAAACCGTGGTGGCCTAGCGGTTTGACCTAATGGCCTCTTAAGCAGAGTGTCGTGGGTTCAAATCTCGGCTCGCACCTCTGAGTTTTTCGGAATTTATATGCGAAATTACATTTGAAATTTACCATGAGCTTTACGGTGAAGGAAAACATCGTGAGGGAACCTTCATACACCTGCGAAGAAATTCAATGGTGTGTGTGATGTTCCCAAACCGCACTGGGCTCGCGTGGGAACTACGGCCCAAGCCCTCTCATTCTGAGAGGAGGCCTGTGCCCTGCAGTGGGACGTATATAGGCTGGTATAATGATGATGTAAGAAACGGTACATTATCAATGATAAATTGGCTACTTTCCTAACTAGTCAGTCTTTTAGATTATCAAAAAATATTGGACACGTATTTTTTATTTTGTCAATTAAACAAAAAATTACGAAGATATGGCGCATTGAAGTTTCGCGTGACGTCACTTGTTCCTACACTTTGTATGAGCGTTTTAGGAACAAGTGACGTCACGCCTCATCACGCGGAACTTCAACGCGCCATATCTTCGTCATTTTTTGTTTAATTGTCAAAAGAAAAATTACGTGTCTAATATTTTTTGATAATGTAAAATACGGACTAATAAGAATTATTATTTTTTTACCTAGGAAACATCCCTATTGTACCGGAAAAGGCGATCAAGACAATCCGACTGAATAAGCATGTTCATGACAATTCGTGTAAGTTGCGGCTATATATTACAACGCTTCCAACAAGATGGAGCGACGACCTGGTTAAGGTTGCGGGATCGCGCTGGATGGCACGGGACCGATCTGTTTGGCGAGCCTTGGGGGAGGCCTATGTTCAGCAGTGGACGTCTTTCGGCTGAAATGATGATGAATGATGATGATGATGATGATTACAACGTTAGTGATTCTCTACGCTAATCAACAAAATAATAATAATTATGATTTGTATTGCGTTTGGTTTTTGCGGCTGGTAAAACATCTTCAAAAATTTGTGTTGCTTCATAAAAAAAACAGCGTCTTTCATTCCGACATTCCTAGTCCATAATAAACTATTTTGATAATTGGATTTACCGAACATTCCATTCGGCTGCATTCACACGAAGCTGTCACGGGAGTGAAACAGCGATATTCATAAGTAGCATCATCAAAGAGGCCAGGCGCGGTGCTGACGCTGAAATATTGCCGGTGGAATCGGCGCGACAGTCTGTCCACAGCTTTATAAATAAAGTGAGAACGCACCATTTGAGCACAGCATAGGGAAGATACAGTGGTCCACACGATACATACATAAAACTACTTGAACAGTTTATATCGCGTATGTTGAGACGAATCTCAATCCGATTTTTTGCGACAATTTCAGGTTTCATGATCACGTCTACGTACCTAGAATATACGAAAATCTCTCG
Organism: Archips crataeganus; assembly: GCA_947859365.1. Classification (NCBI taxonomy): domain Eukaryota; kingdom Metazoa; phylum Arthropoda; class Insecta; order Lepidoptera; family Tortricidae; genus Archips; species Archips crataeganus. The sequence goes on along the minus strand of OX402056.1, from coordinate 13,763,236 downwards.
TAGGAGTTAAAAATTTGGGCGTTAATGCCCTTTGATTTTAAACTAAGGTCAAGCGAGGATATCAAATATTATTCGTTGTTAAATAGCAAGGCAGTGGATTAGCTGTTGGTACATAAACTGTGATATAATACAATGAATTAAAATAGCGGACATCAACGTAGGAGGCGAAGGATCCGGAACGCATGGCCACATCGATTTATGTGTCAACGGTAATAATTAGTCTTCAGTTTCGCTGAATTGTGACGTCACATGTGGTCTTAAGTACTAAATAAAAGTCTCAAGTCATTCCTCTCTTTGCTGTCCTAAAGCCAAGTTTAGACCAGCAAAAACTGTGCTAGTTGCATTACATTGCGAAGCCGTAAGGCAAACGACTTTGATGTAGTCAATCGAGCGCGGCAATATAATGCAACTTGCACAATTTTTTTGCAGGTATAAACTGGGGTTTACTTTTGTAACTAACATGTGATGGCTGATTAGATACGACAGTCAGCGGGGAGAGTGAGAACTTTATGTTGGTCGCCTCTGTTTTCCATAATGTACTCGTAAAAGCTTCGAACGCGCGCATATTCTATCTAGTTTTCATTATCATATAGCGGTAAAACTGATAAAGATAGCGAATCAAATTCTTACACATTTTACCATTAATTAAATCTTTCACAGATACGGCACCATACCCTGATTACCATCAGTATCATGAAAGCGGACTTTCGGGAACATTTTCCATAATTGGAAATAGGTAATGCCACAGAGAAGCCACTAGAATTAAGTTAATTAATCAATCAATCAAGAAAAGACCATTGTTCAGGAGTTTTTGTTCTGGCTCACAAAGGATTTGCAACAATGCTCCCGGTCTTGTTCTAACAAAAGATGTTGAACTTTCACCTTAAACTCATTTCGCTCCTTTTGTATGCACTTTTATTTTACGTCGGTGTAGACATGAGCTCTGCCTGCTGCTTGTTAATACTAATTTGTGAGAACTTATTTATAATTATTATTATTATGATTGCCCTGCTACTGTTTTCTATTATGCATTTATTTATTTTATTTATTTCAAGAAGCACCAAGAATCAAATTTTTGGGTTATTCGTTCTGCTGATTGCCATTTTTGTTTCACCATCCTTCCAACAATGTCCTCCAAGCATTTTTCGCTCCATTACTTTAAAGTACATTGAAAACTACGTACGTACGTTGAAAGTTCTCGAATGGAGACCACGGACTGGCAAGCGAAGCGTGGGGCGTCCACCAACGAGATGGACGGACGTTTTGGTGAAGGCCGCAGGTTCAGGGTGGATGCAAATCGCTTCCAGCCGTAATAATTGGGCGTCAATGAGGGACGCCTACGTCAAGCAGTGGACGTCCTACGGCTTAAATAATGCGTTATTATATTTACTGGTTATAAATTAATGGGCAGAGTAAAATGTGAAGATCCAGAGCCCATTGCTTCAGTAGTGAGCAAAATCTTAATGCGCTACACAAAAATGTTCAATGAATATAGGTACAAAGTAGACAATTCCATTTTATTCTATTAGTTCTTATCTATTTTATCGCACGTCTTCGCAGAACTGACATACTGTTGATTACAGAAGCATGCAGGTTAGCTAATCATCAAACAATGGAACCGTGACGTGGCAGTTAAAACACATGTAGTGTTGAATGAACGTTGCAACCCTCCTTGAATTTGCATTCCTATTGCCTCCTGTGAATATCGTTCTTATACCGAAAGGTGCAATTACGTAAATTGCGTAATAGCCAGGTGTCGGCATACTGATGCCAAACTCCGTACAGATAATAATATGAAGTTGGATTCTGCGTTCCGATAGGGTTAATGTGTTTATTTCCTATTAAGCTGTCACTGGTTTACTAGTTAGACAATCCGATCACTATTCTGAAATTCGAAAATTTGATACGGAGCTGTTGCTTTGTGTCAACATTCAGTGCTGTTTTCTGCCCTGTGATGATGACACACTAACGCAGGAGATTGAAAAAAAAATCCATTGAGTCATACTAAGTCATAACTTTCATTAAAAACACATAAAATTACATTAAATACGGCTGAAGCAACCTTTGTGGCTATTTTCAGTGAAAAAAATCAATCACAAACTAAATGACAGAGCGGATGCTATCCATTAGCCATGATAAAACCTATGTAACTCACTCTATTCACGGTTGATATGAAATTATTAATGTTCACTTCAAAATACATCTCCATCGTAAGCTGGAGTAAAATTGGCTGTCACAATTAATTACCTCATCCAACATGCATGACAATCTAATAGCGGTGATCTAGCTACGACCCGCTTTCCGCTTTCTCTCGCACGAAGATCACAATGATCGTCGGGCCTTTGAACGTGCGATGGGTATGCGGTAAGATCCAGTGCGAGGTAAGTATAGATTCAAAACTACAGTCTAAAAATCATCATTCCTTTGTAAAAAAATGTAATTATTTTCAATTGACAGAATGACATAAAATTATAACGTTTTAAACTTTCAATATTCTCAGTCGTACTTAACTAATATTTCACGGGACTTAATCATCATTATCATCATCATCAGCCCATGCTCGTCCACTGCTGGACATAGACCTCTCCCATGGCACGCAACTGAGCACGATCCTCGGCCACTCTCATCCAGCTCTTGCCAGCCGCCTTGCGAAGATCACTGCGAAGACTTAATAATGTATTATTATTATTATTATTATTGCTAAAATCACTTCGACGTTTTAGTGCGGGTAGTTCGAAAAACACGCGCGACTAAACGAACGTGATACCCTTTTCCGTTTCAGTCGACTCGCGAGCGCTACAATGTGGTAAAAACGTCTAAGTAATTTTAGCAAAAAATAGTTCGTTATGTCAAAATTGTAGGTGTTCTAAGTGTAAGTGGTTCCCCCAGGGTTTTTAATCGCACAAATAATAAGAATAATTGTCTTTTTATCAGCAGTCCTTCGATCCGAACTGACACAAAGTTACTGGGATATAGTATCTAAGTATTATGATTATGACTTTTACATTTATCTTAATTTAGATAAAACAACAAATAAACCGTTGAGGTTTTCGCAGAAATACTTTTATTTTTAATTGAATTCATGAATTGTGTTAACAAAAATTTTCACCTTTTCCGGGACATAAATATTTAGGTAAGTACTTTGTGAATTATACGCTGTTAAATAATATTTATCGGAATCAAACGCCTTTGACGATTCATGCGTGACTGAGTACTTTGCTACGGGTGTTTTCTACAAACAAGATGTCCGACTTTGGATTCTGTGGAAAATCTCTACTTGCAAAATGTCCGTAAACTTATAGTCATTACGGCCGATACTAGTTATAGATGACGAGCAGTGGCAGAACAGAAACCTATGATGTGTAGTCGACCAAGTACTTGACCATTTTTGATGACAGTTCCGACAGAAGAAAAACAATAAGGCTGACTGTCACATTAACTTGTAGCCTTCTTGTAGCTGATAAGCCTTTGATGTTTGAGGCCGTACACCTGACATTGAACCTTCGGTCCTTCTTGGTCGACTATATTATCTAGAGTTCGCTTGTTCTAAGGCCCTGGCCTAAGGTCGTGAGTCGAACTTAATTGGACCCCGGCCGGGTGACACGGAAGGGAGATGCATCGCCCGACTGTATGAAACGCATAAATTTCTAACTGAGAATTGGACCCGTGCCGCCACTTTTGTTTTATGATAAGTATTATGATTTTGCGTGTACTGCACAAAAGTATTATTTACATGACTGGTCAAAGATACATTTCCTTTCTATTTCATCATCATCATTATCAGCAGGGCAGAGGCCTCCTCTTAGAATATGAGGGCTTGGGCCGTAGTTCCCACGCTGGCCCAGTGTGGATTAGAATTTCACACATACCTTTTTTTTTTTATGGTATAGGGGGCAAACGAGCAGACGGATCGCCTGATGGTAAACGATTACCGTCGCCCATGGACACCTGCGACACCAGAAGAGTCACAAGTGCGTTGCCGGCCTTTTAGGTAGGAGTACGCTCTTTTTTTGAAAGCTTGAAGGTCATATCGGTCCGGGAATACCGCAGCAGGAACCTCATTCCAGAGCTTTGCTGTGCGAGGCAGGAAGTTTCTGGAAAAACGCACAGTAGAAGACAACCAACCATCCATATGGTGAGGATGGAAGTGTTATGTTATGTTAGTGTTGATAAAATAATGTTATTATTCACAGGTGTGTGCAGGATTCCACATGATGTTTACCTTCACCGTTAAGCTCATGGTAAATTACAAATGTAATTTCGTAAATTACGAAAGATTCAGAGGTGCGAGCCCAGGCTCGAACCCACGACCTTCTGTTTGGAAGGCCATTGGTCAAACCACTAGGCTACCATGACTTCCTTTCTTTGTAAATGATTGGAATGGAAATGTTTCATACTATTCCTTTGGGACGTGACTCTACCACTAACTTAAAAAAAAACGAGATGAAAATGTTCCCTAGATAACATATTTTAAGCGGACACAATGGTACTCTATACATTGCCCTCTAACCGCAACCATTGACATCAAATGGCTGATAAATACATGCACACACTGGGACCAGACATCCCGTGTCAACATAAAAGGTCGTAAAACCAAGAATGCATTGAAAAAGCAGTCGTGATCTCCAATAAGTGGCACATAAACAAAACATAAAAAATCACAATAGTCCGATACTAGTTGAGAAGTAAAAGAGCGCGAGCCGTTGACACATTTGAAGATAATGTGCACATGTTCTGCCGTCCATGCTGGAGTACAATTTACGGGCATTTAGCGTTCATATAATTATTACTTATAGGTATTAAATTTGAAACCAAGTTCTACATGGAATGACCATTAATAGGGTTTAAAGTTTCTCCTTTCTGTATCCAGCAGACCTAACTCTACCCAAAAAGTAGACAATAATGACACGCGTCGAGGACGTGTCGTCCGCACTGGTCTTCATTTCAACAAACAAAATGATGTTATCGGGGTCATTGTTGATGTTTGAATTGAGAGTTGAGGAGTTCCAAAAGGAAGGAGATTTGGGCGTCACATAGGTATAGTCAAGTTCAAAGATATCTTTACACTTTACTACCTTGTCGCAGTCACTTCGTGTTTGAACTTTTATATGAAATTGTCAGAAGGCATACAGTGACAAGGCACTAAAGTGTAAAGACATCTTTGACCTAAACTTTACATCGATCACTTAACACTCAGTTCTTGTGGTGACACAATCAACTGTTGAGGATGCGTAACCCCCCGTTACGAGCGGGTCTGCATTAAGGAGTTACTTTTCTCTGAAAGTTACCGTTCAAGTGTCAATAAGTGCAAGAGCACATTATGCGGTTAACCTCGCGATTTCACGCGTCTTCCCTCTTCAGAATATCAATTTAGGAAGAGACAATGCGTTAAACCGCCGCGGCTAACGCCTTAAGTGAGACGTTGATATAAAGTAGTTACCCACGCTACCGCCTGTCACAAACGCATCCCTCATGAATACGAAGCGGACGGCGGGTGCCAGGTAACGAGTGTGCATTTACATTTCATATGCTACAAATGACACGAGCATTGCACAGGTTGCAAGGAGTGCATGGAGGACCTGTTTATGATCTTGGATTGTGTTGTTTAAACAAATTCGAGATGGGTAGTCGGAGTTTAGCCTCACTAATTAGTTACGTACATTATTATTTATTATTATTATTATTTACGTATATTACTGACTATGATATTGGTATTGGTCTTTCACGAAGATATTGGTTTAAAGATACTGGCAAGCTTTAAAGTTCGTAATTGAGGAATATGAGTAATGGTCAATATAAAGTTGCGAGGTATTTTTGAGGGTCTGTTTTTAATATATTTTGATAAACAATTGTTAGCAAATATTCTAGGTTGCGTGGTGTGAAGTGTTGTAATTAAGTCTACCTGTTTGGAAGGTGCTTCTGATAGACGAAACGATTTTAGTTACATTTTAACATAGAATACGAAAAAGTATTAGTAAGCCAGTGAGCCACGAAGTCGACAAAAAAGTAAACCTCAAAGGGTTTTCAAGTAGGAAGAATTTTAATTCGTTCTTGTTTAGTATTACAAAACATTTTCCATTTTTTATTTATTAACTGAATTATAAGATCTATCGGGGATCAAAGTTGTGATTCAATATCAAAGCATTCAGTTTATGATCATATTGGTATAACTTAAACGTACCTACTCTCTTTGACATGATATGCAATTGGTACCGCTTTGCGTCTAGAAATATAGCTCCATTTACAATGCATGCTTTACTGTGGCAAATAGTATAGATATGATAGAAGAAACTGGAGCAGGTAATGGTATTGCAAATTGATAGAAATATTGAGGAAGTGCGTTTATACAGAATATTAAATAGACTGAAAAATTGCCATAAATGTTTGCAAAATAAAGCGAGATATGCTAAATAGAATATAAGTAATATTCCGCTAGCAGCACTAGAATTGCATTGTGTTTAACATTGTATAAAACTGGTCTTGAAATAAAAATTCCTATCTTACAAATAAACTACTTACTCCCCAGTTAAGAAACTGAATATCAATGCTCTTAAAAATTTTAATGACGTTAAAATTGTTGAGACATCAAACGAAAAGTCAATGAAAAAGAAAGTTGAACTGAATCTGCATACTGTCTAAACTACAGACAAACCGACTTTGCATTTTGTGTAGCTGCTTCTTGGCACCCGCTCCATCCAAAACCGCTGTACAACCGCGCTGTGGACTTCCACAATCTGGCGAAGATACAGCCGATATGCGACAGCTTAACCACTTTGTTTTAGTGATAGAGAGCGTAAGATGTTATGCTATGCAAGATTTGAATTACTTTGTAGATTCGTTTTGTAGATTCCACGTTTTAATAAACAAAACTTGGCAATTATTTTAGCGAAAAAACAAGTACTTAAATTGCCAGAAAAACAGTAATCTAATATATAAAAATCTCGTGTCACGGTGTTTGTTACCGAACTCCTCCGAAACGGCTTGGCCGATTTTTATGAAACTTTTTTCTCTACACTCGGTAGGTCTTAGGTTAGGTTAGGTTAGGTTAGGTCTCGGTAGGTTAGGTAGGTAGGTCTCGTAGGCTATTTTTTATCCCCCCCCCCCCCCATTCTTCGTGGACGGAGTCGCGGGCAACAGCTAGTATGCTATAAAAATTGACGTACGAGTATAGCCTTTCGGTGATAGTTAGGAACAATAAAAATTTAATAACAGACTCTACGTAGGGCTTGCGAAACTATCCGTATAAAAATATAAAGGAACAACACACAATACAATTATAACGACTGTCAATCGTGATAATAATACCTACTCTGTCAAGGAATAAGAAATTGTGTCACAAACTGGCAAAGAGCCAGTACCAAAAAAGACATGTAAAAGAGCCTTTTGCGGCCCACAGAAGTTTTTATTTTGAATTCGAATAGAAAAAATGACGTGACCCCTCTCAACTATGCTCTGGCTGTAACCTGCAATCTGTGCACGTTGCAAGCGAACCTGTTTATTCCACGTTCCCAAGTCCTATGACAGGCTAATCACGGCGTGTCACGGACTTATTGCTATCCGCCTCCGTATAAAACACTTAGCCGTATGTAAATAATGTAAATAGTGTGAATGTGTTTTGTTTTTGCGAGTCATTTTGCATATCTAGCTGTGAATTGTGGACTGCCTGTTGTTTAAAGTAGGACGGTCGAACTTAGAATTATATGTATGTTAACAAGATTTTTTATTCTTTACGCTTTATAGTGTTGTGTACTGCAAAAGAAAAAACGAACGTTATTGAAACGTTAACGCCAATGCGCGTGATGTCAAAAACGAACAACAGAAGCTCTGCTGATGATTGCAAGTATAGTAAGATGGAGTTTGAACATTGAAAAATAAAAACAAATAGATAATTTATTTTCGTGAAAGTCGTGGTAGCTTAGTGGTTTGAGCTATGGTCTCTCAAGCAGAGGGTCGTGGAGTCGAGCCCGGGCTCGTATCTCTGAATTTTTCGGGATTTATATGCGAAATTACACTTGATTTTTTTTTCGTTAGATTTACGACGAAGAAAACACCGTGAGGAAACCACGAAGCACACCTGCGAAGAAATTTAATGATGTGAATGAAGTTCTCAATCCATACTGGACCCGTGCCTTAGAACTGCGGCCCAAGCTCTTTATTTCCAAGAGGAGGTCTGAGCCCTGTATTAAGAAGCAAATTAGCCGAAATCTATCTACGAGTATCTATCTACAGCCATTGTCCGTCCACTGCTGGACGTAGGCCTCCCTCATATTGCGCCAACATTCGCGATCCTGGGCTTCCCTCATCCATCCACTGCCCGCTGTCCTCCTAAGGTCATCAGTTCATTTATTCTGTGTGACTCCAGTCATAAAGCTGCCTATATGTAGGTACTTAGAAACCTCAGGGCTGGCACTATTTAAAGCGTAATCTAAACTGACCCATCATAATTTTATTAGGAAAAAATCTTTACAATCATAATAAAGTGGCTAAATGCTTATTCTATAAAGAACAAAGGCCTTTTTATTTCATTAAATTTTTTTCGCGAGATTAACGACACTAACAACGCGAATCATCATTCATCACACAAAGCCGTGCACTTAATTTTTTGTGGTGGTGCGGTGTACAATAAAATTATCCATAATTTACTTAAATTGCAGTTTAAAAATAAATACATCATAATCCAAGGCTGAAGGTAGGTTAACGAGATAAACTGAGACAAGTAAATACAGTACCTACTTAGGTAAGTGTTTTCTCTTACATTTTTTGGAACTTGAGAACTTTACACACACTATTGAATTTCTTCTCGGTGTGTGCAGGTTCCTCGCGATGTTTTCCTTCACCGTAAAGCTCATGGTATCAAATGTAATTTCGAACATAAATTCTGAAAATATCAGAGGCGCGAGCCCAGGTTCGAACCCTCGACCCTCTTCTTTAGAAGCCATAGGTTAAATCACTAAGCTGCCAGATTTGATAACCACCGCTTGTAATACATTTTACATTATAATCGCAGCTAGCGGGTAGTTTGCGTGCATTTTTGCCAACTACGACGGAAAAGCAATAGAAAATAAATATATAGGCAGTCTGAAACGGCCCTTATGAGTAACAAGTGCAAGCTGGAAAATAAAAGCTTTGCAAACCTCCCACAAATAGGACAAAATGTCTGTATTCTATGTAATGTTTACGTTGTGTTCCTTAAAACAGGCTTCAAAATACACCGTTGCAGGCCTAGGCCGGCAATGTGATCGTCTATTGTTTCATGTCACACAGCACCATGATGTTTATAGGTTTGGCATCATAGCATATAGCCATTTAAAAAAAAACTATAAGCAATATTTGCGTTTTGGTTCATTATGACATTCTGCCACTACGCTTATTTAAGGTAAGGTAAGATGGTGGTGGTGATGGTAATGGTGATCTGCCTAGAGAAATATTACACCATCAACATCATCATCACCATCATCATCATCACCATCATCACCATCATCATCATCACCATCATCATCATCATAATCATCATCACCATCATCATCATCATCATCATCACCATCATCATCATCATCATCCATCACCATCATCATCATCATCATCATCACCACCATCATCATCACCATCATCATCATCATCATCATCATCATCATCATCATCATCATCACCACCATCATCATCATCACCATCATCATCATCATTATCATCATCATCACCATCATCATCATCATCATCATCATCATCACCACCACCATCATCATCATCATCATCACCATCATCACCATCACCATCACCACCATCATTATCATCACCACCACCATCATCATCATCATCGTCATCATCATCACCATCACCATCATGATGACGACGACGATGATGATGATGATGATGATGATGATGATGGTGATGGTGCATGTTTGAGAAAAGCACTATACAAGCCTCGGCCGGAACAGGGGTTGCCGGCCTCGTGTCAACTTAGATACTCGGCCGGCAACCCCTTAAGTCCCGGCCTCTGTAGTAATGTACTATTCCAATGCGGATGTGCTAAATTCATAAGGATGGCATAATATCGATAAATTAGGATGTTTGTTTTCACATAACTTTGCTCATACGCATCCACTTCTGCTAAACTGAGCTGAGCTATGAAAATAAACGATCATTATTTTTGAATACATATAAACCGCGTAGCTATTGGAGTAAAAGCTTATCCCGGGTGGAAGTAATAATACAAGACTTAGGACAATTCATACCAATTGGCTTAGCTTCAAACTAACGAAATCTTGTGCTATGGGTCCTAGACAACGTATTTAATACGAAGATAATTATCATTGAATTTCATCGCAGGTATGTGCAGGTTTCCTCAGGAAGTTTGCATTCACCGTGAAGCTAATAATACATTTCAAATGTAATTTCGCACATAAATTTCGAAAAACTCAAGAGTTGCGAGCTCGGGCTCGAACTTACATAATTATATAGATAAAAACTTAAATACATTTAATATTCGAGTGCATACGTTCATTATTATCACACGAATGTTCGCCCCTACCGCGTTCGAACCCGGAACCTTCAGCTCCATAGTTAAAGTCTTAACCACTAGGCAAGCTATCCAGTCGTCTAAATGTGTAAATTCTTGATTGATTAAATTCATAACGAACATATACACCGTGAAATTTTAGTGGTTGTTTTCCCGAAACGAGGTGATTTAGTATCGATTGTACAATCGGTTTATAATTACTATTATGACTAGAGTCAAAAATTCAATTGTAAAAAACGAAAGTCGAAAATGACCGCAAACCAATAGTAACACTTCCTTGGTACCTAACCTATCGTACGATCGTACGCTACTTGTACCAACGAAGCGTTACTATTGGTTTGCGGTCATTTTCGACTTTCGTTTTTCACAATTGGATTTTTGACTCTAGTCAAAATAGTAATTATAAATCGGTTGTACAATCGAAACTAAATCACCTCGTTTCGGGAAAACAACCACTAAAATTTCACGGTGTATGATAGTTAATATAGTAATAGTCTACGTTCTCCGAACAGAAGAGTATATGGCTAGTTGAATATGTAACGGCCACGGAACATTACAGTGGGAATTGAGGGGTAATCCGTGTTAATTGGTACATAGGTTTGTACCACGGGCCGTGTTCAAACCGACCGCGGTCTTACTTGAGAGAATGCTTAATCAGGGTTAATGAATTTCTGCCGTGCTTATAGGAATAAAGTGTACAGACGTTATTAATTTTGATTAAACGTCTACTGAACATTGATTATCATTGTTGTTCCTCAACGAAGTCGATTTACGAAAAAAACGATAAAAGAAGGCCGCAGAAGGCTTATTTAACTAGGAACCCTTATAGTTTCGCCATGTCTGTCTGTCTGTCTGTCTGTCCGCGGCTAAGCTCAGAGACTGTTAGTACTAGAAAGCTGTAATTTGGCATGAATATATATATCAGTCACGCTGACAAAGTGATTGAATAAAAAAAGTAAAAAAAAATATTTAGGGTACCTCCCATAGACGTAAAGTGGGGGTGATTTTTTTTTCTCGGCTAACCCTATAGTGTGGGGTATTGTTGGATAGGTCTTTTAAAATCATTGCGGAGTTGCTAACATGATTTTTCTATTCAGTGATCTGTTTGCGAAATATTCAACTTTAAAGTGAAAATTTTCATTAAAATCGGCCGTCCCCCCCTCTCTAAAATCTAAACTGTTGGGTGGAAAAATTTGAAAAAATTCAGAAGGGTAGTAAATATATCAAATTTACTATGAAAATTATAGGGGCTAAGATTGCTTGGAAATTATTTGTAGTTTAAGAGTAAATAGTAGCCTAAGGTATAAAAAAAAATTTAAATAAAAAATAAAACCTCCTTCAAAAAACCCCCAAAAAAACATAAAATAATAATTGATTGAACCGACCACAATAAGCATGAAAATATCTTTCTACTAATCTGTTTGAAGTTGGTGCCTCAGCACGAGCCAGCAGGAGTGTAGAAGCCCTATAATAGGTATGTAGGTAAGTTAGATTACTAGGTCCACTCGTGCTGGCTCGTGCTGAGGCACCAACTTCAAACAGATTAGTAGAAAGATATTTTCATGCTTATTGTGGTCGGTTCAATCAATTATTATTTTATGTTTTTTTGGGGGTTTTTTGAAGGAGGTTTTATTTTTTATTTAAATTTTTTTTATTTCCAAGTTTTTTTGGGTGTTTTTTGAAGGCGGTTTTATTTTTTATTTAAAATTTTTTATTTTTTTCTTTTTAGTTGTTGCTAATGGCCTGGACTGGCACTCTTTACTGACTGTACTTTTTGCCTCTGGTTACCAAAGTACTTATCAAGACGAATCAAACGAGACCAAACTTGATGGGGTTATGTCGTTTTACTACGGAGTTCTTATGGTCACCATCCAACTTCATTGTCAGACCCTGGTTACCATCTAGGACCAAAGTACTCGTTGAGACGAGTCAAATGAGTCCGTACTCGATGGGGTAAGTGCCGTTACTTTATGGAGTAACTTTGGCCACCTTCCAGCTCCATCATCAGACCCTGGTTACCATCTGGGATCAAAGTGCTCGTCAAGACGTTTCAAATGAACCCAAACTCGACGGGGTTGTGTTGTTTTATTACAGAGTTTCTATGGCCACCTTCCAACTCCATCATCAGATTAGCTCCATGTCACAATAATATTGCATTGTCACCTGATTTACACATGCATGTAAAATATGAAATCAATCAGAAACCGGGAAGTGAGTCAAATTCAACTTGCAAGATTTGACCCGTTGAGGAGTTCCGTTGGCCATCTGCGGTCTTCTTCATCAGATCTAGTTTACCAAATGACACTTTATGAATGCAAATGCTCGATTTGTCACTGAAAATACTAAAATCGCTTTACATTTCCCTTGAACTTTTGAAGAGTTCCTTCAATTCCTCATGGATCCCATCATTAGAACTGGATTCCGGTAACAACGGGACCAACCTTGAAGCATATGCTTTCAAACAACGAAAGAATTTTCCAAATCGGTTCATAAATGACGGAGTTCTGAGGTAACACACGTTAAAAAAAAAAAAAAAAGAACATACAACCGAATTGAGAACCTCCTCCTTTTTTTGAAGTCGGTTAAAAACATACCTAAACTTGGATGATTCCGTACACATACGAAATCCTTAGAAAAATATTACTTGATTTTTTCGTAATGGCTACGGAACCCTACCTTGGGCGTGTCCGACACGCTCTTGGCCGGTTTTTTTTAGTCTACCAGCGTTTAATAAAAGTTAACAAAAAAATGGATTAGATGCAAGGCAAATAAAAACTTGTAAAAATATAGGTAAATATTTTATGAAACATTTTGGCTGCAAACCAGTCTTCGTCGCTGCTGTTAAACGCCTTTCATAAAATAAGAGTATTTTCTGTAATCCAGTCCCGGTTTGTCCGGGATCCCGGTAAATTAACGAACTACCTTTGCCGTAGGATGTCACGGGATTAGTGGGACAGTGGGCGCTCGCAAATCGCACTAATGAGTTGTGCTGTGCTGTGCTCGTATTGTCCACCTGGCTAGTGGATGCGGTGGCCAGAACATTTTGCTCGTAGTTTTATATGACACTAAGCTTTACCCGCGGTTATTCCAGATATCCAGCTGTCTACATACCAAATAGAGCCAGGTATCTACAAAGAGTTAGGGTGTTACTGAACCAGTGAGATAAGTACATCTTTGGCATCATCTGCACTTTTCATCCGGTGAGATAGAGCTAAACCACGCGTCAGTTTTATGTAAAAAAAAATCCTTCCAGCTATTTTAACGCGAAGTACTAACAAACACATATGCACCACGCACATACTTACCAACTTTTGCATTTATAATATAAGTAGGATTACGACCAGAAATTGAAACCGGTACTAAAAATATCGGTACCTAAGCTCCGGTACCTGGCGGGAAACGACACAAGGGAACCGAAATTGAAAATACCGGTACCTATTATACTGCTTTATTATAGATAAATTACCGAGAGTGTGGAATTGCATTATATAGTGGTATTGTGTGTTTATAGGCATGGGACAGAGAGATCTCTATATTGTTGTCTCTCTCTCTCACTATAGTGGAATGCCTTATAACACACAATACCACTACATATGCAATTCCACGCTCTAGGTAATATTTATCTATGCCGATATGTATACTAAATAGTAAATATTTGGGGATAACTGCCACTACTTGATCTTGTTGCAAGCCCAAACTAACCAATGCTTGTTGTTCTATGAGTACAGTCAGCAACTTTAATAGCTGAACACTTGCCACTGTTCGTATTTTGGCCGTTTATGCAAATCGGGTTTAGCCGCTTATACTCGTTTATCCTGATCTGCATTACACGACTAAAATACGAAGAGTGATACGTGCTCAACAATTAAAGTTGTTGACCGGACAACGTATATGAAACATCTAACACTTGAGTACTTACAAAAGTTTTTTTGTACAAATATCTGCCCCGACCATTGATCGAACCCGGAACCTTAAGCTTAGTAGTCAGACTCTCTAACCACTAGGCTTATCAGAATGTCCAAATTTTACTTGAAATTATTGAAGTGAAACTTCTAATGCGAGTTCCAACAAGGTCGCGTTAAACGTTTAACGCTACCATGGAGGGGGTATAAAAGCATTAGTATATGTACTTACTGCCGAAGCAAATAATCTCCCATTGTATATATACTAACGGATGTTAAAAACTTCGACAGTGCGATGCAGAACTCATACTGTCTGTGCAAATTTGTATGAGACTTGATAAAAGCGCCATCTAGTGAGTAATTTAAACACATAGATGCATAAGTAAATTTAGTTCTTTAATTTATTGCAATAAGGTTCATATTGATGTATAAGTGCGTTTTTCATTTCCACATTACGAAGTTTCACTTCTTCCGCGCGGAGGAGCTGCACGCACGATTTTTTTTATTTGCTTCCTCTATACATACTTAAGAAGAGCGTATTCGCATTAAATGTTGAAATAAGCATTTGACAACATAATCTGCAGAAAACATTTTAATAAAATGTCAAGTTATCAAATATAATGCAACCTACGTCAGTATTTAATGAACTCATTGGCACATGTGTTTTTCTCCTACAAACAGTCGTCAATTAGTACGTTTTATTGCATTCCAGAAACTTGTAGTTGTTGGTTCGATTCCCTGTCGCAAAACATTCTGCTCAGTAATGTGATTGAATTGATAAATATTTATGCAGGATCTGCAAAGCTGGTTTTTGTATGGACATCGATTCTGTGGCGGAATATAAAGGAAGTTTAGAGGTGCATTCCAATGTTTGACAAACTTATAGCCTGACGAGTTTGATTGAAAAAATACGGATTTCATTCCGTACACAATTTTGTAAGGTCTGTGTCAAGTAATTTATGCATATGTTTTATTATAACTTCATAATGTTGTGAAAATGATGTCGATCGATATAATTTGCATGATATTAAAATTATGACAGTTGCGCACGAATATTTTTGATGAATTCATAAATATAATCGATATTTTATTTAATAAACCAAATTTTTACCAGCAAACTTAAAAAATAGTACCTACTGTTACTGAATTCTGATTGATTGCATAGCCTAACTTACTAGAGCAAGAAACTGCTAATTTAATAAAAATATTTGTTGAAGGTCTCAGAGGTAAATACATTATGAAAGAATTTTGCGAAATTCTCACGGGATAGGGAATAAAAGGGGTTTATGTTTCCATTACATGTGGCCCTACTATGTATAGGAAACTTAAATTTGGCGTAAAGTGACATAATTAGTACTTTTATTTTTACGTAATTAGTATTTTTCACGGGATAAAAAATTATAGAGCGTTTTTTATACTAGCCGACTCAGACAAATCGCAGCCTGAATTACCGGAGCTAAAATATTGATAATTGGTAGCTACCCTTGTAGGTAGGTAACCTTGAGGGTTGTAGAGGTGCACTAATACGCGAATGTTAGAATTTCCCGCAGGATATGAATCCAAACGTATTTATATTTGGGTGGGACCAGAAGAAAGAGTCTGAAACGTTTCTACCGCCGTATCCCGTGCGTTACAAAAATGGACTTATAATAATGTCTGTCAACTGAAAATTCCAGTGAGCACCACCACGTTGTGTGTGTGTGGTTGCAGAGTTGCAATCGGTTTTAGTAACATGCATAATTTATTATCCTTAGGATTTCGGGATACGGCGGTTGAGACGCTTCAGAACCCAACCCATTTTTGTTTGGAATTGACTCTTGCTCTTTTTTATGAAGCGTTCTGTCTTGGGTTATTGGTTAATTATATTAACCTTACTATAATCGTTAATTTTATTACCTACGCGAACGAAGTTGCGGGCAAAAGCTAATCTAGTATAAGCAAGTACTTTTCGCAACATTCTTAATCTGGATATTCAAAGTCGCAAAAATATTAAAACAACAAAAAGAACATCTTGTGTTTAAAAATAAAACCGGCCAAGTACGGGTCGGACTCGCGCACAAAGGGTTCCGTACCATTATCTATAAAAACGGGAAAAAAACACGTTTGTTGTATGGGGGCCTCCTTAAATATTTGTTTTATTTTAATTTAATTATTTGTTTTAAAGTGAATAAATATATAACTTAATATTCTGTGAATATTTCAAGCGTTTACAGGTTGCCGTTATTAATATCGAGCAAAAACGAGCAAAAAATCACGTTTGTTGTATGGGAGCCATTTGATTTTTATTTTATTCTGTTTTTTAGTATTTGTTGTTATAGCGGCAACCGAAATACATCATCTGTGAAAAACTGTCTAGGTATCATGGTTCGTGAGATACAGCCTGGTGACAGACGGACAGACGGAAAGAAAGACGGACAACAAAGTCTCAGTAATAGGGTCCCGTTTTTACCCTTTGGGTATACGGAACCCTAATAAACAATGAAAATAGGTAAATGTAATTAAAGCGCTTGCTTAGTATTACTACAGAACGCGTTTTATTAAGCCAAATAGGATGTGAGTATTTAAAGTGATGGCTATTTTTTGCACTTAAATTATTTAATAACTTTTTCTTTGTCCTGTAACGGTACAACATTTTTAATTAAACAACTACCGGTTTTCAAGTTAGTAAATAAAATAGAAGCCGTCAAATACCTCGAAGCTCGTCAAACGGAGTTATCAGTCAAATTAATCTATAAACAACAGATTGAAATGTCATGGTCACTATTAAATGTATTATGGGAGATGGCTCTGTAATATTATTTTTAAGAATTGAAAGGTAAAATAAAATATTATAGTTAATACAAGTTAGGTACTTCAATCTGGCTGCTTCTGATTTCTGTTCTCATGATCATGCCATCCAGGTATTCTAGAATACTTTATTTTCATCCGGAATCCAAATACATTATATTTTTAGCATAAAATAAATAGGTAGGTAGGTTCACCTATGTGCACTTCGTAATCATTGTTCACAGTATTGTTCGAATAGTTACAGTCAGATTTTATTACTGTTATGTTTTATTTACTTTTAATAACAATAGAAAAAAAATGTCTTCACAACCTTTCGATTTATCGATGAAACTCGCCCAAGCAAGCTTTATTTCTTCGCGCAGCACAGAGGTAGCTAGCGCCATCTAGTACGAAATGCAGTTGTTACATTCGTTTCCCTGACAATCGATAGATGCCTCTGTGAGTCACTGTTTAAATGCATTTCGTATGAAGCTTTCGATGTATTTTTTAAAATTAGTATTTAGTTTTTATCCCATAATGACTTTTTAATTGACAAGATAATCCTTTATAATAATACAAATTTGCCAGAAAATAAAGTGCAAATTTTAAGTAAGCCTGCGCCGCGAAGTACATACTTAAATAAATAATTACTGTACCAAAAGGTAAACCATAAAACTGTAGCACGGTAGTTCCATAAATCCACGTATATTATCGTTTCTTTATTGCATCACGATGTCGAACGATAAAAGACCTGAGTTGACCTGACTTGAAGCGGAGCCGCGGGCAGAAGCCAGTTCCGCAATAAACTTACATTGAAAGCAACACAAATAGCTGAGACGAGAATTCATAATGGATAATAAATCATTGTTTACAACTCTGCATTTACTTACCAAGTGGTTGCGACATTCGCGATGGTTCACTAACTGGATTTGAAGATGCCGAACCATCCGCGAAAATATGAATTTGTACGATAAAGCATTGTTCCTGTAATTCAATTCTCTGCCTGCACAATTTTTAATGTCTTTTGATTTAGCGTATACTTACTTGTTTTGTTAGAGGGAGATACCCTATTGTTTGACTTTGGTTGCTGAAGACCGTTTAATTTCTCGATGTCTGCTTATTATCTTATTGTCTTATTATCTCTATCTCCAAGTTCTCAAATAGCCTGGGAACTAGTTTTGGATACGTTGATGATTTGAATTTTGTTAAAGTTTGGTGCACAAATAGATTACATATATGATACTTTTTTATTCCTATAAATTGCATAATTTCCGCGAATAATAAACGAAATCTTTGGTGATGGTGATGAAGTAGCGGACTGTTGTTGCTGTTGCTAGTAAACAATTTTTGTTTCGCCGCTATTTTTTGTTTCTGTTTCAAAATACGTGTAAAATTTTGCGTATAATGTTTTACGGCTCATAAACTATTTTGGAAGGTCTCTAGTGGTGCAAGCCCGCGCATACTTTGAAAGGAGTTTGATAGAGTCGTAGAGCTGAGGGGTTACCAAGTGGCAGACCACGTTCAGACGTATTTTGGGTCAACATTTGAAATCTTGGTTACTAGTAAATTAAAGAATGGACTGCGACAGTTTTAATAATTTTAACAGTTATAATCGTAGCAAACCTTTGGCTACCACATTATGCAACATCCTTGTAATAACATTTTAGAAACTGCACATGTATATAAAATCTATCTATCTATATATCTCGAGAGCGATACTGAGTGCGTAATGTTTGCGGATGACGTCTCACTGCTGTTCGACTGTTCAGATAGCTCCGAGTGTAACTCCCGGCTTGTACGTAACTTTGATACAGTAAAACAATGGCTCGATAGTCATAATTTAGAAGTAAACATAAAGAAGACTAAAATCATGCAAAACAAACCCATTAAAAAAAAACCCCAAGAAATAAACATTAATATTGACAACAACACATTAGAAGAAGTATCAGAATTTAGTTTATTGGGAATAAATATTGACTCTGGTATGAATTGGAAATCACATATTCATAAAGTTAAAAATAAAATAACAAAGTTCATTTATGCGCTAATCACCCTTAAAGTAAACACGGATCTTGAGACTGCGTTGTCTGCTTATTTTGCGTACATTTATTCAAACCTCCGATATGGTGTGGTTATGTGGGGAGACAGCACTGATGCCCATCACCTTTTTGTCATGCAAAAAAGTGCATTCGAATTCTAGGCAATATACGTGTCCCAAACACGTGCCGACATTTCTTCATTCGTAGTAAACTTCTCACGCTACCCTCCATATATATAATGGAAGCGGCAATGTTTGTGAGAAAACACCCACATTTGTTTGAGGTAAAAAAAGACACATATAAAACTAGGGAAACATATAGAAATAAGTTATTGGTTCCGAAAACTAACCTTGCTATGCAAAGAAATGGCCCTTACTATAAATGTATATTGATCTCTAATAAAATTCCAGACTCAATTAAACAGAATGCAGTTGATAAAATATTTAAAAATAAATTGAAGGCTTTGCTAATAGAGAAATGTTACTACTCGGTGAATGATTTTTTAACTGACGAGACTATTATGAAATAATAATGTTAAATAACTATAATAATAATAACCTAAGCAACTTTATTTATACTTGTTGTAATGTCCGGAAATTTAATTAATATTTTTTATTTAATCAAATTTTATGTGATATTTTAGGATTTAATTGAAATATAAATGTAATATAATGACGATTAATGTAATAATTTATTTGTTAATTAATTATTTATGCATGAGTTCATAACGTTAAAATTATTGTGTGCCCTGTCAGGGTGTCATGGATTGACTTGAATTTTAAATGTAACATCTTATAATATGTAAACATGACATAACAATGAATAAATAAATCTAAATCTAAATGAACCCGGAATATTTCAGGTACAATAAATGTTTCACTTTTTTTAAATAGCCTATTGCACGCCCCACTGCTGGGCAAAGGTCTCCCCGTTTTGTTTTTGTTTGATTGACAAAAATGTTTTTATAAAAAAATGTATTTTTGACTTTAAAACTTCAGAGTAGCGGTGTAGCGTGTCAAAGTCAAAAATAATATTTCCAGAAAAAATCTGTATAGGGGCGTTCCATTAAACTTACATAAACACTCATAGAAATTTCCAGATAAATTTTATAACATTCTGCTCTTGAATTAAAGAGTGGAACCAAGTTGTTATTATTATTGACATTATCAAAGCAATGCTTTCGCCAACCACCAATTTGGTTTGGAAGCAAATTACTTTCCTCAGTTATGACTCATTCTTGAAATTTCTGTTGCGTTTGGATCTCCACGATACAGGCTGTGCCTAGTGTGGGGATCACTGTTTCTCATGTATCGTTTAATTTAAATTTTATGGTCAATAAATACATTTTGATTTTGATTTTTGATTTTGACTGTTAAAAATTCGAGAAATAAAATTTATTTTGGTCAGCAAATTTAAGCTTCAGCATTGTAAACATTTCATCGCAACATTTTTTATAGTTTATTTTTACGACTGAGAAAAAGGCGTCCATTAAAAAATAGCTGAAGAGCGCCCTGAAATAACGACGTATTATAAATCGGGTAATTAACGTTTCTAAAGCGCACTAACGTGGACTTATGTCCCGTTTCCTCGGCTTTTAAATTAGACGTCTAAAGGGACTTTTGAAGAAGTGACTAAAGAGCGTTTTAAGAGCAGAAGCGAGATGTCATTTGAATTAATTATCCCTGACGAAGTACCGCAGGGAATTATTTTGGACTCTTTCACTTTGAGACATATCGTTAAACTTTGGCGATGAACTCACTTCGTATACTTCTTTGGAGAGATGCTACTTATTTTACGAACACTTTTGAGTAGTGGACATTATTATCTATTGCTGTTACCTAATACGTGTTGCGTAACTAACCTGCATTATTTTCTAGAATTAAAGTTTTCTAAGGAAGTTTCTAACATACCTAGGTAGGTACTAAAATAATCGACAAGTTCTCAGATCATAATTTTGATGTCTTTAATTTGCTAGAAACTTGTACAGAAAAGTGATTCATCTTATCATCTCGGCCTGGAATCCGCTGCTGGGCACAGGCTTTTTATCAGTGATGAGAGGGTTTGGCCAATAGCACCCAAGTAGACCCAGTGTAGATAGGGAACTTTATCACACCACACCACAACATCAACACCGTTTTCATACAAAGTTATCAACATTTTATAGCTTAGTTATTTTATGATCTTTACGAAGGTTAATGTCAAAGTGATAGTTAAAGACAAACTTATAACGTTCAATCATCATAACCGTTAATTATGAATGGGAATATTTCTATAAAGTTTATAAATAAAGTTAATTTAGCACTGCTACTAAAAAGTAAAGAGCATGTAAAGAAGGTCATCAATATTGGTGTTTAAATTGATGAGAAAACGCTACCGTTGATCCAAGACAAAGGAAACGTAGCGTGAAGGGATAATTAATCCTAAAGAGCATTCCGGCAACAGGCGGATGTGAATTGTTATATACTAACATTTGTAGGCATCCTACTGATGTTATAGGTATAATACGTAGATGTACCTACCTATTTGTATTAAATAAATAAATAAATATCACAGGACAATTCACACCAATTGACCTAGTCCCAAACTAAGCAAAGCTTGTACTATGGGTACTAGACAACGGATAAACATACTTATATAGATAGAACCATTCTTAAATATAATTATATTAAACACCCAAGACTTGAGTACAAACATTCGTATTATTCATACAAATGTCTGCCCCGACCGGGAATCGAACCCGGGATCTCAAGCTTCGTAGGCAGGTTCAGGTTCTCTAACAACTAGGCCAACGGGCCGTATTATTTGGACACTAAGATATTTAAAATTTCTCAATGCACACAATACATAAAATCTTATTCTGCAATCTTGACATGCAAAATTTAACACGTAATAGAAAACATTATCCTCAATTTATACCTATCAGTTCTCAAAAAAATAAGCAAAAAAATCCATGTCACTTAAATAAACGATATTAGTCATTTAACATATCGCTTTTTGTTCTTATTAGATATTTTTGAAAAAATGTCTATTATTTTGCTTATTAAGTGACAATGTTTTTTTTTTATTTTTTTTGCAGAACTGTTATAACTTGGCTTTCTGCCCTGTACAAGGGTATCGTTGAGTTTAGGGACACCCTATATTTCCGCTAATTAACTGCATTTAAAAATATTCACTGTCCCGCTGTTAGTAAAATAACATTCTCTCTTCTTTCACTTTACACAAAAGAGTGACGTCACATCCTTGACAATGACAACTTTTTGTCATTTCCAAGTCACATTGGTACGGTAAACGTACAAATTTTAATGCTCGACACCTCAACGCCCAGTAGATAACACCCATCTGTCACCTATCTTACTATGACATTAGATTGAAGGTGCCATTGTATTGGGTCAGTGTCGAGCACAGGGACGTTTACCTTATTCACAGTTCCATATAAATTTAAAACCGTAGCACTCACAGTCACAAGGGCTTTCTGTAACCGCAACGCACAGCAATTATCGACTCGCGTCATAATTGACGACAAATTAATAGAGAGCGGCTTCGCCCGCCGCTAACTACTAATCACCTCTTCAGCGTGAAATGGTGTGAAAATTCGAACGTTAATGCATGCGCGTATTAACACTGCCGATTATCGATGGCTACGTTTGAGGCTGCTTTGACGGCTGCGGTGAGCGAATCAGCGGGGGATTTGTTGGAAATGAATGTAAATCTACCAGTAGTTGCAGATCTAAATGGTACACAGTTAATTTAACTGTTAACATTACATCAAAAACGTGTACTTATTACATTTTATTGAGTTGGGAAGAAATTGCTAGATTGAGTTTCATAGCATTACAGGCATTTTGACAGAACGCATACTACTTAGGAAGATTGATGACAGAAGAAAATGAAATTCAAAAACACATAAATTTCAATCATTGGCTTCTTAATGTTAATCTCGTCCGAATTCGTTTCGAGTGCGCGAAGTAATACAGTGCGGGCTGTGTGCTTGGATGGAGTGATAAAGTGATATGTGAGAACGCGTCCGGACACAGCTAAAACAAGACCCCGTATTTGTAGACCCGGAATGAATGAGAAAAAGGTCTTAGCTTTTTGTCGCTTGTGGATTATTCAAAATCATCATCATTTCAGCCGCAAGACGTCCACTGCTGGACATAGGCCTCTCTCATTGATACCCAACACTCATCATTGTCGCTCATTGCGGGTCGTGTTTTAAACTTTTAACCGCACCCAACGCGTCCAATGTTTTAGCTACAGTGCACGCAGTTGATAGGTACGCAAAAATGAGCGACACAGCTTGGTATATTCAATAACTCTGCCAACACGATGGTGTTGGTGAAATTGATGAATTTCTTTAGTCTTACTTCCATCGTGATGTATGCAACTGCGTCGAAATATCGGGAGCTTATCGGAAATCGCGGTCTATACAAAACACCACACACAAAACATACACCAAAATTTATAATATGTCTAAATATAATTCTAGAGTCAGCACCAGAAGTAGCTGTAGCTTTTGCATCTTGTCGCTTTACAGCCTCATAATATACAAATGAAATATTTAGAGCTGGAGCTTCCTCGGACAAAGAATTAGCTGAGCTAATCAAAGAGGAAACGCTTCCAGTATCATCGGCACCTTGCCTAAGGGGACTACCTTTCAGAATATGTTTTGGTTTTAATTTTCATTATTTTATATTTTTGTTTTCTTTTTTCTTATTGTACATACTTATTTTTAGTCTAGGATAGATGTACATATATAATATATAAGTATTGTGTTGTAAATAAAGGTTTTTTATGCACATAGTGAAATATTTACTAATGATTTAATAAGACAAAGTACTTTAGAGATCAACACGTTTTAATGTTGCCTTTACGAGCATGTAGCTGCGAAAAGCTACAAGGTTTATTCATTAATATTCCTTTTTATTATGTTTTGATTCATAAAACGGGAAATCAAATAGCTAGCAAGCTATTCAGAGAGATGGTAGGTAGATGCATTACAAAACTCAGAGCCTGCAATTCCTCTTGCGAAAGTACTTAGGCCGGGGGGTTGTCTCCGCCACGGTTATCTTTCAAGTCGTAACGTAACAGTAAAATTACCGCTGCTTAAGAGGGTACGATGGCAGAGAGAATTTTGAGAAATAGGTATTTTAATGAAATGTCGCTGTCTCGCCCGAACCCCTCCGTGTCAGTACAGCGAGAGCGGGACAACTGCACCTCAGACCGTTAATAGGCGCGTAAAATTGATCAAAACAGCATTTCGTAATCCCCTGTTTTCTTCTCGAAAACTGGACCAATAAATTTATTTTTTTTATAAATAATTAGAGGACAGATTTAGCTATGTCCCTATGTTTTCCTTTTTTTGTTTATAGCAGGGATTCTTTTCTGATGAGTGTCTGAAAATGACGTTGAAATGGGGCAATTTTTTCAGTTTTTGAAATATCAAGTAAAAAAGTGGTGGCGATTCAGAAGAATGTTTTGCGTGGTTCTGTAGCCTGTAATAGGTTTCTTATGATGTTCTTTTAGGGGTCCATACCCAATGGGATCCTATTACTAAAGCTCCGCTGCCTGTCCATCATAGAAACATAAAAATTGTACGATATGAGTTAACTGTGGCCGTTATAACAACAAATAATGAAAATTAAAAAGGTTACACTAAAAATCACAGCTGCGGCTTGTCGCAGCATCATGTTGAGTATGGCACTTATTTGTGTTTTTTGGCACTAGAAGTAACATAATGTATATTTTTAGGGTTTTTGTTATTTTTTTATATTTACTTTGTCCTGAATTTGCTGAAATAAAACTTTCTTTCCGTTTTAAATTACATTAAAAATAAAATGGCTCCTTATGGGTAAAAATATTTTTTAGTTGATATCAATAATCTTTTGTGAGCAAATCTGTTTCGAATTTGGCTGGATTTAACTGTAAAATGTATTAAATATATCACAAACCAAACAAAATCACGACCAGGAAACATCAATAAAATATGATTATTGTTCCTATTTTTTGCTTAGAAAAATGTCTTGTCTATGACATTATTATCAACAGCGTAAATCAAATGGTCAACATCGACAAACACTGCATACAATACTATTCTTCACAATCTGTATGCACAAATCTAAACATCTTACTCGAGTTCTACATAATAATGCCTTTACGTATTAAGTCCGGCTACTGAGATTTACATTGCATTGCCAACGCAGTTTATGGACAATCCTACTTTATGGGTGCATAACACCTACGCTGTGCAACAAAAGATAGTCGCTAGCGAAGAACTGGAGATAAGAGAACGGGGATCGTTTTGTCTATATGTGCCTGCTTTTTTTTATCACATTTTTTTAAATTTTGCATCATTATCTTTAGCCAAAAGTCGCCAATTGTTTGACATAATGTCTCCCTAAAAACGCACAACGATCTCTGCGACCTTATTCATCATTTTATTCATCAGGCCACGTTGCGTCTTTCGGTATGATCACCAGTATCACCACTCAAGAGTACATTGGCGCAACGGTTATCAGTTCTTTGAGCAATATGCATCTCCCTGTGCCCTATTATATTCACAGTGGACGTGCACGGATGACGGAAACCGGCTCTACGTGCGAAATGTTTACACGTTTAAATTACTCGTAACATTTTCGACGTTACCGTGCAAAAGCCATGCATTTCCGCAGCGACTTTGGAAAGGTAACCTACATTTTCCCGTGGACAGTGAAACACGAAACCTTTGCCGTATTTTTTTTTAATCTATTGATTGATTTTATAAATTAAAAAAATCGTGCGTGCAGCTCCTCCGCGCGGAAGAAGTGAAACTTCGTTATGTGGAAATGAAAAAGCCACTTATACATCAATTATGAACCTTATTGCAATAACCCAAAGCAAAGAAGCGGCTAGCAAGCAACCAACTACAGCGCTAGCGAAACAAGTTACATAACTCGTCGCTAGATGGCGTTGCTCCTCGTGCGCACGTTATTTTCAATATTTTTTCTTGATTTTTCGTAATTCTCAAAAATATTTAATACTTTTTTACTAAATACGTTTAAAATACTTTATTCTACGATCTACCATTAAAATAGTTTAGATTTTTACAAGTTTTCATACTAAACCACGCAATTGTTCTGGATCGCACTGACGAAGTTTTTAACATCCGTTAGTATATATACAATGCGAACGTCTCGTAAACGTATTTAACGCAACGCATTTAACGCAACGCTTGTTGGAAGTCGCATTAGAAGTTTCACTTAAATAATTCACAAACAATTGAATTCGTTTTACTAGTTAATAAAAATTAAAACACTAAATAAAAGTAGAAGATAAAGTTTGAAAGTAGATCCAGGCTGCAGTCCTAGTACGTTAACAACATTAACGAACTAGCACACGAAGCCTTATTCCTTTACTATATAGTTGAAAATGCTGAAGCTTTTGAAGCTAGAGCTGCATAAACGTTTATCGGCACCTCGGATGGCAATGTAAAACGATTTCCACGGATAATGGTGAATTCACTTTGAATTGGAGGCTCGGCCTTTCCGTCTCATATGGACTTTATGTCTGAGCTTTACGAGCGAACATAAGTTTACAATTAGCTTTTGTTACGCGAAATGTGATTGTTTAGAACTCAGGATTGTAAAGTTTATCGCGTATTATTTATATATGGACAGCTTTTGTGTATTGGGCGCCGTTATGTTCTGTGATAGACAGATTTGGGTGTTGCCATTTGTTGTTTCAGCGTTTTCAGGCATATGCTTACTTTGACAATAACTCATATTATGACAAAATCACTGAGCGCTAATTATTGAAAACTTTCGACCAACTTGTACCTTTATGATTCTAGTTGGTTCTTTTTGAATAAAATAACGTCACACAATATTAAATTCTTCCAAGGCGTTGTCTAGAAAATTCGTGTTATATTTAATAAAACTAAAGCTTTGCAGTTTCAAGACTAGATTTATAACATGGCTGCGAAGCGTATAATCCCCACGGAACTACCTGAAACGTGTAAGCAGGATCGGGGCACTCGTTAAACTGTGATTGAGTATTAAACTAACCGACTTTGTTTAAGCTTTAGAATTTTCTATCGATTTAAAGACAAGTACAAGTGAGCTGGAAACTGTAGTTTGTTAAAGTGGACTAAGTTTGATTATTGCTATAGCTTTGAATTTTGTAAGTTCTTGTGTTTTTGTGAGTTGCTACTGCTGTTAATAAGATGAGCCAGACAGTAAATCAATCATAAAATAGGACGCGAAAAGTAGGTATATGTAATACAATACAATGCAATGCAATGCAATGCAATGCAATGCAATGCAATGCAATACAATACAATACAATACAATACAATACAATACAATACAATACAATACAATACAATACAATACAAAACAATACAATACAATACAATACAATACAATACTATACAATACAATATCATACAATGACTCTTTATTGTCTACCACAAAGAAATCAATACAGAAAAACAAGTATGTACATGGAACAAAATATAAGGCGGCCTTATCGCTTCGGAGCGATCTCTTCCAGGCAACCTTTTCACAAAAGAATAATAGCGAGGAATTTATTACTGCAGGTGGTGCAAATATATAAAAATAAATAGTAATATAAAAACAATTACAACGAACTAAAACAATTACTTTGCTCACCCGCGACCTTAAACAATCAATTACAACATCAAACACAGACAAAACAATATACTTTTAAATATATAAGCAGGCTATAATTTTATGTACAAGATAGTAAATAGTGCTCCTTGAGTAAGGATCTGAAGATAGGTAAGGATTTGGCACGCCTTAGGTTTATTGGTAGGGAGTTCCACAGACGAATAGCCTGGACAGTAAAAGAGTATACAGGATTTAGAGTTGGAAAAGGGGACAGTAAGGAGAAAGTTTTGAGAGCATCGAACAGAGGTGACATAGGTAAATCGCTCTTTGAGGTAGCAAGGACTTGCAGGATTAAAAAGAATGCCGTAGAGGAGGTGAAGTATATGAGAATTTCAGCCAAGGCGGATTGGGAGTCACTTGAGCTGTGATACGTACACATACCAAAAATAGGTTGATAATTTCTGTAATTTCTCGTCTATTTTTATAGTAGGTAGCAGATAAGCACTAACTTTTAACACACTCAAAATAAATCATCCTTTAGCCATTCTAACAAAATAGTAAAAACCTCATAATTAAACACGGACAAACAATATCCTTATATGTATACCATATTTGCTATTTTCATGGTGTGATTTATACGCCAATGAATATTAATTAAGCCATTAGTTACATCGAAGATTATAGGGCAAGTTCCGATACTAGTCAGGGGAAATAGAAATAGGAGATTGTTCACTATCCCCTTGCCTTATTTTGGGAGATTTTGTACGAAATCTTTGCCAAATTGGTACAATTTGATTTTGGCAGGGGAGTTAGTGGGCGCGCGAAATCAATGCAATCATTGATTCAATGAGGGACCTCATTATTATATTTGAGTTAGATATTGGTATAGTGGATTAAGGGGAGAAATAAAATGATGAAACTAATGTCCAGTTCTACATGCAAGTTATAAATATTTAAGCTCGTCGTGGACAGACAAACGACTTATTTTGTCACAGAGATGATGGTTGTTCGTTTCTTTTTAATTCACTTGAAATCTTATTTCAGTTTTCGTTTGGCTGTTCTGTGTGGACAATTTACTGATAAAGATTGTACTCGAAATCTCAAATTGGTCATTAATGGCTGAATCCCGAGCGACGTGAATACTTCATTGTGGTCATAGTTTCACGTTTATTTTAAACAAAAATTTCAATTTTGACTAGAACAATTAAAATCTTCTGACTTCATGTGTCCAAAGTCAAGAAAGACATCTTCAGCCATAACTGAATTCATCAACTCTTACCAGTTCCGCCAATTTAGATGCACATACACACTTAGCAGACGAGTCGGGTGCCCGTAGCCGTTTATTAACACGGTTCGTGTGACATCAAGTGCCAAATTGGACTGTCTCCAAGTGGGCTCTCCATCGGATTTGGCAAGATGTCTGATAACACCAGATGTCACACACATACATGTTAAAACCTGGATGCTACTGTATGTGAGGCGGAGTCACAAATTATAATAAAGGTACTTAACAGTACTGTATACGGTGGTCACTATCCCCTCATCGGTTTTTGGCTTCGGATACCTCGTACGATCGAAAGCTTTTTGAGGGGAATTATACCTATTTATCTGTGATTTATTGGTATATATCGATATCCGTATATGTCGGGGTAGAGTACAGTATAGATTGGCAGGTGCATTCTTAAGTTGGTACGACTAGGTTTTTATTATATTTCAAAATTAATTCTATGGGTTTTGATTCCTATGGTTTTTGTATGTATATAGTTTTCAAAGATCGTATATTTAATTTTGAGAAAAAACCTAGGAACTTAATTATTTTTATAGTTCTAAGAGATTTGAGACAAATATCGGGTATTTGAGGTATCAAAATTTTAAAAAACATAATTACCTTACCTTCGATGTGCTTGTAGCTTTACGTAACGAATACCAAAACTTTTGCATAATATGTCTAGCAAATAGTTGGCAAAGTTGATGCGCTACCTATTTAAAGAAATTATCCGTTTCACTTTCAAATGACTTCCAAACGATATGACTCACTCTTCAAAAGATACCTAATGTAAAAACTTAAGGAATTCTAAAATCGAGCAAAATAACGAATTTGTTCAACTAAATATTCGTAACTCAGAATATCATGCAAAAGACTCTTAGGATGGTTTCTATTACCTTTTTGTATAATCCCAATAAGCACGGGGCCCGCGAGGGAACTACAGATAAAGCCCTCTTTCTGAGAGCGCCAAATTTTGAGGCGTATGTAGGTCAGAAACGACCGATGATGATATTTTTACAGTCTAACCTAAGTCTATAAGAAACTGTAAGGAACAAGTCATGTCAGGTCAGGCCCCTTATTGTGACGTCGGCTAACCTTTGGACATTCGTTAGCTTAAAAAGGCTCGTTAAAGGGTCTCGATTCAATGACGACTGAGATTAATTAAGTAAATAAATTTTAGAGAACTAAATCTCCAGTAAGAAAACGGGAATGTATACCCTAATTTAATAAAAAAAATCTTCGTGCGCCAAAACAAAACAACAAGAAAAAACGCGTCACTTTAGCACCTAACTGAATTCCGTGCAAGCACACGTCCATAAATATTTACTCTTAAGTAACGTTCGCCATCTCATGTCGTAAAGAACATTATATAATCTGCATAAGAAGTTTGAATGGGCAAGGATGAAAGCTTCGCGTCTCGTCTGGCATGTGAATCGCTTTTTATACACGCTAATATTGACTCTGGGTACTCGGAGGAGGGAGGCTGTAGGAATATTACAGTTTCAGCACTGAACACGGCTTTGGTACGTCATATTAGGATATTTTCAACGCTAGAGAAAAGCAACGTAAGGTTTTAACTTAGATCTTGAGAAGGTTCACGTTTGACAGTTTCACGAAGTTTATTGGTCTGTTCGTTTATTTGTTGGTATAAATTCAATCTTATTCATCGAATTTCATCGAAAGTACAAAATTACATAGATGGAGCACAGTTGATGGTACTTTTGTTGATATAAACTAAACAAAAACGGTTTATTAAAAACTAGCTGTTGCCCGCGACTGCGTCTGCGAAGAATTTGTTTTGCGCTAAAAATACCGTGTAGCGATACAGAATTCGGATAATTCACGTCTATAATGGAGTCCAGCTCGACATCATCATCATCATCATCATTTCAGCCGAAATGCTTTTTTTCCACTGCTGAACATAGGCCTCCCCAAGGCTCGCCAAGCATGCATGTTTCGGGCAAATCCGCAGCCCTTCTTAGAGCCACACGTTGCGGCGGCTGCCTAACGTGCACTGCACGCCTCCGACCGCTCTGCAGATGTGAGACTTGAGTCATCCGTATCTTTTCGCTATGAGTGAGTCCCCTGGTAGTTTTATGTTCAAAAATACTGTATAACTACTGTTTAATACTGTATAATACTATATACAAATTATATAATTTCGTTCCGCAGTTACATCCGCACAAACTTTCGTGTTCATAATATTAGTAAGATTTAATTTATAATAGGTAATACCTACCTATTATGTATATATTAACTTCTTCAGATAATATACTTAGTTTAAGATTGCTGAATTTACGCGATCTGAAGATCAAACTTAAGCAAGATTACTGTGGAAATTCTTAACACGTTCCATTCGCCATAACTTCAGGCAAACATGCGCTGCAGCGAGAATGCCCATGGAAAGCCAACGAGGGTCTTGACTGACAGTAACTATCACAACAATTACGGTTCTAGTTTTGAGCGCATTGGATAATGTTCATCCAAATTGATGATCACAAAATTACACTGTGAAACAATTAGATGCAGTTAAAAAAGAACAATGAAAAAAAAAATAGAATACACAAAATAGGAACTAGGTACAGAAACATTTAGGAGGAGTATAACTTGAACAGTTTTAAAAATAAAACAATAACAATATCCAAGCCCATATCTAGACACGCGGCAGCGTATGAAATCTAGATCAAACAAAAGAAACTGGCGAAGCAGCGCCGTGTGTAATATTACACGAAAAATTTGGAGCCACCTTCAAAATCATTTAACACAAACATACATCCCACTGTAGGGAATAGACCTCTCACTCAGCATAAGAAGCCTTGAGCTGTAGTTCCCAAGCGGGCCCAGTGCGGGGTAGGAACTTCGCACACACCATTTAATTTCTTCGCAGGTGTGTTTTCCTTCACCGTTAAGTTAATGGTAAATTTTAAATATAATTTCGTACATAACACAAACGACCCTCTCCTTGAAAATGAAAACTGAATTTGCTTCCCAGCCTATATATTATTATATCCCACTGCAGGGCAAAGGCCTCATCTCAGAATGAAAGGGCTTGAGCCGTAGTTTCCACGCGGGCCCAGTGGGGATCGGGAACTTCACACACACACCATTGAATTTTTTCTGAGGTTTCCTCACGATGTTTTCCTTCACCGTAAAGCTCATGGTAAATTTAAAATGTGATTTCACACATAAATTCCAAAAAAACTCAGAGGTGCGAGCCCGGATTCGAACCCAAGACCCTCTGCTTGAGAGGCAATAGGTCAAACCAATGCATCAATGATAATGTTGCATGATACTAATATTCATTGCTATGCAGATGACATTACTGGGGACACGTTTTATACCGGTCGCGCTAATTTATCCCTTTATTTATTTTTAATTTATTTATTTATTTTTACTGGAAGAGATCCCTTTAAGGGATAAGTTCGCCTTTGTACATCTGTATCTCTTGTTAACTAGTTATTTTCATGTTTTATGTACAATAAAGAGTTTTACATACATACATACATACATTTATCCAGGGGACACGTCATTGAAAGGCGAAATTTACTTGAGTCTCAAATTGAGACCATGCTGAAGCATGTCGCAGATTGGGGTAGACTAAACTTAGTTCAATTTAATTCCCAAAAGACTCAAGTATGCGCGTTCTCCACTAAAAAGGATCCCTTTGTTGTTTCGCCTTATTTTGAAGGTACTCCCCTTGATGCCAAATCGTCTATTGGGATCCTGAGTGTCGACATTTCGAGTGATGTTCAGTTTCGTGGTCATTTGAAAGGCAAAGCTAAGTTAGCTTCTAAAAAATTGGGGGTGCTTAATAGAGCGGGACTGTACTTCTCGCCAGCCCATCGCTTACAACTTTATAAGGCGCAGGTTAGGCCGCACATGGAGTACTGCTCTCATCTCTGGGCTGGGGCACCCATGTACCAAATTCTTCCATTTGACCGCATCCAACGTAGAGCTGCTCGATTTCTCTGGCCTACTCGATCCTTTGGCTTTGCGGAGGGATGTGGCGTCTCTCTGTATACTATACCGTATTTATCATGGGGAGTGTTCTGACGAACTGTTCGAATTGCTGCCTGCGGCTAAATTCCACTACCGCACTTCGAGGAACCGTTTGTCTTTCCATCCTCACCATCTTGATGATTGGCAGTCTAGTACCGTGCGTTTTAAGCGAAACTTCTTTCCTCGCACGACAAAGATCTGGAATCAGCTTTCTGCGGCAGCATTCCCGGAGCGTTACAACTTAGGGATCTTTAAAAAACGAGCCTACCAATTCCTAAAAGGGTCGGCAACGCACCTGTGATGCCCCCCGTGTTGCGGGTATCCATGGGCGATGGTGATCGCTTTCCATCAGGTGACCCGTCTGCTCATTTGCCACCTCTTATATAAAAAAAAACCACTAAGCCACCACGGCTTCTTTGAATTTGCTTACTTGCTTTGAAACAAAAACCTTTATATTTTTACATTCTATAGCAATATCTTCATCACGCTTGAATAGTGAGTGGGTCTCACCGCGCCCAAGTGTCTCCGATGGAACACGTTCTGTCTATCTGTACAGTCATCATCACGATTCAGTAATTTGCATATAATGACTACTTAAAAAGTGACTAACATGAATTGTATAGCAGTTAAATGAATTCATATCATGGAATGTCAACACTTTGATCGTTGATAACTTTATTGCCTTGAGGCTCACGGAATTACAAAAGATTTCGTGGCACGGAAATTTGTTCGCTGTTTTATGACATTAGGAAATAATAAAGGGTAAAAGTCATTGGTACAATGGTTATTTTATTTGCGTATAGAACTATAAGTTCACTCCAGACTATAAGTATGCGCACAGGCCTCCTTTCAGAATGTGAGTGCTTGGGTCGTAATTCTCATGTGGACCCAATACGGATTGGGAACTTCAACCACGCCAATGAATTTGAACACCTAAAAGATCATCATAAATTTCAAATGTAATTTCACACATAAATTTTGAAAAACTCTGAGGTACGAGCCTGGGCTAGAAATGCTTGAGAGACTATAGGCCAAATCACTAGGCTACCGCGGCTTTTTTATTAATAATTATGATTTATACTTACTTTAAGGAGTTGAAAACAAAAGGGCACAATTTCTCTTCACGGTAGGTATTTTAATAAGGATCTTAAGCATTTCATTGCTTGGCGTAATTGTATTATGAGTGAAAACTTGAACTAAATACTTAATCTCTACAGTCTGGCTATTTTTGCATCTCAGAATGCGAGTGCATTATTATAGCCATATCTGCATGATTGAGCCACAAGTAAATGAAAAAAACAAGCGATCATACTTTCGCATTTTTTAATATTAGTAGAATTTTAATATCAACGGTAAACTAAGTACCCATTGCCAATAAAATAAATACTCCAATCAAGCACGGTTGTTTAAAATTTAAATCCAATGAAAGTTGCCTAATTAAGTATTTTAAAAAATCGGTCATGTGCGAGTCAGACTTTTTAACCGAGAGCTCCGTCCATTACATAATTTATACTCGTATCCGTACTTTAGGTACTTAATACAATGAAATAAATTTAGTTCGTAAGTTACTACTAAAAGACAAACTTAACTTTTCCGTTGAAAATATTCAATCCCCTAAACTACTCTGTGAAACGTTGTTTGGAAACGTTAATGATTTCAGGTCAATGGAAACTTAGAGGTTAATAAAATTTAGATTAAGGTACTCACGAGTGTCAAAACTTAACACATAGACAAATGAACGGACAATTAATTGATTATAAGGATACGCTTGCCGCCAAGCTTGGCGATTATTGCAATTAGGTTAAGCATAAAACGACCCCTAGTCCCCGGCGACTCCGCTATTCCAAGTTATGGTAGCGGCTTATGTAAGGCGGGGCAGGGAGTCCACGCAGTACCGGTCTGTTTGGGAAACCTTGGAGGAGGCCTATGTTCGCCAATGGACGTTATTCGGCTAAAATGAGGATGATGATGAAGGGTTAAAGTTAGTGGCACGGAACCCTAAAAATGTCAGCATGAATAAGGTCGGGAT
The DNA here is from genome assembly GCA_947859365.1 of Archips crataeganus. Classification (NCBI taxonomy): domain Eukaryota; kingdom Metazoa; phylum Arthropoda; class Insecta; order Lepidoptera; family Tortricidae; genus Archips; species Archips crataeganus. Next base: position 13,728,115 of record OX402056.1, on the reverse strand, counting down.
TCATGGCGAGCGATTTTGCGGTATTTTGGACTAACGAGACCTCATTTCGGATTCATACAATACGAAAACGAGGTAACTCTTACGCAATAATGTATGCAACTCATTCATTATCCTTTCCCGTTCGCATGATATTGCGTTTTTATTTTAAGGCATGGCATTTAAAAAGCTAGGGAAACGAGCGAAGGGAGACATTTTTGTGTGTTGACCGTTAACATCGCTATGCAAACATTTTTTTTTTAGGCAGTGTGCCGATAACAAATCTTATAGGGTTACAATTCAGAATGTATAGAATTTTTTTAGTCTCAGTGAAATATCCGGATAACTCACGTTTGCACGCCACGACGGCTGCCACACTATTTTAAACAAGTTAATGCATTTTACGTTGTCCAGCATTAACTTGTGTGTGTGTGTGTGTGTGTGTCTGTGTGTGTGTGTGTGTGTGTGTGTGTGTGTGTGTGTGTGTGTGTGTGTGTGTGTGTGTGTGTGTGTGTGTGTGTGTGTGTGTGTGTGTGTGTGTATGTGTGTGTGTGTGTGCTCCGGGAATAAGGGCTACGGTTTAGTGCAAAACATGTAAACCTAAACTCAGTTAAAGACATGCATGAATTATCCGGATATTTCACTATGAGTGAGTCTCACAGTAGTTTCAAGTTCAAAGAATTATTATTTTTACACCGTATTCTCTGAACATTAAATTCGTGTACAATAATGTAGGTTAAACACCTCGTTGGAACGCAGTTTCGCCTTTGGCGACTTGCTCGGGCTAAACCTACCTTCAAAAGATCAGTTTAGCTGGAAATCTTGTCACAATTCCTCTACATGAACAGTAATACCTCTACATGAGTTCCGTAAAGTCGAGGTACTTGGGCCCATATGAAAGGTATGATAAAACTACTAATAAAAAATATAGAAACATGGATAGTCAGCTAAAACCAACCTTATAGGAATAAAACTCCTTCCTTTCCTTTTTTATTCTTTTGTTTTTTGTGTTTTATGTACAATAAAGTATTTACATACATACATTTTGTAGGAATAATGTGCCATAAGTTCAATGCAATATATAATTTGTACCGAGTTAATCATACATAATAGCCAAAGTTATCCTTCAGGGCTAAAGTAACCCAAAGTTACGGTAAAACAGTTTATTTTATCAAATACAAAAATTGTTTCTTACTGATTCGATACTTACTTTACTTTCTTTTAATAAAAAAAACCGGTTGTCTGTAAAGTCGGTTTACGGACGATAGTTTAACGTGACAACGTCATAACAAAACATTCAAAACCCCCCACCCGCAAACACCCCCCCCCCCCGCACCCCGCATTATACATCTTGGCATTCGCCGCTCTCTTGCAACTGGCCTGCTTCGCTGCTCTGTAGAATGTAACGTTACGTAACGTTACATGTACGTTACAATGAGTTATGTTTTTTCGTGTATGCAGCCGGCGTTCTTCGATTTATTAGACGTTGTCCCGTCAAAAAGTAAATCCCACTATATTATACGTATATTAATATCATAAAGTAAAAGTTTGTATGGCTGAATGGATGGATGGATAATAGTGGACGGTTGTTACATTTTCACGCTAAAACGGTTCGACAGATTCTGATGAAATTTGGCACACAGATAGTTTATAACCTGAATTAATATATAGGATATTTTTCATCCCGTTAATTGCATGGCTCCCGCGGGATAGTGACAAACGGATTCGTCGCAGACGGTGGGGTAGACAATTACAGCTAGTATATATATGTAGTAAAGTTGGACAACTTATTAAGTTTCGAACTTGTGTCAGAAGGTCTTGAACTTTTATGAACTAATTCAATGTTAATAATGTACTACAGTACTACTGTCACAATATATCTACTGTGGTCAAGCCTAGAACTTGCAGTCTTGCTACACTAAGTAAACTTTGAAGCTTTCCAGGTACCTCGCTTAATCTTATTGACCTGAGTTAATGGGGTTACGCAACTACGGAGCTAACCAAAAGTTGCACGTGTTATTGAATAATAATGCGAAAATTGAAAACAGTGAAAAGTTTAATACTTCTAAAAATAGGTTATGTTTGAGGACCAGAACATATTGATTCAATTTTTAATTGACATTATGTTTATGACTTACTAACCTTCCGTCCGCAGCTCGCCCGCGATAAAATTAATTTTCCCGTAGGAAAAGGTATTTTCTCGCGGTATGAAGTAGCCTATGTCACTCTGTGGTAATGTAATTCTTAACGACAAAAGAATTTTTGGAATCGGTCCGGTAGTTTCGGAGCCTATTCAATGCAAACAAACAAACAAACAAACAAACATACAAACAAACAATCAAATCTTTCCTCTTTATAATATTAGTATAGATGACATTTTGATAGTATGAATAAACATTTTTATAAACGTTAGTGAAAGTTTTTGTTCAAAAAATCGTGGCCATGGTGATCATGTTTTTTTTTAACGTGTATGCTTTTAACTGCAAAATAATGCTGTGAATATAAAATTCGCTGCTCTATTGCCCGGTTGTTATTGTTGTTGCCTGTAATATTATCCAACCTCAACTGTACAATCAACGTCAGATCAATCGATAGAGTCAACAATGGTCGCTCAAATTCACAAATAACCCAAAGGCAAATTACTTTAAGTTCGGAAAATATTGACACCAATTTGCGAACATTTACGCTAAAGCTAACCCTTGCCCTGAGAGGTCATGTCCGTCAGACGATTGTATAGTTAAAGAAAATACAGCAGACTAGCAATACAATAATAAATCCTATTATAATTATAAACACGAAATATTGTGATTTTGGGTTTAGCTATGCGTAAGAGTGCCTGTGAGTGAAAACAGCTGGACGAATTTGAAAAAGAAAATTGGTACTTCTTATCCCAATACGGGATCCAGAGTAACAAATATAAAATCCTAAATCTTAATCGCTAAGTAAGTCTAAAGATACTAAATTTTCCAACATAACTAAAAACCACAACTTATGTAATTTGTACTCGTAAAATGACAGAATTACTTACAATTTAACGAACTCACCTAATGGTTGACGCAAACGAAGCCGCGGTAAAAGGCTAGTATATAATAAACTAGCTCTTTCCCGCGACTCCATCTGCAAAGAATTTGTTAGTTGCTATCTCGCTGGAACTATGCAATTTTCCGGCATAAAAACTATCCTACGTTCTTCCTAGAGCTTCAAACTATCTCCATACTAAATTTCATCTAAATCGGTTCCGCGGTTTAAGGGGTGACAGACAGAAAGACAGACAGACACGCTTTCGCATTGATAATATTAGTATGGATATGGATATTAGTATGGATGAATATGGATTCATAAGAAAGAATCCAAGGCCTCGGCGATTACTCATCAGTTTTGTTGTTCAGCAATAAGTAGTTTTTTTTCGAATGGGCTGTCGCTGTTAGTGTCTGATAGCTTTTGCAACTTACCAAAGAGAGGGCAAGCTGCCAGACTAGCCGCTCAGCAAAGAGAATGTTAAACTTGGTGCTTTTATTAGTTACTATCGGACTTTCGATACTAACGAGAATAATTGCTGCACAAAAAATCGGTTGGCTTGCAAGAAGCGAGTTAATTTAGTGAAGGTAGTAAACAATCTGACATGACCAATGTTTGCCTTTTCCAATCTTTTACAACAAAAACTACGGAACCCTAAAAATGACCTTCTCTGGCGTTAAGCTAACAATTAACCGTAGTCCCGATCTACTGTAGTTTTCGCAACCGCCACCTCGATAAGGCCTTACATTGTAATCCGTGTCGGGTGGTCCTTTTGATCCCGTCATAGGCTTTCAAGGCACGACTACAGTACGTTGTGGATTTCAACTGTTTAGCAGCGCGCTGGACATAAGCCTGGCTTAGCCTGTGTCGCATAGCTATTTTGGTTGGCTAGTAATTAGTGCGAGTAATGGATTAAAGGTAAAGGGAAAAATATTGGCACAAGCGTGTGGAAAAGTTATAAATTTTAAATATCAAAATGCATAGAAAGCTAGGAGTGGATGCAGACTGAATTTTTTCTATTCCTAATATTATTTAATTTTTTTTCGCCACTCATTGTGCTTCAGAGAGGGGAGAAACACTTGGCCAGATTTTTGTTTTTGGTGGTGGTGGTTCTCTTGGTTTTGGGTTTAGTTGCGTTTGCGTTGATTAATTTAATTTTATTTTTTGTGCCGAAAAAGTGTATTTACAAACGCAAGCACAGTTTAATGTTTTAAACTTTCTTGATTTTCACTCATAACTATGTATTAACACTCACGGGACTTATCACGCAAATAACATTTATTATTTACCTCGACGTCTCGCCACATTGCAGCGGCAATGGACGAGTCGTGGTGGTGGTGGTCGTGACCAAGGCCGCTGCGATATGGCCGAAACGTCGCGGTAAATATTAAATGTTATTTTCGTGATAAGTCCAGAGAGTGTTAATAGCAAACGCAGCTACTTTGCACGGCCTAACCCCACTACTTCGCGGAGGAGCAAAATAAGTATTCCATTTATTATCCGTTATCTAGTATACCCATAGTATACAAGCTTTGATTAGTCATAAGTATGCGTGGCACTCATATTATGTTAAACTTACTTAACACAATTTTACAAAAAAGGCTGTCTGTAGTATATGTATTGTATAGATCGAATAACCAGGAAAGGCTCTACTTTAACCTTTATCCGGACCTAGCCTAACATACAAGCTCTACCACCCTGAAAAATTGCAATTCCTAATTGCGAGACCGAATGATTGAATGATTCAAGTTCGCCGTTCATTGTCTGCGGCATACGGGCTGTCGGGGCGGCCAGGCCGGCCACCATTAGTCAGGCGACGTCGTTTGTCGTGCGTCGGGTATATAACTAATTGCAGCTGTAAATCGTCCCCGCACGCGACGCGTCGCTGTCGTCTCGTGAGTGTGTGAAAGGCCAAAAAATTGCGAATAAGTTTTTTTAAATCGGTTTTCGGTAATCGAGTCTGGTGGAGTAATACAATTAGAAGCACAGGAATAAGATAAGAAGAATAGAAATAATTATAGTGTGTATTTTCGTTCATTATTAATGAATGAAGCCACCTTATTGTTTATTCTGCTAAAGTCAAAATAGCTTTACTCAATTTAGGCCATAACAAGCGCTTATGAAAGTCGAAGAATCTACCACCGGATTAGAAAAACCCTATTGAGAAGAATCCTTCAAAAAACTCACTATATAGGCAAGAAGCTATTTAGCGCACACGTATTTGTGTTTTCATGTGTTTATGTAAATTGCGGTACTCACCAATGAAATGTAATCCTATTTCTGAACTATAATTTTTGCAATAATCCAATATATTTTAATCAATTAAGCACGTTACAGACTAAGTATGTCGAGAAAATAATAGTTTTAGCCAAAATAAGTGTTCCTCTCGCTCTTAGCTCGCGTAACATTTCTATTCTTCTAATTTTTAACAGGTTCCCTGTCCTATGAGGCACATGCGCCTCGTGTGTGTTTTTACTAGTACGTCCATGAGGCACATGTGCCTCATGACTCTATCAGCATTTAATGTCATTGTTACTATGGGGACGTGTCGAAAGAACGCCGCACATTGCTTCGGGACAGGGAATCTGTTAATTTTTGGAAAATATATTTTTTATTTGAACACTACAGAAATCTATAAATGGCGCTATAAATGCATGGAATGAACGTAATGTTCGTACACCATAACTTGTCCTTTTACTAAAAAAGTTTTGGCAGTTCTCACTGTTTCGTAATATCTACCATAGCTGGCTCACAGATAATCCAGCTGCAATGCGTCGCCACTTTATGTGCGAATGACTCAGGTTTCAGGCACTCTAAGGTAGTGTTAACTTCATCACTGTTTATTTGTTGGCACTATACTAAATATCCATAGTACTTTGAATACTACTTATGTGCCAAACAAGTTGTCGACTCGCCAGATTGTGAGCGGTTATTGTAGCCCCACGCTTGCAACTCCACGGGTCTTGCGTGCCTGTTGCCGACCTTTTAGAAACCTGTACACTCTTATATTCGAGGACCTCATACTGTTTTCTCTGCCTTGAACTTTAAATTTACTACTTTTTAAGACCACCTACAATTTACAGATACAAAGTGGGTAATGCACTTCTATCAAAACCTCAAGAAAGATTATAAACATTAAACGTGAAAGAAAAATGAAATAACCCTAAAAACTAACTTCGTTTTAAAATAAGCTCCCACCTTACAAGTGCATCCATGTCATCCTTTTTTCCAAAAAACTTTAGTACGCCGCATGTACTCGTAAAACTCTGTATGTTTCTCTATAAATAACACGACACATACACCGTGAAATTTTAGTGGTTGTTTTCCCGAAACGGGTGATTTAGTTTCGATTGTACAATCGATTTATAATTACTATTTTGACTAGAGTCAAAAATCCAATTGTGAAAAACGAAAGTCGAAAATGACCGCAAACCAACAGTAACGCTGCGTTGGTACAAGTAGCGTACGATCGTACGATAGGTTAGGTACCAACGAAGCGTTACTATCGATTTGCGGTCATTTTCGACTTTCGTTTTTCACAATTGGATTTTTGACTCTAGTCAAAATAGTAATTATAAATCGATTGTACAATCGATACTAAATCACCTCGTTTCGGGAAAACAACCACTAAAATTTCACGGTGTATATAAAAATAACCATAAAACTTACACACATTGTAATGATCAGTCGGTGTAGGTGTGGGTGTGGCGGTGATAAATGGGCCGAATTAGTATCGTGATAGACGCATTCTGCGTGTAGATTGACGGAGTGCTGGCACGTGTCGAGACGTTTTCACGTTGTAGCACTTGTGATTCAAAATATTAATTTAAATTGATTTTGATAGATTCAATGTTTTTCAACATAGGTACATCATACTTTTTTTTAGGTAGCTTGATTTTTGAATAATTTTGATGAGGTAGAAAGGTTTTAATTAGATGTGAATTAAATGTTAAGTAATAGTAATAAACGGGAATAAGTTTTTTTCTCCGGTTTATTTATAGATTTTCCAATTGTATCTGGTCAAATTGCATTCGAAATTTCCATGTAAAAATATTTCTTTAAATACAATAAATAACAAAGTTTAGTTTTAGGTTCAGTTCAGTTTTATTTTCCTGTATTTATAAATTGTACATACTTTAGATTATTACTACTACAGTATTTTGTTCAATAAAAATTTTTTTGATTGAAAAAAAAATAAAAAATAAAAAATAACAAATATTTGTTACAGTGTGTTTGTTGTAGGGACCACAGTTAACTATAATATATGAATCCGAGTTAAGTGATACAACGGGGTTACCTAGACCTTGCAAGCAGCCTGTAGGCGAGCTTATGCAGACCAGAGTTAACTATATAACTCCGAGGTGACTAGGTACTAACTCAGGGTTAAGTAGCGCCAAAACTAAGACTAGAGCGGCTTTTAGTGGATCAAAAATGAACGTGTGATCCTAGAATATTATAAACCATCTATTGTACCACGTGTTAAGCAAAATAAATATTATGATTATGATTATGATTAACTTTCATTGGCAACTTTCAAAATCATAAAAATAATTTCAAATTAATTATTTTTTTATTTTTATTTTAATATTTTCTAAATTCATAATCTAACGAGCTGCTGAAAAAAACACACTGAAAGTTTTTCAGACCCTCGTGCTCTTAACGCATTTAGCTATACATTGTAGTTGTTGATATACAACATTGTGCGTAGGTATTGACACTACGTACGATTTCCGGTACTATCAATTCCATTTAAAGCTACGTCTCCCCCCATTGATGGTCATACATGCATCACCATGAATGCGATGGGCCATTATTTTACGAAAATTTATCGCTTCGCTGACGGAAAACAGCTCGTATTTATACGTAAAACAAGATAACAAAGGGTCGTAATAGTTTTTATCATTTACATTTGTTAAGTTTTATCTATTACTCACTACAGTGCTATACGAACACAATACAATAAAGTAAAATCATGTACTGCAATGGTTTCAGTATTTCCTGACAAAGTTTGCGTGACAAACTGGCCGAAAAAAAACAACACACACAACATGTTTCTTCACCATATCTTATCTAACAGGGCAGTTCTAAACAAATGAGAACATAAGCGTGGCAAATAGAGTTACGATGTTCTAGATTTGGGTGTCACCTGTCGCGTGTGAGAATCGTGATAAATGAAGCGTACTCACATTTGGTTGGGGCTCCAATGAAGGAAATACAGTAGGATTGAAAATTTTCAGGTTATTTTTATGTAACAACCTCTGGCGGTACAGTACTTAGTATGTGTTATAAATAGCTCTACTATTTCTCACTTCTTTTTCTACTGTACATAATGATGTATGGTAAAGAATTTTATTATATTGGCGATTTTATTTTGGGTACGTCACAATTGTTAAGTATTTTTGGCCATTTTTTTTGGGCACATTCCAATACCGGCCTGTAAAACAATTCACATCAAACTGGGCACAATTCACGCGTTCAATACAATTCAAATTTAATGACTTACTGTATTTATTTTTCTTTTATAGCAGAAGAAGAGATTGACGCGTGGTGTTCCGAGATGCTCCCTCCCTGTCGCGACGACAGGCCCTGATCAGATAATGGACGATGTAAAAGATTTTCGATTTGCAACCGCTCTTGGAACCACATTTAGGCCGAAATTTTTGAGTTACATATAAGGCACACGTAGTTTAAGACATATTTTATATTTTCATTCAATGTATATTTTTTAATGGCCACGGAAATATCCCAAGTCTTATGGAGTCTTCATTCATCTTAAGGATACAAAAATAAGTATCAAAGAACTTACTTCAGGATATTAAATCGTCAAAGCGTTTAGCAGACGGCGCCAGGCGTCAGCGTCTGAAATATGACTTAATTAATGTAAACAGGAGTTAATTACGTTAAAATTTCATACACGGTGTTATTACTGATGTGTTAAGGTTTAGTTTTCTCGTTGGAGATGAGGAACTTGCATAAGAAGAAGAGAAGCGCGGTAAATCAAATGGCCCGTGGTGAGTGGAATGGCAATCAACATTCTCTAATGTCTGACCCTTAAGGACACCTAGCTTATACAGAGATCTTAAGCTTATGGCTCAAACCATTAGTGAAACTAATATTGGGTGAAGACCAAAATGTTGCAGTGTGCAACTAACAGTGTGCAACTTTTTGGTCTTCACCTTTTTATTAATGGTGAATATACTGTATTTTACAGGGTTTGATATCAGAATCAGAATCAGAATCAGAATTTTTTTATTGTATAACTGTGAGACACACAAGTGTTCAACAAACAAGACAATAAATACTATATAAAACGGACGATAAAATAAGGTCTTAGTCCCATTGCCTGTTAGGCTGTTGTGGGTTCGAACTCAGACTTATGCGTAGCAGTTTTTATTTATGTATGAAATTACATAAATAAAAACTGCTACGCATAAGTCTGAAGAACACTAGCAATAATCATTAGCTTTACGGATAAGCACATCTTACACACACGTTCAATAAACGTACATAGTTTTTTTTTTGGAAAACCTTGTATACTGTTTATTTATAATAGGTTTTGCAGTTTCTTAAGAAACTTATGTCTCCTGAGTAAATAGAAACACACTGACATGCATACAATCAACATGTGAAAAGAAAACAACAAATCTTCATTCTCCTAAGTTTATGTCAACATTGCCCTTGCAAATACCTAACTAAATTGCTATTAGATTTGTCTGTGAGTCTTACACGCTATTGACACATAGTAAAGAACATAAAAAGCATCTTAAACCTTTGACGGCGAACTGCATCGATAGACAATGGATTGTTTGGCTTTTGCAGCGCACCGTAAAGCGACGTCGTACTTTCTTTGTAAGCATTTTCCAGCTAGTAAAAAGTATTTGCCGTATTGTGAAGTCTTTTGGTTTACGTCCTCATGACATGAGCTGTCTCAATACTTTGTAAGTGCTTTTGCCTTTTGTTTATTCGAAAATACGCAACGAAGTGTGTCAGACGGTGTTTCCAAGTTTTTTAAAGACATAATTTCTTTTTGTTTCATTTTGTGACAAAGAATAGTCGCTGAGTATAAAAATATATACTTTTGTAAAATTGTATTTCGATGCCGCAAAACTATGAACCACGGAGACACCGAAAGTTATACTTTGACACATGACACGATAATGATACCAATAATAAACTAGTCGAGCGCAAACACAAACAATCACGCTCCCTTTTTTCTGTCAATGAACCATGTCTCAAGTGAAATAAAATAGCCTCATTTGAGACACCGACGCAATCCGTTTAATTCGTTACGCAGCAACCCCCCAATGATTACCATCAAGGCGTTTGGGATTAAAAGAAAATTAAACGTTGGAGACTAACGTCAACCCCACGAAACGAAGAATTCGCACAATTTTAGATACCCCAACAAACCCTAACGCGCAAACAGTAGGGTTCAAGTTATGCAAACAGAGGTGTATGGAGATGTTGGTGCGTATCACCACAGGCATTGTGGGACCAAGTTCAGCCCCTCAAGAATTTATTTCACGTTCGGGGCGTTTCTTTGGTAACGGCTGCTGATTGTGTGGCTTAATTAAACTGCATTATAGTGGATCTGTGCAATTTCATCGAGGATTTAAGATAAATACGAAGGAACGCCCCGCAGCTATGTTGCTTGTTCACAGGGAAGCAAAGATGAGACAGTGTGATAGATGTGCTAACCTCGGGGGTCCGGGCTAGTAGCTTTAACTGGTAACAAATATGTCCACTGGTTACGATACTGCGCTAAACTACGGTGATTTTATTAAGTTAAAAAACTTTTTAACAAAAAATTAAACCGCCGAAAAAACTGAAAAGCAATAAATAATACTTTTTTTGTTTGACCTTAATCTAGGTACCAGTTTGAAGTCGGTGCCTCAGCACTTAGCCAGGAGGAGTGGACCTATAATCGTCTACCTGATTGGCTTCTATCACTCCTCCTGGCTCGTGCTAAGGCACCGACTTCAAAGTGGTACCTAGATTAAGGTCAAACAAAAAAGGTATTATTTATTGCTTTTCAGTTTTTTCGGCGGTTTAATTTTTTGTTAAAAAGTTTTTATTTTATACTTTTTTCCATCCTTGGGGTAATTTTTTTCCCAAATTTATAATACCAACTTCAAGGTATATCTATCCAATAAAAAAGAATTATGAAAATCAGACTACTCTGTAAAAAGTTAGTCAATCATCCCCTGTTTTCCTACCCTTAGGGTAGGAATATTATTTCCAAATTTAAATGGGACCACCCTTGGGGTATACACTTTCCAATAAAAAAAGAATCATCAAAATCCGACTACTCTGTAATAAGTTATGCGTGGTCATATAGTACAATCAGTAACTGAACAATCAATCATCCCCTGTTTTTCTACCCTTAGGGTAGGAATATTGTTTCCAAATTTAAATGAGACTACCCTCGGGGTATACGCTTTCCAATAAAAAAAGAATCATCAAAATCGGACTACTCTGTTAAAAGTTATGCGTGATCATACATAAAAAAAAATATATATATACACGAACTAAAACAATTACTTTGCTCACCCGCGACCTTTAGTGTTGTGTTGTGTTGTGTTGTGTTTTAGTTCATTAATATGGACCTCCGCAAAGTAACGCCTGATTCAATAAAATATATATACACGTCGAATTGAGAACCTCCTCCTTTTGTTTTCGTCGGTTGAAAACTAAAGACAATCAAAAGAACAACTTTCATTGATATGATGATTTAATGTTTTGTTAATCCATACTAAGATTATAAATACGAAAGTGTATCTGTCTATCTGTCGATTTGTTAACTCTTTTCAGGCTTAAACAGCTGAAACGATTTAGATGAAATTTGGTATGGTGGTAATTTGAGACTCTGGGCAAGACAGTTCGCACGCTTAATAAAAAACTGCATCAATTTTAATTATTCTTATTTCAAAACTAAATCTTATTTTTTCTACGTAAAATTTAGTTTTAAAATAAGAATAATTAAAATTGATGCAATTTTTTACTAAGCGTGCGAGTTATTATCCCGGAAAATTTCATAGTTTCCGCTTTTCCGTTTCCCGTTCCCGTTAAATATATTTATGAATCAATAGACTTTGACTTTGATAGCGATAAATTAATTCTTTGCAGACGGAGAGTAGACGCGGTCAACAGGTAGTAAAGAAATATGCATCATTTCTTGAAGTGACCATCCCAAAAGTTTCAAAAATTTTATTGTTAAGCTTTTATAGTTATTATTATTGGATAACGATTATTTATTGTGAAGTCATACCTGCACCTCTTTTAAATTATCAGTGTTACAATTATTAACATTTCAAGGAACAAAATTTCACAGGCCATAAAAGCGTTAAGTGAACGTAATATACTGTACATGCTTTGTAACTTATTATTACTGTAATTTGTATGAAGTATAACCTTATTTACGTCATTTAACTTATTTGTTGTGAATAATGGTGGCAATTAGTTATTATTGAACCACGTTGCCACCATATGCTGGACATATGGTTTCATCTCGCTTCTTTTGAACTGTTCGCAATGTTTTTATTTTCGACAGCTACGATTAAACAATGGAGCCTTTCAAATGTAGCCTAGGTGTCCAAAGATATGAAATAAAAGAAAAAAATTTTATCTGGGGTATTCATGAACGCAACGGAATCTAAAACGACGATTTTTAGAATCCTTGTTTGTTTGTTACGTGGTTATGCGCGCTAATCTCAGAAACGCCTTAACTTATAAGGATGCGATTTTTACTGATGTATCGTGATTTCATTGAATCAGTTACCAAATAAAAAAAAGATACGTCAATTTAAAAAAAAATATCAAACAGTTTTGGAAGAACCGCCGTTGATGTGGCTGAAACTTTGTTTAACAATGTAATATTTTGGTTAACTATAGTCGGTCGAGTGAAAGTTGTCATAAAAACAAAACTAACATATGGATAGTGCTTACTCAGATAAATACATATGCAACGTAAGTTGAGCTCACTTTAATATGGTGAAGCATATTAAATAGAGTCCAGTTTAGGTTGGACGCTACAAAGGGCGCCGCGAGCCTGGTTCTTTTGGCTCTCCAAAGAGAGACTATCGGTAAATATAAAGAAGACACAAGCCATCTCTATAATTTAGAAGAAATCGTCACTGCCACTCCGATTTTATGGTCAAGTGGTGGTCCGGTCAGGCACCATAAAGAACCTGGGTGTAATCATAAGCAGGACTCTCCATGGAGCAGCAAGTCCGCGAGGGGCCGTGAATCGCGCAAAATACCCGTGCAACTGCCTCCGTCCAGGACATCCCAGCGCAGTCCGTGGTGACGATAGGTAATTACAAAACCACATCATGCAGATGATCCCGTCATGCATTAAAAATGTAAAACGGGAATAAAACACTGGCCTTATATACGAAGTGCAAAATTCGAACTTCGTATCGTGCCATTCCTCTCACGCTAATAGTATTTAATACAAGAGCGAGCAAGACGATGCGATACGAACTTCCATTTTCGAATTTCGGAGTAGCCCCCCTGTAGTTAGGCAGCCACCCGTTACGTCTAGATAGAGAGAGAGAGAGAGAGAGAGAGAGAGAGAGAGAGAGAGAATCGGGATAAAGCCGCAGAGAGCCCAGCAGCATACTCCAATATTATGGGTCAGGCCAGGTCAGGTCACGGACACAGCTAGTATTTAAAAATAAATATGTAACGCTGGAGGTCACTTTAAGTTGGAATTGTAACCCTAAGTCCTAATGAAATAAAACAAACCATAAATATGTAGACAAACTATAAATAGGAAGACAAACTATAAATACAGAAACAAACTAGAATTGAAATATTTCAAAATACTCGTATATACCGCCGATCTGAATATTTAGAAGTACCCTGACTCGTCTAGTTTATATATTTTAGGGAGCATAATTTAGATACAATAAAAATATTTTACTCCTTAACTTAGCGTAATAAAAATATAAAACCAGAAGATAACAGTTCGATCTTAGTAAAAATATTTATTATTTATTATAATGTTCAAAATGGAATAAAATCCTCTGACAAGTAGTTTTTGGGAATACAAAAGTTCTTTCAAGACCTATGTTTCTCAGAACACGAATATTTTATGAGAAATTCCAGCTCCGATCCCCGAAAAACATGATTGACATTTCCTTTAGCTCGGTGTAACCCTAAAGAATATTTGAGAATGTTTGTACTTAGGGCTGCGACAGATTCGGGGCGTGTATTTGCTTTGGTAATTTTGAGGTAACGTCTGTCCTCATTATCTTCATAACATCAACAAAACGACGTCGATAGATGGACAAAGGCCTCTTATAACTCTTTGAAGAATCGACCGTTGTGGAACTCCTTGCTGCCCGTATCCAAGTGGTTCCTGGGACCTTCCCCAGATCGTCGGTCCATCTTGTTGGGGTCCTTCCTAAGCCATGTCGTCCGGTTCGCGCTCGCCACTCTAGAACTTTACTACCCCACACGTTGTCAGTTCTATAAGCGATTTGCCTTGCCCACTGCCACTAATTGAGTGGCCGTTAACGATGGGCCTCATAAGAAAGCTCAAGGTCACTTGAGGGCGATGGAGAGGGCTATGCCCGGAGTTTCTTTACGGGATCGCATTAGAAATGATGAAATTCGCGCAAGAACTAAAGCCACTGACATAGCTCGAAGAATCGCCTGGAACTTGATAAAGAGACAAAATTAATTTTGGCTCTTAACTGTGCACGATACTGAAAATGAATATGTACACTATCTAGCACACTACCTGTAAATGAATCATCATCATCATTTCAGCCGAAAGACGTCCACTGCTAATCATAAGCCTCCCCCTAGGTTCGCCTATCAGACCGGTTCTGTACCATCCACATCCAAGAATTTCCCGCAACCTTAACCAGGTCGTCGCTCTGTCTTGTTGGAGGCCTATCTGCACTACGGCTCCTGATCCGTGGGCACTATATGAGAACATTTTGGCCCCACCCATTGGCCATCAGTTCTACGAGCGATGTGCCCTTCTACGTTTCTCTGGCTACTTTAGTTCTTAAGCAGATTTTATCAATGTGATCCGACAGAGAAAGTTTGAGCATAACCCTCTCCTTAGCTATCTAAGTGACCCCGAGCTTTCTTATGAGGCCCATCATTAGCGGTCACGTCTCAGTGCCATAAATAAATAATAATTGATGATGCAAGTGAATAATTATTTTTATTTTTAATTTTTAAAATCATCGCTGTCAAAATTTTCATTTGACACATCCCTACTCGTACCAGTAAAGCGCGTGAGTTGCAACTCTGCGATATTGATACAAGAGCCCCGTTAAAATATGATTGATAGTGTTCCACTGAATAGAGCCTTGTCTGTGAATCTCGCGCGGAGGCTTACGGCCGATTTGTTAGGATATTACGTTTTTATCAAAGGCGTTTTATGATACGATTTTTTAGTGTTTGTTATGCTAGAGCGTCGCACCGGTATTTTTAGAGAGGTACTCGGTTTTAGTCAGTACTTATTGCTTGTTTGTTACAACAAATAAGTAGGTATCGTAGGGTATTTTGATCCAGTAAATAGTAACTTCGACCCATAGGAAAACTACGAGTACAGTCGAGGAAACTGAATCGCATACTAGGATGGAACCTTTTTGTTGCAAATGCCATATTGACACTCCCTACATCTGTCAAAGAAATCATTGGGAAGGGTTCCACCCGGGTATGCGATTTAGTTTCTTCAACTGTAAATATATTTATACTTCTTTAGGTTTTAATAAAAACATAAAAACGAGGGCGGTCAACTAAAACCAACCATATGGTTATAATTTCAATGATTTTTGAATTAATTGTCTTTTTTAGACAATTGATTTCAAACAATGTCACTATTGTTATAAGGAATTAATTTGATTGAAATAAAAACAAAATTAGTCAAAGTTACCCTTCTGACCAAATTGTCCCGACTTTACGGAATTAAAGTATTTACATTTAGAATTAGAAATAAGCAACTATAATCCTTTAAAGGACTTCAATTATTGGTTGTCTGAAAGAGATCGCTTTTTTTTAGCGATAAGACCACCAATTGTCTGCCTAAATTTTTATTTTTGTAATGGAATTGTACTGCTTTTGATGTTTAATAAAGAATATCTTGGAAAGCGGATGCTAGGGAAACCTTGCTGAAAAGACGACAGATTGATTTTCTTATTCCGATTTTTTTGGAACCGATTAGCAATCAACTCCATCTCACCTGATGGTACTCGTAAGTGCAGATAAGGCGGAAAATGTAACTTACTGGTTTTCTTAAATTCATAAAACAAATACAAGATAATTTGCATGCTTAAGTATTTATCAATAGCATTACCCAATTTCAGTACCACAAAGCAAGCAATTAACAAATTACTTTATCACGTCTAATAACACGCTCACAATAAACTAACAGTTAACATTTAGCAGTCTAGCCTTCCAAGGCATAAAATTTGATGTAATAGGCTTTATAATACTTAGTCATTGCTTGCAATAAGCTTGTTGGATTAGAACTACTGAGGAAGCTGAGTATAAACGCAATATAGCTGAAGAGAATGATAGCCTATTAAAACAGCTCCCACGGCTAACAAACCCGCAAATATTGAATGTGCACTCCAAATAACAAAGTTGACTTGGATCTTGAATAGATTCTTCGCATCCGGACTCGAATAACTACCTATGTATACTGAAGCCGTTAAAAATTTGCGATGGTGTAATTTCATACTAACTCGATATAATGTACAATTCTCTCACCCATTTGTAATATCTGTTGTTTTGAAATATTTTCGTGTAACTCGTTTTTTACGTAACTATTAGGTACTTATTTTCGAAGAACGAATGAAAATCGGCCAATACCGCAAAAATTTAATAGATAGTTCTAGATTTTAATTTTTAATAATTGTGACATTTCTTACATAATTATGTAAACCTACCCATAATTTTCGAAGTGTGTTTCCTTGATTGTCCTTGTTATTTTTAATAATTTCCGTCATAATTTTCTACTAAAGTAATTCCATTTTCATTTAGAAATGGCGTAGTTAAAAGTATCGTTTTACAGCCGCCCCGCTCAGGCTAACTTCACTATAAATTTTCTCGCAATAGCCATTAAGATAACGGCTGCATGGGACAAAACACGACACTATGAATTACATACTTAAAATAATCAGTCACAGCACTACCGAATGTGGGCGAATTAGGTCTAATCTCGTTGTTTATCTTTAAAGAGATGCCTTTCCCCGCCTTAGCTTCGTTTTGTAAATATTTTCGTCTAAAACAAACATTAAGATGATAACCACTATCTTAATGACGACTTAATATAGTCGTAAAGAGCTTAAATTATTTTATTATTTATCGTCACTAGGATACTTCTTTTGTACTGTTTTGTCGGGTTACCGTTTTATAGCAGTAACCACGTTTGTTACACCGGTCATTTTGTATAATAAAGTAGATCTGTCAAAATGATAGAGCTTTTGGTTTGCTGTCGTAATAGAAGCTTACCTATTCTTTATAGCTCGGCCGGTCAAACAATAGCATTACACCCACAATCGGTTGCAACGCATTTTCGCCTTTCCGGGTCTCAAATTTGTGGTTCGTGTAAGTATAAATAATATGTCAGAGCCGTAATAAAATACAACGTTAATAGCAATAAATATAGTGACACTGTAACCGCAGAGATCATAAAATTGGAAACTTTTTTATGTAGCTAGGTGATGTTTTTCTCACTGAGTCACATCAGTTCTTGTTAGATCTATATTGGGCCGGAAGTCGTCCCATTTTTCTAGGTATTGACAAAGACAATGCTTTCATAACCATATTATCGCGTCGTCATGGTCTAAACTATAATTGCAGATATATTGTAATTAATTAAGGATGATATAAAATTAGCTGTAGTATCAGAAATAACCTGTTTGAAATAAAGGAAAATGAATTAGAAGTCTAAATTAACCAAGATCTTATCAGATTAACATCTTTTGAATTGGATTATTTGCTCAACTATAAACACCAACAAAATCATTGACCACTTAGCTAAAAACTCTAAAACTTTTTTTATTCAACGCCCAAGAATCACTTTGCCCCATTCGTTGTGTCGGACCTAAGGATATCAGACCTCTTCATAATGTCTATGAATAATACAAGAGCGTTTTTATGGCAATCTTGCCACTTGTTTGGCAATATGGCGGCCACAGGAATGTACTCCTAACGATTAGTCACGCGCCTCTCGATTCAATATCTGGTGTGCGGTGAGACCCATGTCTCGCTCTTTGTCGGTCGCCATTGTGTTCGACATAATCCTTTTTTGCTTTAATATGCGAAGCTAATTTATATTGATTCTGTAGCGAATTTCGGCGAATAGATTTTTTGTTTGGACATCCGTTTAGGTTACGCGTCGGTTTTAATGTAGAGCGTCGAATTTGGCACTTTTGGGTCAAAGGGTAACGCTTTTTTTTTCAGATTGTGTTTAGATCCGGATAGTTTGTGTTTTTAGAATGGCATTCCAAGTTTTCTTTTCTACCATTATTGGCTAGTTAATCATCATCATCAATCATTTCAGCCGAAAGACGTCCACTGCTGAACATAGGCCTCCCCCAAGGCTCGCCAAACATATCGGCCCTGCGCCATCCGCATCAAATGCGTTCCCGCCACCTTCACCAGGTCGTCGCTCCATCTTGTTGGAGCCTACCTACACTGCGTCTTGCGGCCTCATCGGCCGTCAGTTCTACGAGCGATGTGCCCTGCCCACTGCCACTTAATTCTAGCGATTCTTCGAGCTATGTCCGTGACTTTAGTTTTTGCGCGGATTTCATCATTTCTAATGCGATCCCGCAGAGAAACTCCAAGCGTAAGCCCTCTCCATCGCCCTCTGCGTGACTTTGAGCTTTCTTAGTTAATGCTGCACTTTATTATAATTAACGCGTTATATTTAAAACTAGTCTTTACCCGCGTCTCCGCTTGCGTAAACCATAAGATAAATACACCATATATTTATAAGATAAATCGAAAATTACACCATGTTCTTTACCAACGTTACATAAAAAAACACCCGTGCCAAATTTCACTATTTCAACCTAATGGTTGAAATTTCGAGATTTTATCCCCATCCTGTGGGAATATCGGGAAAGAAAATATCGTTCAAATCCGTCTAGTCTAGCTATCTAACGTGAAAGAGAAACCAACACACATACATATGTATAAAATGGAATAATTTGCAACTACTTAGCGCGATGTCTTTAAATATTATATGTATTGAACTTACTTAATGCGTTATTAAAACTATCTTTGCTGTGGAATAAAGTACAATTTAGGTAGATAAAACTCTGAGCGCAGCGGTTTAATACATAATTCCTGAGATACAAAGCACTTTGTAACAGGTTAATTTGCCCCCAGTAGAATCCCGAACTGAAACAGGTTCGGAACTTCGGACCGACTATCATTATCCCGGCCAATATATTACAAAATATTCAAATTTAGAACTCTCATCTTTCAACGCGTCTGTGATGAATTTGAAAATTAAACCGAAACAGACTGTATTATTAATAATTCAAAGGCAATTTATTGTATTTGTTGAGTAATAAATAATATCGGGCCTTGTTAGCGTGACTGGGGTTACTGCCAACCTATAAAAATAATTACACAGACTAAAAATTTTTGCCCGCGGAGACCACCCGTCGGCCGCCGTCAGTTTGGATTTGGGCTTGTTATTTATTACGTTGTGTGAAACTCTAATAAGAAAGCATGCAATTCTTGATGCAATTTCTCCAATAGGACTACCTACCGTAAAGTCGGGATACTTTGAGCCAACTTAACTGTAACTTTGGCCCACACAAAGAAGGGAACATGAAAACGTGGACAGTCAACTGAAACCAACCATAATGGCAATGTGCCAAAATTTCAATATTCTAATAATAAAATATCGACCGATTTAATCCAAATAGCCAAAGTTATCCATCAAAGCCTAAGAAACCCTACTTAGTTCAGCTGTTTATAAAAAAGTACTTATTGTTCAATTTAAAAAGCTATCACTCTATAATAGGGATGTTTCCTAGGTAAAAATATAATAATTCTTATTAGTCCGTATTTTACATTATCAAAAAATATTAGACACGTAATTTTTCTTTTGACAATTAAACAAAAAATTACGAAGATATGGCGCGTTGAAGTTCCGCGTGACGAGGCGTGACGTCACTTGTTCCTAAAACGCTCATACAAAGTGTAGGAACAAGTGACGTCACGCGAAACTTCAACGCGCCATATCTTCGTAATTTTTTGTTTAATTGACAAAATAAAAAATACGTGTCCAATATTTTTTGATAATCTAAAAGACTGACTAGTTAGGAAAGTAGCCTATTATGGCCATTACGAAACAAAACAAACAAGATAAATAATAATTATCAATATGCACTTAATATTCTTTTGTTTATTCACTGGCAGGCGTACCAAAAAAGTGTACAAAGAGTAGAACAAACATTTCAGCTTTAACTCGTAATCCATTTTCTTGATAAACTCATTTCACAAACTTACCTACGTAGTTTTCACTTTCCTTTGAGAAACTGAGTTGAGATTAGAGACTCGTGCTGCCATCTCTCGGATTAACTCGGAATTACGTGCACACGTCACGTAGGTTGAATGCTGTTAAGCTACGAAGAAGCTTTCCTAACTGGAGTTTATACGTCTCGGAGCTACGAATGTTTTCGACGGAATTGTGGACATTCTTTTTTACAATGCTTTTCAACTCAAGTATTACGACTAATAAAATCTCATTTTACAGACGCTATATTTTGTTACTTACACGATTTCGTCTGCAAAGAAAACGTTTATCGTTATTCCGCGGAAACTACGCAATTTTCCTGCATAAAATTATCCTATTTATGTCCGTTCTTCTAAATCGGTTCAGCGGTGTAAGCGTGAAGAGCTAAAAAATCAGAGTTACTTTCGAATTTACAATATTAGTAGGAAAATATGGGATTGTGAAAGAATAGGTACATAAAAATTGAATTGTTGAGTTTATTATTTTACTAGCTGATTATCGATGCCCCGCGATATGTGACCCTGTATTTTTTTAATAGGATTAATCTCTTACATTTTATATTGTAATTTGTATACTTTTTGTTTGTTGTTTAATTATTTATTTTATTTTATCTTGAAAAGATGACTTTCTGCCAAGTTTCTTGCGGCGATTTCTCCTTGGCAGTGATGGTCCTTCCGAAAACGCTGGTACCTAGTCTAAAAAAGTGACATGTAAAAAAACCCTCTGTGGCCTATTTGCAGAAAATACGTTTTGATTTTTTACACGCTTTATATTAGCTTCACCTGTATGTTTGTATGTATGTATGTTTGTATGTATGTTTGTTTGTAACCGACTCCTTAGGGCGCGATTTTGACCCACTTCCCGGTTTCCGATTGAGCTGAAATTTTGCACATATGTGTAAATTGGATGACAATGCAATCTTATTGTAACATGGAGCTGATCTGATGATGGAGCTGGATGATGGCCATAGGAACTATGTAATAAAACAACACAATCCCGTCGAGTTTGGGCTCGTTTGATTCGTCTTGACGAGCACTTTGATCCCAGATGGTAACCAGGGTCTGATGATGGAGCTGGAAGATGGCCAAAGGCACTCCACAATAAAACGACACAACCCCATCGAGTTTGGGCTCGTTTGATTCGTCTTGACGAGCACTTTGATCCCATATGGTAACCAGGGTCTGATGATGGAGCTGGAAGATGGCCAAAGGCACTCCACAATAAAACGACACAACCCCATCGATTTTGGGCTCGTTTGATTCGTCTTGACGAGCACTTTGATCCCATATGGTAACCAGGGTCTGATGATGGAGCTGGAAGATGGCCAAAGGCACTCCACAATAAAACGAAACAACCCCATCGAGTTTGGGCTCGTTTGATTCGTTTTGACGAGTACTTTGTTCCTAGATGGTAACAAGAGTCTGATGATGGAGCTGGAAGGGGGGTAGGTGGCGGGTTGGGGGGGGGGGATGGGGTATGGGGTAAGGGGGTCGGGGGTTTAGAGGGTTGGGTGTTAGGGTGTGGCGGTTGGGGTTAGGGGATGGGGGGGGGGGTTACGGGAAATAGGGTGGGGGTGTTGGGGGGTTCGGGGGTAAGTGATTTTGGGGGGTTGTGGGAAATGGGGAGGGGGTAAGAGGCCTAGATGGTAACAAGGGTTTGATGATGGAACTGGAAGGGGGGGGCGGTAGGTGGCGGGGTGGGGGGTGTGGGAGGGGTGGGGTGGGGGGGCAGGTGACGGGTGGGGGGTGGGGGGGATGGGGGGGGGGTGGGGGTTTTCCGGGGGTATGGGGGTTCGGTGTTAGGAAGGTTGGGTTTAGGTGGTTCGGGGGTTTGTAAAATGAGGACGGGGTAAGGGGGGTTTAGGGGATTGGGGGTAAGGGTGTGGGGTTTGGGGGGGGTTGGGGAAATGGGGTGGTGGATGTTGGGGGGTTGGGTTTAGGGGGTTTAGGGGTTGTAGGTGAGGGGGTAAAGTTAGAAAGAAAAAAATGCAACTAAAAAATAGAAAATAAATAATAGTTTAAAAAAACTAAAAAACACGCTTTAAAAAATAAAAAATAAATTTTAATAAATTTCAATTCACTATTCTTATAGTGCAGTAAAAAATCTTAATAAGCAATTATTATATTGTTATATCCAGATCAAAATTTGTAAACAATTCTAAATATTGATAAAATAAATAATAATAGTTTAAAATGTTTTATTGTAAAAAAAGCGTGGGGTGCATGGTGTCAATTGTCAAGGATTGTCATTTTGATAACATCTTAAAAAGCACCCCACGCTTTTTTTACAATAAAATATTTTAAACTATTATTATTTATTTTATCAATATTTAGAATTGTTTACAAATTTTGATCTGGATATAACAATATAATAATTGCTTATTAAGATTTTTTACTGCACTATAAGAATAGTGAATTGAAATTTATTAAAATTTATTTTTTATTTTTTAAAGCGTGTTTTTTAGTTTTTTTAAACTATTTTTTTTTTCAATTTGAACTATGCCATTTTCCGTGATAAATGTAACTTTTGTCCTTCTCAGGGCGTCAAACTATCTCCATACCAAATTTATTTTTAATATATTCGGTAGTTTCAGCGTGAAGAGGTAACAGACAGATAGATTTACTTCAGCATCTATAGTATTAACAACTTCACAATCTCATACAAATTTCGAATTCCTGGTAAGTCCAGCAAATTAATTTAATCATTGTACCGTCTTGCTCAGTGTGTAAACAAGATATTGTACTAATCTGGATGCAAGTCTGTTTGATTCTTAGTGCCCTATAATGTGGGCACAAACCTGTGAAGCTAAGTCGCTGTGACCCTTATATGGGGCACTGGACTGTGAAAGTGTTAAGTATTAGAGCAATATTTCTAAAAATTTGTCAAAGGTTGCACATATTTTGTTGTTTAATCAATATAATCGCGATGCATTTATTTTAACAATAATGTTAAACCTGTAGACAAATTGTAAATGAATAGGTGTTAAACTAACGCTTACTCTACGCAACTAAATACCGCTGTTAATTCCTATTAGCCAGGGGTTGACAGTGCGTGCGGAGTTCAAAGTTACAGTTAAATTAACTTAAATAGCACCAAAGTGACCTTAAGAATAATTTAGCAGGGTCTCTCATCCTTTAATGAAGAATAGTGTCCTCTAGACAGCTGTTTGAACTGAACTTGCACCATTAAGACATTAGTAAGTCGCGTTTGCGCCGGCAATGTTAAGTGCTTCAGCTACTAATAACTTTTTAATAAAATAAGCGGGAATTACAGGCCAGGGGCACTTTTATGAAGCCTTTAATAAGCGAGGTAAATTTAAAAGGAGGAACCACTCTGTAATTTGCAGACTTACAGTTGCGGTTAAAGAAAGAGTTCCGTGTAAACTGCGGTGAAATGTTAATTTGGAATATTATTGAAAACAGTCAAAATATAAGCACATGTGCTATTTAAAAGCTCTATCTGCAATTCAATGTCAATAAATAACACATTAATCAAAAGTATTTTTTTTAAACACGTTTCTTTAAAATTTTAACTACCGTGAGTCACAGAAATAGTCACTAAAATAAGAAACACGGGTCACTCGCGTTTACTGGTTCAGGTATGTCCAACCAACCTTGAAAAAGAAACACGGATTGGTTCGAAACAGGTGGGACATCACTCGACTAGAGAGAGTTTAGCTCAATAATTAAGTACAATGTGCGTGTTGTTTCTCCATCACGCAAGAACGGCTCAGTGGATTTAAATGAAGTTTGGCACACAGAGAGTTTGTAATCTGGAACAACACAGGATTTTTTATCTCGGAAAATCGCGTTACTCCCGAAGGACAGCAATGAGCGAATTCTTAGCAGACGAAGTAGCGAATAACTTTACTGAAAGTAATACAATATTTCACAGCATTATTACTAAAATAAGATGCACGGATCACTCACGTATTAGTAGTAGAGTTATGCCCGACATCTGTGGTTCTGTTTCAAGATTGGTTCGAACAGAAAGCCTGTGAACTCAACCATTTCAGCCTTGAAAAAGAACCACAAAGTGGACCGAAATAGGGCTAACACTTAAGCTAATACTTGAGAGACCCGTGTTTCTTATCTTGTATTTTAATGATTATATCAGTGTCTCACAGTACCGTTTGTACAGTGTCGTTTGGATTACTATTACTCTAACGTTGATTCTTAACGTTCAACGAGCTAGCTAAGCTTTAGAACATCAAGGGTAATAAATTCGCGATTTGTAACCACGTCACGCGTTTACCTAATAAATCGCTACCCACCGTCATATATCATTAGAACGACGCGTTCATTCTATTCGATTCGATTAAAATGTCGAAACAAACAATTATAAACAGTTATCAGAATAAACATCGTAAATTCATGCTATCTACAAACAGAGCCGCCCAATAAATCAGTAGAGTTATCTTTTATGTTACAAAATAATTAGAGGAACTTGCTTAATTATTCTGGTTTTGCCTTAATAATATAATACATTGATAAAATGTCAGAGTTGGTTGGATAATTACCCGTTTGATGTCTCGAAACATTTTGTCATAACGAGGTGTACGAGGATAGTAGTAGCTGTAAAAAGGTTTTATGCTGCAAATAAAAGTGATTGACAAGTCTTTCGTCTTCCGACATATCTCTGATTGATGACAACACAAGAATTTGGACGAGTTAGCTCTGTGAACCACATGAAAATATAGATATAATATGGCAGAAATTCGACAGTATTTATAAATATGTGGACGGGCAAGTGTGAAAATGTAAACATGATAGAAAATTGCCAATATAAGAATGTGGATCAGTTAGTACGTTGGATCGTAATGGGTATGAATGTGAGTTAGAATCGAGAATAATTAGGAATGTAGACGAGTTAGGGAAGTGGCAATTTTGGAATTAGACACTAATGACATAGTATTGTGACAGAGTTAAGAAGATGACCAAACAGAACCTGTGGCGAAGTCGATTTGAGTTGAACTACCTATTTATGTGAAAAGAAGTTTTAGTTTTTAATTGTTACGTAGAAACTGTATGACTTTTATGACCTGTAGCGGATTCCTGGATAAATAAGTTACTATTAAATAAGATGATTCGCCGAAGCAATTTTGCAAATGTGTATCAAACATAAAAATTATGATTAAAAATGTAGTTCAAACAACCCAACGTGCTTCGAAAACCAAGTACAGAAAACAAGCGTAAGGCCGCAATAAGAAGCTTACGGTTCTAATTTAGGCCCATTGAGTCCACTTCGTCCCTTGGCACCCCTTGATCATTCTCGACGTTAAGGGTCCCATTTCAAAGGCTTGAGGAGGTCACCCGATATGTGAACGAATACTTGGCCAGCAGAAGAGGTTTGTCTCTAAGATGCTGACTTTTTATAATGAGCCATTCGATTGTTAGAACTATTCCACATATAAAAATTAAGTGCCCAAAAATTTAGCCACTGCAGACCTGTAGGATGTAGACCTATTTAAGTGAATGACGCCAGTTGACCTATTTTTGATTTAGGTATGTAATTTTGTGTAAAAAATACACACACACAGCCAGCCTACACTTAAATCAGCCATAGTTGGACCTTTGGATAGGTTACTTTTCATCCCGATATTCCCGTGGAATAACACAGGTAAAAAGGCAAAATCTTAACCGCTTAGTGACATGTCATTTTACATACATTCTTTTTTTTTTTTTTCTTTATTTTTTATTGTCATAGGAATAATGCATGAAGGCTACTAAGTATTTTTAGGAAATTTCATACGGAGTAAAATCCTGGAATTGCAATCTGACTGGCAGAGGTGCCTAATGGTTCATGTGTGCGAAGCCGCGGGTAACAACTAGTTCCTTATCATCATTATCATTTCAGACATAAGACGTCCACCGCTGGACATAATAGGCCTCCCTAATTAAATAGACCGCGAGTACATTATAATGAATTATATTTCAGCCGGTGCTATTTAAAACTGATACAAATGTAATGTTACGCTGATTACTGTAATTGCAACATGAGACTTTTAAGTTGTTTCGTGTCATATAGAAATTGATATTAAAATAAGTCTCATTTAAGTACCACTCCATTATATGTCCAAACGTTAAACGTTACACATAGTTAAACCTTAAGTAAATTGCCATAAAAATGAAAAATTTGGTAAAACTTGCGATCCTTTTCTTTACCACCGTAATGTGCAATGTGTTTAAAGTAAGCTTTAGCCAAAAGTCTTTGTTACTGCCATACGTTGTACTAGCACAGGGTAATTACAAAAGCAAATGTCCACGGAACAGGTCAACAGTTCAAACACTGGCCGCGATTAACCCGCAATCACGTATGGACTAATCGTGTTAATGAATGCGGGGCGTTATTGTACAAAGCTTGCTATTATTGGTGCACTTGGCCTCGTTTACTGGATTTGCATTAAGAATAGCCAGTAATAGTAACTACTATTGGTAATTAAAGTTGAACTACTATTACGCATTTGCTACTACGCTATTGTACGTTTGACTACCGGCGCGAGAGGGTTTCAAGTTAAACGAATGTCAAATGAACATATCACAAGGCTTGAGCTATGTTAGCGTAATTACAGCGCTACTATCAAAACTTCAAACAGTGAGCGCGCTTCCTTTTCTTGGCGTAACGTACGTAAAATCAGCCGAGTCCCGCCGCATACTCAAGTTAAGACACATTGAGGCTTGTTAATTGAAGTTGTTTTGTATATTACTTCGTTTTTTCAAGCTTTTATTTAACTTGCAATGTAATGTATGTACGGGTCAAATCTTGGAAGTCAAATTTGACCCACTTCCAGTGGTCGGTTTCACTTGAAATTTGGTATACTTATGTAGATTGGATGACAATGAAAGTACAGTCAACAAATAATGCAGTCAGCTAAAAAGCTTTCTTTAAAAATGAAATTTTTAACAAAAACTTATTTTTAGCACTATTATAAAGAAGGCTTAGTTTGGGACTAGGTCGATTTGTGTAAGATTGTCCCCTAATATTTATTTATTATTTAATTAGGTACAAGTCAGAATATATAAGAAGTTATGTTGAGATCGTCAAAAATTATAAAAAAAAAAAACATAACAATCTATAATATTATTATAAAAGTGAACGGCCAGAACGGGATAAAAAAAACGAGACAGAGCAGGATGGCGCTCTACAACACCATTTTGACACGTTTCTCCCGAACAACGCATTATTTCTCTGGAATTTAAAAGCAATTCGATTCTTTGACCTTGGGAATCGCGATAAACTTGAGAAAATATGATATTGGGTGTGTACATTTCGTATATTAAGCAAAATAAAATCACAAGTTCGAATTTCGAGCCAAAAGCGAGCGATTTATTATCTATGCCAGTGTTGCCATTCAGGGAAAAAGAAATCCATTCATTATCCTGCATTGCAGTCTGTAAAGCTCTTTAAGCACTGACCTGCATATTAAAGCATGACAAGTTTATTTTAATGGCAATGATTTTTTTTGACAACAGACGTTGGAAGTCATCTAATGTCACCGATGTAAACAAAACGAAAATAATTGTACATATTTCAGAATAATAATCGATTTTGCAATCAAAATGCCCCAAAAAGTTCACCCCGATGCAAAAAAACAAAAAATACATTCAAACGGTTGCGGCAGTCACGGTGTTTGTTATCGAACTCCTCCGAAACGGTTTGACCGATTTTTATCAAATTTTTTCTCTATATTTGGTAGGTTTGACAATAGGTTGTAGGCTATTTTTTATACCCTTATTCTTCGCGGACGGAGTCGCGGGCAACAGCTAGTATAATAATAAAAATAAGCAAAGATAAGAAACAATCAATAAAAAGCAATGTCAAAATAATAATAATTATATGGTCATTTACATTCTTTTGGTTTCATAAGTAATAATGCAGTTCCTATTTTTTTAAACGCGTTTTTCAAAAAAAAGACTAATCAATATTGTTTACCTTATTTCTAATGATAAAAAAAAACGAAGTATAGAGACGGCCGAATTACTTCACTTATTGTCATACGTAGTAATGTTCGTTGTGTTGGCTGCAATGCTGTTGATTGTGACCTTAATAGAGTTAGAGTTTTGCCTTTGATGCAGGTCATCATGCTTTTGACGCAGCTGGTAGCAGGTACGCTTGACCAAGTCTTGCTTTACCATATTTAACGACAGTTCCTACTTCAGTTTAAAAACATTAAGGCTGACTGTCATAATATTGAGTTGTAAGTGAAAATAGACTTTGATGTTTTAAGCCTTACAAATTGAAACGAACCTTACACTAGTTTTCATTAAGCGTTAAATTAACTGCGGTTAGAAATATGAGAACAGCCAAAAATAATGTCGATGTTGTCAGTATAACAAATATCTAGTTACCCATCTTGTACAAACATTAGATTTGTCCAGCGTTCTTCAATTTCAAGACGTCAATTACAAATCGAAATAAGTTCCTTCAATTCAAACAATGGCGCATCTAGTGAAACAATTTAAAATAAAACGCATACATGAGGGATTCCAGGATACGTATTTGCTCAAGAGTGATTTGTAGCGACCAAACAATATAAGTTCTTTGTATTCGCAGATCTGGCTTAACTTCCGAATCTGTTTTTTTACAATCTTTATGTACTAATCTACCTTTTAAACAATAACTTTTTTTTACTATTACAAAAGGAATAAAAACGAGCAAGTGGGTCATCTTAGGGGAAATGAACATCATTTTACTGAGTACACCATTAATTTTGCAATAAAAAGGAATTTTTCGCTGTTTTGTCCATTAATTATGTGAGGCTCAAAAGGGAGCAAAATGTGCCTCCTGGGTTCAGAAAAAAACACGAATTATCATAAGGGGAAAGGAGGGTAGTGAGATATCACGATTCTTTGAACGTAATATGATTACCAAACCGAAAAACATGACCTTAACATGCCAGGCAACCAGTTTCATCTCCCACTGCAATGCCCACCCGGTTTACAATGCACGCGATTTTGGGTAGGGGGTATTTTAAAACCTCACCATGTATCAAAACCACGTATTACGTTAAAAAGTTTATGAAAAAACCTCATTTGATTAATTGACAATCTATTGGAAGTCCTATTAATGTGAATCATCGACGAACTACCTCGAAATTTTCCAACTGTCTAAGTACCTAAAGCTTTAGTGGCTATTTGGTGGAATAAATTAAATCTCGCTTAGTCTAACTAGTAACTTTATACCTGGAATACGAATGGAAATTGGTAAATGGCCAGTAATGTTACGAATTCGTAAAAATTAAGAAAAAAACCATTACAGAATATTAATAATTGTAAAACGCTTTTACTTTTTTTTTAAACAATAAGGTATCAAATTATATTTACCACCTCATACAATTTTTAAATAAAGATCATAATTTTGCTACTTCGACAGGTCACTTTTATATTAAAACAAAATAAAATCGCAGCAAGTACAAATACAAACTCCGAAATCATCGAGCGTTTTAAAGCACAACAAGACTATTCAATTGCAATATTTACCCTGCGTGTTATTGTTAGGAGCAAAAGGAAATAATATCGCTTTACGAGCGTCGGCTCCTGTTTCAGATTCAATTTTCTTTCTTCAGCCAACAGCGTTGGATTTTGTTTACGTTTACATTTATTTTTAGTTAAATTATCTCCGTCATTTTCATAGAGATTAAAAATTAATTGAGCTATTTATAACGATTTTGTGATAATTTTGATCAACTACTTATGCTAAGCATTATACATAATAAATATATTATGTACATCAGCGCATATTCATATTTGGTTGAGACCTTAACACTTAATAAAGTTTTATATTAGCCTCAACTAAACGAAATAACTCGTTGTAATGGCAATGTGCAGGCCATATAGCACGCAAAATAGATAGCCGTTGGGGCCGAAAAATTCTCAAATGGAGCCCAGGGACTGGCAAGCGCAGCGTGGGACGTCTACCAACTAGATAGATGGACGATTTGGTAAAGGCTGCAGCTTCAAGGTGGATTCAAAGCGCTTCCTACCGAAATGATTGGGTATCAATGAGGCAGGCTTATGTACAGCAGTGGACGTCCTACGGCTGAAATGATGATTAATGATGAAAAATATATTTTCACTCATGATCACGACAATTGTAATAATCATACAGCCGAAGCATCGTATTTTGTGCGACAGATTCTATAAATACTATGACTATCCCAAAGAAACAGGCTTGGCACCAAATCACGATTCTAACCGTTCTAACTGTTTGACATCTAAAGATTAAAACTATCAAGGAATCCAGATGAACCGTAGAAATGGCAAATGAGTTCCAAGTAGAGGCACATATCCTGTTTCCATCTCAGTCGCCGGGCTAACTTATCACGCTCTAAATAAATACAAACACGGCTAACGAAGTGCTGAAGGAAAGTTAAAAGCAGACGGCAAGGAGTTTAGCCCCTACTACAGTTTATATATTAAGAAAGTGAGTTTGGATTGGTCGCTCACACTGGGCTTACAAGGAGGCTTAAGGCTATGGTCGGAGTTTCTCTGCTATGTCGAATCAGATATGATGAGATCTGCAGCAAGAGAGCCAAATTTGAGTGGTAGTATGTGTTCCTGAGTGGCGACCTTGTACAAGACGCAGCGTGGTTAGGGCGCAAGGTGAACTGAATTTTTAGGTGTAGTTATTGTATTAAGTAGGTAGAGCTTTTCTCTATGTTGACACCAAAATGCATTGTTTTGTATTGGTTTTCATTTAATGAACTAAAACAATTACTTTGCTCACCCGCGACCTTACAATAGTTACGTTTATGCAAGAAATGTGCGTTCATGCAGTTCCTCCACCTCCACACTGTACGAACACACACAAATCACATAAACCCAACCATCACCACCACCAAGCTACACTGACGCGTTTCGAACTCAACCAGAGCTCATCTTCAGAGTTACCACAACCGTATGCTATGCTACCAAATGTTAAACTAACAAACCAAAACAAATGTTTTAACTTGTCACTGTAACTTCTCAAGTACCCACTTTATTTTTCTTATTCTCAAACTACCCCACAAAAATTAACTTTTATTGACATATTTAAAACTACCTTGAATTTTTTTTTGTTTATTTATTTATAAGGCATATTTAATTAATACTAACTGTTCAAATTCGACCCAAGCCGCAGTAAAGGAGAAGATACTAAATTTACCTGTTCATTAATAATAGACCCCATAGTGTTGTACCTAATTATTTCCATGCATTCCAGAGCATCCAGACGCAACCCCTTGCCGCAATAATGTAACACTTCATAAGAATCTGAATCTAACATGGACCTCCTTAATATGGACCTCCGCAAGTAACGCCTGATTCAATAAATTAATGAACTAAAACAATTACTTTGCTCACCCGCGACCTTACAATAGTTACGTTTATGCAAGAAATGTGCGTTCATGCAGTTCCTCCACCTCCACACTGTACGAACACACACAAATCACATAAACCCAACCATCACCACCACCAAGCTACACTGACGCGTTTCGAACTCAACCAGAGCTCATCTTCAGAGTTACCACAACCGTATGCTATGCTACCAAACGTTAAACTAACAAACCAAAACAAATGTTTTAACTTGTCACTGTAACTTCTCAAGTACCCACTTTATTTTTCTTATTCTCAAACTACCCCACAAAAATTAACTTTTATTGACATATTTAAAACTACCTTGAATTTTTTTGTTTATTTATTTATAAGGCATATTTAATTAATACTAACTGTTCAAATTCGACCCAAGCCGCAGTAAAGGAGAAGATACTAAATTTACCTGTTCATTAATAATAGACCCCATAGTGTTGTACCTAATTATTTCCATGCATTCCAGAGCATCCAGACGCAACCCCTTGCCGCAATAATGTAACACTTCATAACAATAAATAATAATAATAATAATTCATAATAATAACAAAAATCATAATAATTCAATTCATTAATTCATAATAATTTGAACAGTTAGTATTAATTAAATATGCCTTATAAATAAATAAACAAAAAAATTCAAGGTAGTTTTAAATATGTCAATAAAAGTTAATTTTTGTGGGGTAGTTTGAGAATAAGAAAAATAAAGTGGGTACTTGAGAAGTTACAGTGACAAGTTAAAACATTTGTTTTGGTTTGTTAGTTTAACGTTTGGTAGCATAGCATACGGTTGTGGTAACTCTGAAGATGAGCTCTGGTTGAGTTCGAAACGCGTCAGTGTAGCTTGGTGGTGGTGATGGTTGGGTTTATGTGATTTGTGTGTGTTCGTACAGTGTGGAGGTGGAGGAACTGCATGAACGCACATTTCTTGCATAAACGTAACTATTGTAAGGTCGCGGGTGAGCAAAGTAATTGTTTTAGTTCATTAATATGGACCTCCGCAAAGTAACGCCTGATTCAATAAATTATTCAATAAATTAAATAAATTGGTTTTCATTTTTTTTTGAGTCTGCTTACAATGTTAACATGCATGATTAAAACACAGAATCGTATATTAGTCAAAGCCACGAAAGCTTATCTTCTTCTTCTAATATATAAAAATCTCGTGTCACGGTGTTTGTTATCGAACTCCTCCGAAACGGCTTGACCAATATTTATATGAAACTTTTTTGTCCACATTCCGTAGGTCTGAGAATAGGTCGTAGGCTATTTTATATCCCTATTCTTTGCAGACGGAGTCGCAGGCAACAGCTAGTCTAATATATCAAAATCTCGCGTCACAGTGTTTGTTATCGAACTCCACCGAAACGGCTTGACCGATTTGTATAAAATTTTTTGTCTGTATTTTGGCAGGTCTGAGATTTTTTATACCTACATCTATTCTTCGCAGATGGAGTAACAGCTAGTATCAAAATAACAATCAGATGAGATGCATGGAAATTTGATAAGAGTCATGAAAAGCAAATCCCGGCATGATCATACAAAAAATCTTTAGTTTCTGTATTTCTTCACTATGAAGAATAGATCACTAAGTTTTAAAAATAAAAATCTACTTACCATATTTTGCTAGGTACCTCAGAGCTACATATGTATACACCTTTTACATTTTATTGATGAGAGAATAGTGTGATTTCAGAGTTGGGGTGTTGAATTTATTAATGTTAACGAACCTCTCGCCACTCCATTAAATCATATCTGACCGAGCGGCTAAAAAGTCGATGCGACAAACGCTTATTTTTAGAGTTTATCTCATTTTTGGCTCCTTTCGTGAGTAACTGACGGCCGCTGACTATTATAACTATTTAGTATTTTATTTTATTAAGGATACTCCTTCTATTTTTTCAATAGAAAGTTTTTTCGTAATGGCCTCTTTTATTGCATAGTTTTTGAACTACTTAAAAGTTCTGTCAGAATTCTGATTATCAGTTAACAGACGAACTGGTCGCTATGTCGTGATGTCATTGGTTTAATTCAGGTCACTGATGTTCATGATTTAAAATGATCGTCAATTATTGTTGCATGCGTGTGTTATTTAGAGTGATGATGTAGGTAGCAGTAATCGAATGCGGCTTGGATTTCATAATGAATGACAGGACAAACATGACGTGACTTCGCACGCTGATTGTAGTTCGGAATCTAAGGGTTAAATGATTTGACACTGATTTCTTCGCTCTTTCGCTCTCGTTAGATCTTATTGCTTTTGCCTCTCATTCCAGCTGTTTCAACGGTAAAGAGATTGTAGATGATCTCAGCTTTCTTGAATAGATTTTCTTACGATTTGAATACCAAAGCGTTTCGTTAAAATAATTCACTGTAATATTTTTCTAGGTCATACCGAGTATTTTGTGTCAAGAAGATTTGCTTTAGCGAGAACGGTTCAAATTTAATAGCAAAGCTGATAAGTACCACATGATCCTCTTTTCATCTTTCGAGTGTTATGATAACAATTACTATTGTTGTCCAGCCTTGGGCTGATTTGGAGTTGGAGCGCGTAACAAAACCGACTTACGTCAAATTTCTCAATCATATTTATTTATGTTGGTGTATGATCTTGTACAAACACATCGTATACTCGACATTTCATCTCGCGTTTATCATGTTCGTTAAATTTATTTGGGAGTTGTCACGACTTCACGTGAAGTGGGTCATTTATTTATATTCATACTAACGTATCGGTTTGTTGATATGATAGCCGTGCCTATCTCTAACTACCGAAACCCACGACTAGTACAGCCTTGGCATAGATACAAAAAAAAACATCTGATCAACTAACTCTATTTAAACTTGTGAAGTTTGAATTGCGCATATCAGTGTCAATTTACGCAACTTAACATGACTCGAGCTAAAAAGAAAAACAAGTTGTTGTTACACTGAATTTGATATCAACATAAAAATGCACTTTTTCAAAACACATTTTATTAAAAGAAGCAGTAAACTACAGAATTAAATAAATCTTAAAACCATTTTGCTCTTATTACTTAACACGCCCACACATACTAACCATCATAATTAATGAACACTTAATATGACGACACCAATTTTTGAGAAGTCGGCGGTAAAACATAACCGGGTACCTCTAATGGGTTCGGTGCCTCGTAAACTTAATCTCGGAACTATAACTTTAATAGTCTCATTTATACGTGATAAAACGAACTGTAAAATTTCAATGTCTCATGTAGGCAAAGCTTTTGAGTCGTTCTAAATCGGTTACAATTGAAGCTCGTGGTTACGTGACCGTGGAGAATCGGTCAAATTGATACCACAAAGGAAGACTTACGGCTGCTTAATATGCGTTTTAAAATCATGTAGGTCACTGAGGGACTTAAATAGATTTAAATTTGTAGGAGGGTTCAATGAGAGAGCCGTGTTGTACATCGATTTAAAACATATGTATAGGTAATACGTGTGCAGAGTCAGTTCCTTGTCGTTTAAAACTTCTTAAAAGCGTAGTGAAATAGTTATTCTGTATAATGACAAAATTAAAATTTTAATTAGACACTGATCTGGATGCTATATTCACTTTTAGCACTATATAAAATGGTACTAAAGTTGAACAACCAGTATATACGTAAAACGAATAGTGATGAAGCTCACTTATGCACTTTATGGAAATGGGTCACAATATGATAGTAAGCATAAAACATTTGACAGCCTCAATATCCTAGGGAATTTACCAGCCTTATTATCATTTCTTTTCTAAGAGAAAGGAAACCGGACTAGCATTAGCAGAGCGAAACGCATCAGTGAAGCGCAAATTTTACGCTAAAATCAATACCGCTTAGTATCAATGGAATCGTACTAATATAATAAATACGAATGTGTGTGTGTGGGCGCAAGTAAGTGCGCGACTGCGTGCGTTCGTGCGTGTGTTGAAATTTGGTATGCAGATTGCTGGATCTCTGAAATAATAGGTATACTTTTTATCGAGATATTCCCATGTGCTAAGTATTGATTAAGTTTGGAGATTGTTATGAAGATCACGATATATTTTGAAGAATAAAAAAGCCGGGTGGGTTCATTCGTATGTACCTCTGAGTTTCCGAAATTTATGTGCGAAATTAAATTTGAAATTTACCATGAACTTCACTGTGAAGGAATACATCGTAAGGGAACCTGCACAAATGTGCAAATAAATTCAATGATGTATGTGAAGTTCCCAATTCGCAATGGGCCGCGTTGGAACTACGGCCCAAGCACTCTCATTCTGAGAGGAGGTCTGTGCCCTGCAGTGGGACGTATGATGAAGATGATATTCGAATTTAACTGCTGCCGAAGAGGCTGTAGCTGAAACCGCAGGTAAAGGCTTCAAAGTTATAACAATGTATAAAACAACAGTGCAACCAATAAAAAGAAAAAAGCATCGTGAACATTTAAATAAGCTTGTCAATGCGGCGCGTGGCTGCGGCCGCGACTTCTCTCGTTCCGCGGCGACCGCAAAATTACGCGCTCGAGCGACCCACACTGATGGTCAAGTAATGACGTCTGTGGTGGTAAACGATAGCCTACTCTTTAGGATAGTCTCTTGTTAGACTTTTATTGGACTCACTGCTGCTCAGTACTACGTCTATGTAGACAACGATACAATACAATACAATACAATGACTCTTTATTGTACACCACAAATAATAAAATACAGAAAAACAAGTACATGAAAAAAACAGAAATAAGGCCTTATCGCTTCGAAGCGATCTCTTCCAGGCAACCTTTAAAAAAGAAAGAAAGAAAGCAAGGAATGCATTTAACGACAACGATTATCAATGTCCCGAGGGAATTATGCCATTTTTCAGGATCTTATATCAATAAATCTTAAATTTTATCGGATATTGTGCAGGCGTTTACACGTGATTGAATCAAATGAACAAACAAACATTCATAAAATAGCAGAAGGATTGCAAACTCAATTTTTAATTTGTTGATTTAATGTGGACCCTGTTAGACGAAAACAACATTTTTGATGAATTGATTAGTTAATCTGGATGCATCAAAACAATCATTTGAATGAGTAAAGATAGAATTTTTGTAAAATTCACAATTTGAACAGACGCTTCTTCCAGATTTACGCATAATTTTTATGTTAAAATTGCATCAAAAAGTCCGTATTCTTGAATAAACATGGTCACCGTAACCGATAAGGATACAGAAAAACGGCTCAGATCAAAAACGTAAACCGCAAATGAGTTTCAGAATCATCTCCCAAGAGTCCGCTCTCTTAGGTCGATGATTATCACAAATTGCTACTAAACTACAGTTGCACTGCGTTTTTGCGCAAATCATTAAAATAGCTAATGGTTTCTTTTGTTTATGAATAAATGGCGAAAGATTGTACTTTCACTCAGTGGTAAATAGTTTACAACTTGTAATTTTTCATTTAATTTATTCGTTAAGCCGAAATACATCCACTGCTGAACATAGGTCTCCCCCAAGGCTCGTCAAACAGATCGGCCCTGCGCCATCCGTATCCAATGCGTTCTCACCACCTTTACCAGGTCGTCGCTCCATCTTGCTGGAGGCCTACCTACACTGCGTCTTCTGGTCCGCGGGCGCCACTCGAGAACACTATCAGTTAAGTCGAGTGATTCTTCGAGCTATGTTCGTGGCTTTAGTTCTTGCGCGGTTCATTTCTAATGCGATCTAGCAGAGAAACTCCAAACATAGCCCTCTCCATCCCCCTCTGAGTGAATTTGAGCTTTCTTATGAAGCCCATCGTTAGCGGCCACGTCTCAGTGCCATAAGTCATCACTGGCAACACACACTTGGTCAAATACTTTTTTTGACTTGCAATTCCCAACCATGGTTTGGCCGTTCCTGTAAACTAGCCTCCCGTCAGAAGCAGGAATGTTACCGGACATGGGCTAAGGCGGTAGCGTCTCAGGATCCCAACACTTGCGCGTACAAAAAGAAGCTAAATGCTGCCTCTAGGTCGTTTAAGAGAAGCATTGCTAAAGCGAAGTCAACATTCATAGGCAGAATTGGCGAGAAGCTACTGCGTCTTCCCTCGGGTACTCGAGCGTTCTGGTCTCTCGCCAAAGCTGTCCTTGGAAATTTCTGCCAGCCGACCTTTCCACCTCTGAGCGCTAATGGTGGTTCCCTGGCCCACTCTGTGAAAGAGAAAGCCGATCTTCTGGGCTCTCTTTTTGCGTCTAACTCGACTTTGGATGACGGGGGTAATACACCGCCGACCATACCGCGGTGTGCTCACTTTATGCAGAACATTCGGTTCTTGCAAAAAACTGTGCGCAAGGCCCTTTTTTCCCTAGACATCCATAAGTCGAGTAGACCAGATGGAATCTCACCAATTGTGCTTAAAATGTGTGCTCCCGAGTTGGCACCGGTCCTTACGCGTCTTTTCCGGCTTTCCTACTCTACTGGCGTTGTCCCGTGTGGATGGAAGACAGCTCTCGTGCATCCGATCCCTAAAAAGGGCGATCGCT
Source organism: Archips crataeganus (assembly GCA_947859365.1). Lineage (NCBI taxonomy): Eukaryota > Metazoa > Arthropoda > Insecta > Lepidoptera > Tortricidae > Archips > Archips crataeganus. The sequence goes on along the minus strand of OX402056.1, from coordinate 13,689,779 downwards.
CAGACCCGTCCAACTACAGACCGATAGCTATCACCTCTTTGCTCTCCAAGGTAATGGAGTCGATTATTAACCGCCAGCTCTTAGGTTATCTGGAGGAGCATCAGCTGATTAGTGACCACCAATACGGTTTTCGTCGTGGTCGCTCAGCTGGTGATCTTTTGGCTTATCTAACACACCGTTGGGCTATGGCGATTGAGAGCAAAGGGGAAGCCTTGGCAGTTAGTTTGGACATAGCGAAAGCCTTTGATAGGGTTTGGCACGGAGCTCTGTTGTCTAAGCTTCCGGCGTACGGAATACCTGGAAGGTTGTGTTCTTGGGTTGCAAGTTTTCTTTCGGGTCGGAGCATCAAAGTTGTAGTCGACGGCTCATGTTCTGACTTAAAACCTGTAAACTCTGGTGTCCCGCAAGGTTGCGTTTTATCCCCCACGTTATTTCTTCTGCATATCAATGATATGTTGCATGATACCAATATTCATTGCTATGCAGATGACAGTACTGGGGACACGTATTATACCGGTCGCGCTAATTTATCCAGGGAACACGTCATTGAAAGTCGGAATATACTTGAGTCTCAAATTGAGATCATGCTGAAGCATGTCGCAGATTGGGGTAGACTAAACTTAGTTCAGTTTAATCCCCAAAAGACTCAAGTTTGCGCGTTCTCCACTAAAAAGGATCCCTTTGTTGTTTCGCCTTGTTTTGATGGTACTCCCCTTGATGCCAAATCGTCTATTGGGATCCTGGGTATCGACATTTCGAGTGATGTTCAGTTTCGTGGTCATTTGGAAGGCAAAGCTAAGTTAGCTTCTAAAAAATTGGGGGTGCTTAATAGAGCGGGACGGTACTTCTCGCCAGCCCATCGCTTACAACTTTATAAGGCGCAGGTTAGGCCGCACATGGAGTACTGCTCTCACCTCTGGGCTGGGGCACCCAAGTACCAAATTCTTCCATTTGACCGCATCCAACGTAGAGCTGCTCGATTTGTCGGTAATCAGGCACTCTCTGGCCTACTCGATCCTTTGGCTTTGCGGAGGGATGTGGCGTCTCTCTGTATATTATACCGTATCTATCATGGGGAGTGTTCTGACGAACTGTTCGAATTGCTGCCTGCGGCTAAATTCCACTACCGCACTTCGAGGAACCGTTTGTCTTTCCATCCTCACCATCTTGATGATTGGCATTCTAGTACCGTGCGTTTTAAGCGAAACTTCTTTCCTCGCACGACAAAGATCTGGAATCAGCTTTCTGCGGCAGCATTCCCGGAGCGTTACAACTTAGGGATCTTTAAAAAACGAGCCTACCAATTCCTAAAAGGGTCGGCAACGCACCTGTGATGCCCCCCGTGTTGCGGGTGTCCATGGGCGACGGTGATCGCTTTCCATCAGGTGACCCGTCTGCTCGTTTGCCACCTCTTATATAAAAAAAAAAAAAAATGATGAAAGTCAAATACCTAATTATGCTATGCTGATATTGAAGATTTTTTATTTTTTACTAATACTAATACGTTAGGTGTACCTGCTACCTATAAATTATAATAGAATTAAGTAAGGTTCTGTAACGGCAACCGCGAACCGAAAGCGTGGCGTAGGAAGGTCCCTAACAAGATGAACCGACGATTTGCTAAAAATCGCAGCAATCACTTCGATGCTGGCAACGCAGGTCCGATCATTATGGTCTTATGGCTGATCATCATCATCATCATCATCATCATCCCAGCCTATATTCGTCTCACTGCAGGGCAGTGGCCTCCTCTCAGAATGAGAGGCGTTGGGCCGTAGTTCCCACGCGGGCCCAGTGCGGATTAACTTCACACACACCATTGAATTTCTTCGCAGGTGTATGCAGGTTTCCTCACGATGTTTTCCTTCACAGTAAAGCTCGTGGTAAATTTCAAATTAATTTCCGCACATAAATTCCGAAAAATTCAGAGGTGCGAGCCGGGATTTGAACCAATAATCTGCTTGAGAGGCCATGGGTCAAACCACTAGGCCATCACGGCTTTTTGGCTGATATGATCAAAGATTTTTATTTTGTACCAAACCTATCATATTTTGCAAATAATAATGTTTAATGTTTTATAACTTAGAATATATTACCACGTGCTGCAGGCTTTTCTTTCATATTTGCCCCGTGAACACCTTACCACGCTAAACGTCAATCAAAACATCGTTTTTTTAATTATTGCGTATTACTTTGTCTTTATTTTATACCAAAGCATACATCACCCCGTCACATGCTCGATCTGTCATCTGATTTGAGTTAGCAGCCCAGAAGTCATGTTCAATCTATTGAGACGAAACCCGATAGTGTACAGCATCGACACACCAAGAAAAGATCTTGAAGTATACAGGGACTAGTTAACTTTGACGCCCTTTTGGTATTGGGGAGCGCAAGCGACGGAGTAAACAGTAGCCTGAGGGATCGAGTGACAGTGGCGCCCCCTGCGGTGCAACGGTTTTGTTTTCCCGTCTCTTTCCGAAATGAAGTGTTGTTTTTAATACCCTTTAGAATTTTTTGCGAAATTCCAGCCCTTTGTGAGATTAAGATCGATACCCTGAGTGACTGGCCACCGCTGGTGTTTTGGTTATGCGTGTCATAAAATGGTATTCGAGATTTAGTACTTTTTTGTTGCTTCATTGTTGGCATCCAAAATTAATAAACTATTAATAAACCGAATTTTATTTTGTTAAATATGTAAATTACGGCGAATTAGAGTCGTTGAAAAAACTGGAAAATGTGTAAATGACAAGCTGTCTATTTTTACTAGCATTTATTTAACTTGAAATGTTCAATTCAATTCAATTTAATTTATTTGCATAGAATAAGGCAATTTTTACAGTCAGATAGATGGTACCGAGACTTAAGGTAGCTTATTCGTATGTTAGGTTTGGTTTCATAATTTGCACAAACATTTTCGATCATTTCCTGGCATCCAATTGAGTTGAAATTTGGCATAAACTTATGTTAGTTTAGATCACAATGCAAGTACAGTCAACTACAATTTGAGTCAGCAAACAAGCTTGCAAAACTTATTACAAACTTTTATTTAACTTGCAATGACGTTCGTCTATATGTAAGTCAAATAAAATTGGTTGTTGTAAGTTGTTAACTCACTTCTAGTTATTCGATTGACTTAAATTTGGGACAGATCTGTAAATAGAATATGTAAGTACAATAAAAAAAAAGTCACAGTAAGCAAAATCATGTCTTAATTTTTTTTTTCACAAAATAAGTTTATTTTAAGCTAACCAAATTTACTAAGTATAAGTTTCTCTGGGCCACTTTGCCAACGAGAGGAAGTTAACCCACTGAGCAACATATAAAAACCACGCCGTTATGTTTGCAATAAACAGTTTAAATAGAGGTCCGAGACCGCAGGCTCTATTTACCCTCGCTTCCTCCAGATAATGATGACACAGAAAAAGTGCCAAGCTAGAGCCAGAACTTAGGTGTATTTTTTAAATCTCTATTTATAATTCTGTTAAATCAGGTTAATTGGGCATTGCGCAAGAGCTAAAGTCACGGACATAGCTCGAAGAATCGCTAGACTTAAGTGGCAGTGGGCAGGGCACATCGCCCGTAGAACTGACGGCCGATGGGGTCGAAAGGTTCTCGAGTGGCGTCCGCGGACCGGAAGACGCAGTGTAGGTAGGCCTCCAACAAGATGGAGCGACAACCTGGTGAAGGTAGCGGGAACGCATTGGATGCGGATGGAGCAGGGCCGATCTGTTTGGCGAGCCTTGGGGGAGGCCTATGTTCAGCAGTGGACGTCTTTCGGCTGAAATGATGAGGCATAACGGTACTATTTTGTAATAAATAATTTAGTATGTTCTTACTAGATATTACAAATATATCAGTTTTTGTGTCCCGCTCTCCCGCTCCCGGGAAGAGGCCTTGTATTCTCAGCATCATCCTTTTTTTGAAGTCAGTTATAATGTAGCAGACTAAGTGCCATGTATCATAGAATGGACGAACTGCTACGACGCATAAGTCATGTTAGCTAGCGTTGGTGACATCATTCATGCCCTTCATCGTGCTATCGAAGTTTCTCGACTCGAATGCACGATTAGGACTTCCCACTTTCTTCTTTCGGGCTTGGGACCCCAGGCATAAAATTTAGGTATAGAGATCTCTCTATTGTGGCTTCTCTGAAACTTAAGAGGACAGAGATATAATTTAAAAAAAAACATAATTTAGTCGTGTTTCACGTTTGTTAATTCTTATTTTTACGACGCCTAAACTGGAATAAATACCTGCCAGGGTCGTAAACCTTGGATTTCTACCCCTACAGTACCCTACAAACCGCAGTTTAGATCCCTCGCACTGACGCGGAAAATTACAATTGTCTGCTTACTCGAAAAAATGTCTCTATGAAGATTGTTGCAAGCTTGCCGCATAAAACACGGCGGAAAGGAAATACAAGCCACTTTATTACAATGCAGGGCAATTTAAAAGTAAAATGTGATGTTAAATTCATATTGGACAAGATAAGTAAGCCTCAATACGAGAAAAGGTCTCATCGTATTTTGATGAAGACTAGAACAGATGCGTCGGAAATTTTCTTGGGTTTTGTAAGCGAAAGTTTCACCAAGGCTGAAGTGTAATCGTAATCTTAAATTAATTTATAGGTTTACTTCTTTTTTATTTTCATTTAAGACTGACCGGTGATTGACCTCATCTCGACTGCTGATAAGTGCAGATGAGGCCAAAGATGTAGCTGACTGGTTTCTGCATTCTGCATTCAAAAATGGCCAAAGTTGTTAATATTATTATGATAAATTGCCGCCATTTCTTTTAAAAAAATAAAATACTTTTACTATGAAATTCTAGTTGGGTTTCATTCTCTTTTTAACCGACTTCAAAAAAGGAGGAGGAGGTTGTATGTTATTTTATTTTTTTTAACGTGTGTTACCTCAGAACTCCGTCATTTATGAACCGATTTGGAAAATTTTTTCGTTGTTTGAGAGCACAGGCTTCAAGGTTGGTCCCGTTATTACCAGAATCCAGTTCTGATGATGGGATCCATGAGGAATTGAAGAAACTCCTCAAAAATTCAAGAAAAAAGTATAGCGACTTTAGTATTTTCGGTGACAAGTTGAGCATTTGCATTCAGAAAGTATCATGGAACTCGGTAATAAAACGACACAACCCCGTCGAGCATTAAAAATAGAATTTTCAACATAAACTTATTTCGAAGTCAAACTGATGATTTTATCCTACGCATCTATTTTATACAGAAAGAACTAAAAAGCAAAAAATAAAAAAAATTAAATAAAAAATAAAACCTCCTTCAAAAAACATCCAAAAAACTATGAAATAATAATTGAACCAAACCGACCACAATAAGCATGAAAATATCTTTCTCTAATCTGTTCGAAGTCGGTGCCTCAGCACGAGCCAGCAGGAGTGTAGAAGCCCTATAGATAGTAGGTATGTAGGTAAGTTAGATTACTAGGTGCACTCCTGCTGGCTCGAGCTGAGGCACTGACTTCGAACAGATTAGATAAAGATATTTTCATGCTTATTGTGGTCAGTTTGGTTCAATTATTATTTCATAGTTTATTGGATGTTTTTTGAAGGAGGTTTTAAATTTATTTAAAATTTTATTCTAAACAATGTACAAAAACTTTGCATATCGCGCCGCTTACAGGTTGATTAAAATTGCTGGCAATATGGCTATTGGTATACTCGTATTTCATGTATATTTCTAATGCTCCCGACGATTTTCCAATATCATATCTTAAAAAAAATTGTCCGTTGTGATGTGCTACTTCTAATTATGTCATCACTGGATAAATGGCTCCTGGTGCTTTTTAGGTAGATACGGTCCTAATATTTCAGATGATTTCGCAATAATACTGGCTACCTCACGTTGATTGTCAATCGTAACAAATCTATTAATTTAATGTTATCAATTTTATAAAGGCGTAATAGATTGCGGTAGACAAGCAGGTGCATCGAATATAGAAAACCACGACTCTAGGAAAATAGAGGAATTTATTAAATTATTTAAAAATACTTCACCGATGCTAGCAAGTAGACAGTGATCGCAATTTATTGAATATCCAAAAGACTGAGTGGAAGCTGTATGAGCTTTCGAAACATAATCAGGGTTCCGCACCGTAAGGCCACATGAAACTTCTTACATTTTAAAGTTTTCGTTGTTTGTTTGTTTGCCTGCCTGCCACACCTTGGTATCTTAAACTGTAGGTAATAGTTAGATGAGTAGGTGCTTAAAATTTCCATATTAGTGTGTCTATGGGCGCTACAACAACAAATCTTAAAAATAAAACAAAATTAAAAATAAAGAGTGTCCTCATATACAAGAAAAATTTTCGACGTTTTTTCTACTCTATTTTAATAATGACAACTGTAAGCTGGTGAAGAACCCTTCGTGTGCAAGAGTCACTCGCACTTGGCCGGTTTTTTCGAATCAAATTGAATTAGAATAAGTTTAAGACTATTTTTATGGCCAAGGCCTTTATTGACGGGTATTGAGTTAATTTCTTATAAGAAGACGGCTTCTAATATATTAACCAATAGGAAAGTGATAACTTAGAATTGCGTTGACGTTAATAATTAATTGCTTTAAATTATTTGATGTTATTTTCAAAATATTACGGAAAGTTAGATTAATACTGCATAATGCTTGGCGCCATATTAGAATAATAAATAATAAATAATACTAATAATAATTATTATTATTGGAATAAACTCCAGATAATATTTTTTTAAGTTGTTTAAATATGTAACTGTCAATATTCCAATTGATATAAATATGAAAATTTGTACTCTGTGTATGTTCTTCAAATCTTACGAACGGGCGTAAGTATCTGGATTTCTGACACAGTACTTAGGCATTTTACACACTGTAAGAAAGTTTCTTGTTTCTTATGAGTATGAGAAATGTCTTATAAGAAATTCAGTCGTATTGGTTGTTTTATGGGGCTTACATATTACAAGATATTTTACCTATGTCTTAAATGCATGAAATCTATATATATAAAAGAAGAAACTGACTGACTGAATGACTGACTGACTGACTGACATATCAACGCACAGCCCAAACCACTGGGCCTAGAGATTTAAAATTTGGCATGTAGGTTCCTTATAAGGTCTAGGGGTGCACTAAGAAAGGATTTTTCAAAATTCACTCCCTAAGGGGGTGAAACGGGGGTCCAAAGTTTGTATGGGGAAACAAGATTAGTTCGACTATTTTATTCGAAACTTCACAGAAGTACTCCATATGATAAATGAGTAAACACGTGTTTCAGGTTTTTTGAGAATTCAACCCCTAAAAGGGGGGAAAGGGGTAACTAAGTCTGAAAATCAACATGGGTGTTGTTTCTATGGTTTATCGGGTCGCTGGTTATGAAAACAACAGCGGTTTTAAAATCCGACGTTACAGACGTAAAATACCATCTCCCTGGATGGGGTGCGATGGGGTTGAAATATCTAAATAAACTAAATGACTGTTGATATATCAACGCACAGCCCAAACCACTGGACCTAGAGACTTGAAATTTTGCACATAGATACCTTATACAATGTAGGCATCCACTAAGGAAGGATTAATGGGAATTCCCACGGGAAAGGGAAAAAACGGGATTTATATATTCGATTCCGAGTGACCCTATCTCAGTAACTATAATAACTAGACTCTTCAAATTTGATACACAAGTAGGTATTACATTATTTAAAACATTAATAATTTCAGGATTTTTCAAAATTCCCAGGGGAAAAGGAAAAAACGGGATTTATATATTCAGTTCAACGGGATCCTATGAACTATAATTTCTAGACTCTTCAAATTTGGCATAGAAGTAGGTAATTAAAAAACCGTTATAAGGATTATCGGAAATTCCCACGGGATAAGGAAAAAACGGGATTTTTCGTTTTACTGGTCGTAGAAAGCTGAAATTCGGCATGTAGGTTGCTTGGGGAGTGTAGGTAGAGCTGGATTGAGAGAGACTTTCCGAAATTCCCACGGGAACGGGAAAAAACAGGATTTTTAGTTTTAATGGTCGTAGAAAGCTGAAATTCGGCATGTAGGTTGTTTGGGGAGTGTAGAGGAGCATTGAGAGAGGACTTTCCAAAATTCCCACGGGAACGGGACAAACGGGATTTTTCGTTTTACTGGTTGTAGAAAGCTAAAATTTCAAAATTCATAAGTTTATACTGTAAGTAGGCCGCAAAGGGCTCTTTAACCGATTTCTTAAAAAGGAGGAGGTTATGCATTCCACTTTATGTATTTTTTTATGTAGGTATGTTCACCGATTTATCGGTCAATTGTGGACCTGCTTGCTTGCTTGCCTGTATGCTTGCTTGCTTGATATCTTGGTTCCTTGGAATACTCATAGTACACGCGAGCGAAGCCGCGGGCAAAAGCTAGTTTTCTTATAATTGTATAAGAGAAATTAAGCTACTTTCTATTGGTAGTATTTATCAATTTAGCAAATTATTATTATTTTTGTAAACGTTAGCAAAGGTATCTAATTCAATAAGTAACAAAAAAATATCTTACTGTACTGCTTAATTTTTTTTTGTTCAGCCAATTAACTGTTTGATCTGTAAGAAGGCAACTTCGCTTAAACAAATATTAATAAGCAGTTGCAGAGTAAGAAAATTAAAAAAAAAAACAATAAACTCATTTTATATTTATCATAGGGCGGGCTCTTTTTGTGTAGGACGCCCTCCGGCCAGGTGGAGTGACGATCTGCGAAAGGCTGCTGGTAGAAGCTGGATGCGTCTAGCCGAGGACAGGGCGCAATGGCGCTCATTGGGGGAGGCCTATGTCCAGCAGTGGACTGTTATAGGCTGATGATGATGATGATGATGATGATGATATTTATCATGCACAAAATGGGCGTAACTATTAAAAATCTTAGTACCTGACGTACTTAACGATTTTTGTTCCTTTTTTTAGTTACCAATTTAACTAAAAAACATTTCTAAATCAATGTATGTATACACTTATAACAATTATATCCTTAAAGACCTCCTCTGTTGCCCAATTGAAGATCACGATATAATTTTTGAGAATTTCTGTGAAATTTATGAACTCCCACGGAATTTAACAAAATCCCAGAATTTCACCTGCCATTTACAATGATATACCTCAACGAGTGAAGTTGCAGGTCAAAGCAAATTTTAATATAAATTTGAAAAGCTTGTATACATAACGTCGGGAATATTACAAATTCGTTTATCTACCATTACCATGATTGTGTCAATACCGCGTATCTGCAATATAATACCATGTAGCTTCAGAGTGAATGGTTTTAACTTCATATTTGTTTTTTAACGAATTTGGCGTAAAAAATGGGAAAATTGGATCTATAAATTTGACAGATATTTACGCGAAATTATACAGTGCCAGTAAAGCGGATTTGCACTTTATTGGACGATAAGTAAGTAGAGTCAGTCACAAACTAGGTGTGTAAGTATTCATACTTTATCTCACAAAACTTTGTCCCCTAATATTTATTTATAAAAAAATATCGAGCACCTAACACAAACCAAATACAAAAGCTGATTGGTTTGGCTTGAGGACTTTCATTAATTTCATTATAGCAACACGTAATTTGAAATACTTACTGTTGCTCTAATGCATGGATGTTGCTCTTAAGTCTCATAGAGCACACGCACACTGGTGACTGGTGTAATTTGTTCCGCATCGGCGTATCGAAAGCGCGACGCTGGCCGCCAATCCTAGGTCACGTGTGTAGGGCGCTTTACTTCTCACAATAAACAATCGATAATAGACTTTATATCAACCAATAAAAGATGATTTTTTCAACAATTGTATTAAATAAGGGCTTGATCAGATTGGAAAAGTGTCCTATTAGTCAGACATGTAGGATTTATGATGAAATAATGATTTAGGAAAGATGAGTGTTCGGGGTTTTGGTTGAAATGACTGATTGGTAGCAGTGGCGATGTCAGTTGCATTTTTTTTGTAAGTATCATCGTTTCATGGGCCATGACTCATGGTACTATAAAGCTACAGAACCGCAGAACTAGTAATATATGTTATGAGGAATAAACAAAATATATTGCACTAGCAGCCCGTCCCGGCTTCGCACGGGGTAGACAATTATTTATTTTTGGAAATTTGGATATAAAACACTTTTTTTCACAAATATTTTTATTTATTAAAAAAATATTATTTATTATTTATTAATTATTACAGACGTGCACGCCCCACTCCTGTATTTCAGTGCCCCCTCCACCCCGCCCGCCGCGATGCCCGGCGCGCTTTTCAGACTGCATCGCAAACAACGGCCACGGCGCTATGGCGGTTTTGTTTACTGTTTGAATTTTTTAATTCGTAATATCTTTTGAATGGAAAGTCCAATTTAAATAATTTAAAAACTATTTTATAGGTAGTTAAATGGTCTTTACCATTAAATAATTTATTTGGATAAGGATTAATATAAACACATAAATAGCATGGTTTGAATTTGGTTAGCATTTTCATTAATGTTTAAAATGAAAAAAGTTGTTGTAGTGACATAACTACAATAGTTGAACATATGCTACCGCGGAGTTTTTTGTAGACATTATGATGTTCTTCAATATTGTTGTACATTATTTTGTTCTATCGCTAATAGTTTCGGCAGCGCATTCGACGAAAGACATTTTAAGACTCATTTTTCTACACCTTCGGTTACATTGTTCAAATTTTACCAAGGATCCCTAATTTTTTTCAAAATGAAATGTAGCCTATGTCAAATTGGAAGAATGTAGCATTCTATTGGTGAAAGAATTTTTTAAATCGGCCCAGTACTTTTTGAGCCTATTCATTACAAACATACAAACATAGGTACAAATCTTTCCTCTTTATAATATTAGTGTAGATTTATAATATTAGTGTAGATATTTCTTTCCAGGATTAATGTCGCCACTTTATCACTTGTCTTGTCTTGTAATATTTTTTTGCGTTTCTATAGATTTTAGAAAATTACGGTACTCAACAATGAATCCAATGAATAATCCTTTTTGAACCACAATCTTTGTAATCATCCAATCCTGAAGCAATTAACTTCGTTAGCGACTGAGCTGGAGGAGTAAATATGTGGCTTGTTAGCCGTAAAAGCGCCTCACGTTTTAGTTGATGTGACATTTCCACAGCTTTTATTATTATTTCTATGCTTTAAACTAAGAACAATCAGGGTAAGTATAAGAGTATTTATAAATGTAACATAAAAAGCTCTTAACTTTTAGTCCTATTGGATGGTTTGTCATAGATTGGTCGTTACGTCTTTATAATATTAGTATAGAGTATAGACTAGGTGGCGTGCCGCCGTAAACTACTCGATTCCCACCGGATTGCCTAAATCTTTTACGTGATATCTGCGATTCTATGTGTTATCTAAATTTGTGTACTTACAGTAGATACGAAGTCTTACATCTGAAGAATTACCTAACTCACGTTTCTTTCAATTATTTCTTTTATATATTTTTTCCATGTACTTGTTTTTCTGTATTGTTTTCTTTGTGGTGGACAATAAAGAGTCATTGTATTGTATGTTTACTCCACGCCACTAGTAGAGAGATAGATGTATTATAATATTGTTAGTATTATCAATAAATTAAAGTCCTATCCTAAAAAAATATACTAGACAGTTATCCCCTAATTAATTGTACAAAATGCACGAGCATTCCTTTCATACGCCACAAACAACAATAGCAAATTAGGTAATCCCAAAAACGTCCGGAAAAAAGGGTCCAATTAAAGAGCCGTTTGATTTAGGCGTATTTATTTTGCGCAATGCGACCCCCGACGGAATAGGGGTCCGACCCAAGCCCACCATGCGTGGAGCGATTCGATTAGGGTGCAACACTAGGGGTACTGACAGTGCAACGCAAAGTTATCAGTACAGCCAAGATGCCAACGTAGCGGAGGAAACAACACGGGAACGATTTTGACAAATTGTAGCTGAGGCATGTCATTTCATTTCTGAGACAACTCACGGAAAATAGATCCGTGACGAGTTTTGTGTAGTGTTGGGTTGGATTTTTGCCAGAGAAGCTGGGTTCTGCTCAATTTCCGTTACTTTTATTGTTAAACTAAAGATTAAAAATCCAAAACAGAATTTTTGACGTGACAAAGTCTAATAAATCGATGAACGCCGGCTGCATGCACGAAAAAGGATGACACAATGTAACGTGTACATGTACCTACAGAGCAGTGAAGGCCAGTATGTACAAGAGGGCAGCGAACGCCAGGATGTACAATCTTAGTACTAGCGCTCGGGTAATTTTCAATGCGAGGGTTGCGGGGTGCGGGGTGTGGGGTGCGGGGGGCGAGGGGGTTGAGGGGGTGAGGGGGTGTGGGGGGAGTGCGGGGGCATTAAAGGGGGATTAAAATTTCATTAATTTTGCCGTAGGATGCACCGTTTTCAAGATTTTTTACAAAACACCGGTTCTCGTCCGATCACCGAGGTTAAGCAACGTCGGGCGCGGTCAGTACTTGGATGGGTGACCGCCTGGTCTCATTTTTGTTTTTTGAATGTTTTGTTATGATGTTGTCACGTTAAACTATCGTCCGTAAACTGACTTTACGGACAACCGGTTTTCAAGAGAACGACCATTATGATTTAAAAAATGGGTAGGTAGTGTTACATACGTAAGTGTAAAGTAATGTTGTAAGGTCCAACTTTGTACAATTATAATGACTTCTTTGGAATCACATTATGTTCTCAAATTATTTTACCCAGGACTTAATTGTACGTGCCTTGAAGAAGGCATGTTTATAAGAAGGATTTTTTTTTTGATTTATTGAAAAGATATTCGCGATTGCAAAGTTTTAAAAGTACTCAACTGTTGTAGTATTTTTTGCGGCTTTATTTCAAGGCTAGTAAGAGCGATTTTCTTTGAAATTTTCTTTATTTTTTTTAATAGGCTATCGAACGAACCCTACAATATGAAATTGCAATGTGTCGGCGACATTTTATCTTTTACTTTATGGGATTATTAGAGGGGCCCGGTATTGCGCCACGTAAGAGCATCGGTTCGAGTAAGAGCCATCGAGGCATAGAGCACTTGTCTTGATTTATGAAATGATCTAGTACTACCAAGAGCAAAGCAGAACCTATTTGACTGTCTGTGGAAATAATCTCATAGTTAATTAGTTCGTCTAGGGTGGGATACATTTAAAAAAAATCTTGAATAAGATTTTAAAATATAGTTCTGGGAGACAAATTTAAGAGGCACATAGACGAACGAGTAATTTTGTGTACTTATGGCTCGGCGAGGTTTTTTCACTCGCGTGCAACCTAAAAGTATTATTCCAATGTTTTGAAGTAGCAACCTGGTCGCGCGACCCTGTGCTTTGTATAAACCTAGTCACACGACGCAGTCGCTTGCTGCCGTCAGTGCTTTATATTAATTCATACTAAGCAGTGGATCGTGCGATCGGGTTGCGATCGCCAATATCGGAATGCTAGCAAATTTGACCGAACAACACACGAGAGGAAAAGCCGTGCCAGAAGTAGGCGAATTCACTCGCATGATGACTATCTGGCACTTTAAAGATTGTGATTCGTAAATATAACCGAGCAGCACTGCCTTAAGACGAAAATCTTTGGCCAGTATTGTGATACCAGTGATGTCATACGGAACTGAGACGTGGTTGCTTACAATGGGTCTCATAAAAAAGCTCAAAGTTACTCAAAGACCGATGGTCCGAGCTATGCTTGGAGTTCCCTTACGTGATCGAATCAGAAATGAGAAGAACCAATGTTACTGACATAGCTCGAAGAGTCACCAAAATTAAGTGGTAGTGGGCAGCGCATGTTGCTCGTAGAACTGACGGCGGATGAGGCTGTAAGGTTCTAGAGTGGCGACCGTGAACCGGAACACGTGGCGTAGGAAGGACACTAACAAGATGGACTGAAAATCTGGTAAAGGTCGCAGGAACTACTTGGAGGTGGGCAGCGCGGGACCGATCGTTGTGAAACTCTTTGCGAGAACGATTGTCCATACAGCACGCAGAGTAGATGACCGTTGGGGGCCAAAAGTTCTGGAATGGAGACCTCGGACTGGCAAGCGCACCGTGGGACATCCACCAACGAGATGGACGGACGATTGGGTGAAGGCCGCAGGTTCAGGGTGGATGCAAGCCGCTTCCAAGCGTAATGATTGGGCATCAGTGAGGAGGCCTATGTCCAGCAGTGGACGTCCTACGGCTGAAATGATGATGATGATGATTGTCTAGCAGTGGATGTCTTTTGGGTGTTATGATCATCAATCTAAACAAGATCCCAAAATTGTACTTTCTGTTGAGAAATGAGGCAATGAATTAAGAATCACCACATGCCTACGACAGTTATTGTACAATTAATTGAATCAGGCATTAAATACTTTGCTTTTTGCTTTTTTCGAAACGCGTCAGTGTAGTTTGGTGGTTGTGATAGTTGGATTCGTGTGATTTATGTGTGTTCGTACAATGCGGAGGTGGAGGAACTGCATGAACACACATTTCTTGCTTAAACGTAACTATCATAAAGTCGCGGGCGAACACAGCAATAAAATTGTTTCAGTTACTCGTAGTTATTATTTATTTCGAGTTTAGTTATATTACCACCTGCAGTTAACTGAGAAACGATGACTAACATCCAATTCGTGACCCCGGCGCCACACATAGCACAAATGTTTCAACAAATATTTGATCACATATTTGATCTATGGTTGATTGTAAGGTTGTTCTATTGAACAAATAAGCAAATACCGGTGCTTCACATGTGAGCAAATATGTGTTCAAATATGTGTTGAAACATTTCTGCTATGTGTGGCGCCGGGGTTAATGTTTCAACACACATATGTGTCCCTTAAAGGGATAAGTTCGCCTTTGTACATGCATTTAAACGGTTGTCAAAAATGTATTTCATTTTTCCTTATTTTTGTACAATAAAGAGTTCACATACATACATACATACATACATATTTGAACACATTTATTTGATCTATGGTTGATTGTATGGTTGTTCTTTTGAACAATTAAGCAAATACCGGTGCTTTACATGTGATCAAATATGTGTTCAAATATGTGTTGAAACATTTGTGCTATGTGTGGCGTCGGGGTTAAGTGTAACAAAGTTTAGAATGCCGTCTTAAAGAACACAGACAATTTCTAACTATTTAACACTTGCTAACCGGACCACTTTGTGAAAGAGAGTATACTGTAGTTTTAGAGCCGTTCACAAAGTTCTACTTTACTGACTAAAAACAAGGTTGAAGTAGTTATCATTTCGCCTGACAACCTTTTATGATCTACCGTCAAATTAGTCTAATTGGACGACGATAATTAGGAGTAGTTTCGTAGAATTCGCCAAGAAAATGGAGTAATGGTGCCAATTTGAGAACTATGTGGGATATTACGGTACGTGGGCACGCGTTTCGATTTTGACAAAGGCCCTCGTGAGATGGCGCCACAGGATTGGCGCACGCGCGTCACGAACCGTGTACGGGAATGTCTAAGTAATAAGTAAAATAAACTTAAACATGACATCATTTAGAAGATTCGCAAGGCATGATAGCCGTAAGTTATGTGCATGTTAATGAAAATGAAGACACATTTTAATACATTAACAACACTCTAGCTTTATTTAAATTCAAAAATTAGCCTATGTTTAAGTTTCGTCAAGTTTCTTTTAATTTTGATTTGAACGACAAGTTGTCAGAGGTCCTACAAGACTTCTTAGGATACCATACAATAGTTTGAACATTAATATAAATCGTTTAGTACATATCAGACATTAAAAAATATTATTATACATAAATGCAAAAACTGGACAGTCTGATCGTTCTCTTTTGTTTCTTAGTTCGTCAGTCTGTTTCGAATATAGATACTGATCATAGTTTACCGAACAAAACAATTAACTTTTAAACTGAAACGTCATTATTTTATTTACTTAATCATACCTATACTAGCAATGTGACTGACTGACTGACTGGCTGACAGACTGACTATTTTAAGTTATCGAACACCTCGAAATTAAAATTGCCATGGGATTGAGAAAATATTTTTCTTTGTTCTCGAGCGAATCGGCAGGATAAAAATAGAATCGATATATTGCCCAAAATTGGCTTTTTAGTGATTAAAAATTTCATGTATAGGATTCCAAATTAACAATAATAGTCTACACACTATACCCTAACATTTAGTTCCCTAACGCATTATTATATTCGT
Source organism: Archips crataeganus (assembly GCA_947859365.1). Taxonomy (NCBI): domain Eukaryota; kingdom Metazoa; phylum Arthropoda; class Insecta; order Lepidoptera; family Tortricidae; genus Archips; species Archips crataeganus. The sequence continues at coordinate 13,673,584 of OX402056.1, read as the reverse complement.
ATCCCATAATCACATATTGTAGATTAATGTTTTATCAGCAAAGTTCATCTCCAGTTTCCTGCATACAACAAAAAGATGAATTCGTTTGCTATGAATTGAATTGAAATGAAATGAACGAGCCCCTAAAATCAAAATAGGAAAGGGCGGAAAAAAATGGGTAAACGCGTATCGGTGTTTACTTTTAGGGTTCTTGAATACTTGAAATGCAAAAAAATTGCTGGTCAAAAAAATCTTACTGCTTAACTGGTAAACATACCAATGCTCGACACCTCAACGCCCAGTAGATGACATCCATCTGTCTCCTCTCTTACTATGACATAAGATTGAAGGTGCCATGTATTGGGTCTGTGTCGAGCACAGGGACGTTTACCTCAAATTATACGATTTTCGTCCCATCCTTTTTGTCAACATTATAGAATAGAATAGAATAGAATAATTTTTATTTCGGGCTGCATAGGTCCATATAAAAAATACCTTAAAGACTAACATACATATTTATATTATAACTTAATTACTAACACGAAAAGTCTGTGACGTGGGCACTTTCGCGGTGTCAGTTAACCGGCCACGAAACTCTTCTTTTGTGAAGGTCGACAGTTGATCAGTCGGAACCCTCACCACAAATGAATTAAAATTCACGTCATGGCGGGACTCAAACCGCTCGACCCTCAGAGTGAGCTTGGTCTTAACACGCACATATTCCACGATGTCCGCGACCTTCGTGGAGTGATGCAGGCGGGACACGTACAGCTGTGTCGTCGGTGTCGCGGGACGCAGCAGGTGGTTCGGTCCGGTCAGGGCGGTGCCGCACTGATTGCGACAGGCGGGCTTCTTCTTCCTTTCCACCTTAATGAAGCCATCCTTGTCGCAACGGCGACTATCCCTCTTCGAAATCGGCTGTGGCGGATCTATGTGAGCAGGTTCACAGCGACTCTGCTTCACCTTCGGCTTCTGGACGACAGCGGCGTACGCGCGACGAGGAATCGACGTATTAGCGGTCATCATCTCCACGGGAACAGAAGCGGCGGCGGCGGGGCGGGGAGCATCGGGTGTTATGACGGTAGCCGGTGACGTCAAACTACCGACGAATGCACGAACGAACGACGACGAACGACGAATTATAAGCAATTAAGATGGTACTCGTATTGATTCGGGGTGTGTTTGCTAAATCAACAATAGATCATTATTATTCGCCAACTCTCGAGAATTTTTTGTACACATACCAAAGAACAAGTCCAGAGGACTACAACCCTTCTATTGCTTTGTCGTAGTCCGGTAAAAAAGTCAGATTTTACTTTACGTACAGATTTGTGGACGGTTTTTGTTTCACTTTTTTCATTTTACCTAACCCTAATAATAAGGACGGGTGCTTCTGATCTAGATGTAAAACGGGAGGCTTGTGGATTGTTAGGGAAAGGGTGGACGTGAAAGGATACCCTCTACACGGTATCACTTCAAAATAATTGAAGTCAAATTTGTTCAATCAAATTAGTCCAACCATTATACAATTATATCGACACGCTGAAAACATAGTTAAAGAATTCTTAAGGAAATATCTATTTACAAGTCAATTTATTCCAGTAATATAACTATAATAGCTTTTTCCCGCGACTTCGTACGCGTAGGCAATAACGTTAGTTGTTTGGATGAAATTGGCACACGGGTAGTTTAGGATAATTCCGGGAAAACACAAAGTTCCCGCGGGATAGGAATAAGAGAATGCTGTAGAAAGTTACACTATCCCTGATTGAAGCAGGCTTCTTTTTAACCACCGACACAAAAAGAGGAGTGTTATAAGTTTGACCACTATGTGTGTGTCTGTCCGTCTTTCTGTCTGTCTTCCTGCGTGTCTGTCTGTGGTATCATAGCTCTTAAACGAGGGAACCGATTTGTATGCGGCTTTTTTATTAGAAAACAGGTTTCTTGGCGATGGTTCTTGGACATGTTTAATCAAAATTAGTTCAGCCATTTCAAAGTTAACCTCTCTTATTAACTGCGAAAAGGATCTTAGACGAATAACGAGCATTTACTTCGTTTATGTGTGACCTAATTGCGTTGGATGTTTATTTTTTTATTTTATCCCGAGAAAGCGTAAGTTTACCGCGGGATTTGCATTTTCCCGGAGAAAATTAAATTTTTAACAAAACCCAATTCATGCTATAAACATCAACTGATAATAACCCAAAGTATACTCCAATCAAGCTCATACTAAATGACGTCACTAAATATCAACGGCCGCATATAATTTTTATATCCAAATTACAACGTATAATTGGACAATCGTGATTACCCACAAAACGTGTCGAACTGTTAGTCTATTACTGTTTCAATTGTCCAATGCACGTTCGAATCCGAATTAATAGGGACCAGGATTAGAGCCTGAAGATGGGTTAAGTGCTCCTCTAATCACCTCTCAACAACGTATACTCCAAATTTGACTAATTAACTTTTGGAGTACCAAAGGGGTCTGAGGGGTAATATATGCCGAGGATACAGTCGAGGAGCATTGAGATGCCCAATTTATTAGCATCTTCCTAATTTGTTACCTACAGTTAGGTACTACGAGTACTTTGGCCAATTAAGCTTTTTTGTAGATGATTTCATGTTTGCTCCTCTCTAATGAGGCACGTAATCTTAGTAATCTATGGTAGGTATAGTCAGTATGAGTATATATCATGGTACCTAGATAAAATTAAAACCAATTTGACCAAGTCTCAAACATAGCAAAGCTTATATTATGGTGGCTACTATTGACAACGAATAATCATGCTTAATATGTTAAATATCCAGCACTCAAAAACAAACATAAATATTCTTTATACTTTGATATTTGCCTTAATCAGGGATCGAACTCAGGACTTCAGGATTTGTAATCAGGTTTTCTAACCACTAGGCTATCTAGTTAAATATTAGTCTAATATTATTAATTATTTCTTAATTTATTCACGATTGATTTAAAACTAAGAGCTTAGATTCCGTTCTGAGATTATTGAAATCAAATCCCCACATGAAAACACCGTTTTAAATTAGCCTAGTCTCTATTTAAATTTCAAACCTAGTCTCGTTATCTGAGAAATTGCTCAAGACCGCAAAATAGCCGGTATGAGAAACGGCACGGTAAACGAATCTCGTGGCTACTGTGTCAAGTTAGGCTAAAGGTAGTGACCGCAAGTCTGCCTTGAGCGAATTATACAAATCGAATTAACAACGCAAATTCAGTGAATGTGTCTGTAAATGAACATACTTTTTTTTATTAACTGTCATTGAGTACAAACGGATGGCACGGGACCGATCTGTTTGGCTAGCTTTGGGGGAGGCCTATGTTCAGCAGTGTGTCTTTCGGCTGATATGATGATAATTAGAACTAATGGGAAATCGTCCACTGGAAATTATGCGTCAAATCAGAAAAATTACAATTTTAAATACATCAATAAGGAAAATTGACAAAATAGATACAGACCGAACGAAATAATGACCAATTAAAATTAATGATTAATGAAATTCAGGCTTAATTTATTTATGACGAAAATAAACTTGGTTATAATTATTTTTCAGCACAATCACATTTTTTCAAAGATAGAGATTTGAACGGTATTATTTTTGGTCAGAATACAAAATGGTCAATTCCAGTGGACGAATTTCCATTTTGCATTTAATGATAGTAAATCTTTTTTTTGACGCCTGGAGTCGAAACTTTTGGAGCATGGTCGTCCAATAAAGTGAGAAATAAACTTACCTATGCGGCGTCTCTGGCAAACCCAGAGCAGCAGGATCTTACTTAAAAGTTTGAGCCTTGCAGTGAGATTCTTTAAAAAAAGGTTAGATAATCCAGCAGTGATTCTAATTGAAAGAGACAATTGTCAAAAATAACAAGCTCTACTTAATCAAATAACACTTCCGTCGTGTCAAAATAAAATTGCAATGCCTACCATTAAATGTAACAGTAAATGTTGGTTACTTACTATTGTGATACCTATTTGTTTTAGTTCCCACGGATGACAAGTTGAGCACCCCACCATTAAAGTAGAAAGTCTAACAAAGTCACGTCTGTCTCGTTTTGCATCTCTTGCTTTCCCACTATCGGGCTTCTCTACATCTGGTGGTTACCTGATACTTTCAAAACAAGTCATTAGGTCACTGGGATAGGGTACAATAGATTCACCGCAGGATTAAATCGTATTCTTTTGAGCCAAAACTCTTGCACGTGTAGGCGTGTGAATATATCTTAAGCAAAAGTGCATCGCAATTTTGTTGCGTCACATAACAATAGGGCATTATGCATCAGGTATAAATCGCTAGACAGATTATAACTTTTCGTATGGGAAGTGAAAGTGGCAATTCAAGCAAATTGACACGTTTCAGATTTATGAAAGACAACCCGTAGACTATAATTTGAAAAAGTTAACCTAAGTGCGGGAAAATTTAGCAAACGCTGCTAAATGCTACAAATTTACAAATGAAAAGGAAATTGAAAGTTTACAAGTAACAATTTCATAACTTGATGTCGTGTTGAACTAAGTAAAGAAATAAGTAGTGCCCTCGTTAAGTCAGGTGCTGACTCTCTCACGCCATAATGATGACAGGTGGCAATGCCTGGATTTTTATTCCTCATTGACCAGATGATATTATTATGCATACAAGTATAAAAAATGTTATTCACCTGTCTTCGAAAGCATTTATCACTTGATACTGCTACAGATGTGTTGTTTGGACAGGTTGTAGCACAACATGCCATATTGTGTTTGGGTTCTCAAGGAGTTTGTTTTGGTAAAAGATAAATAATTACGCCCTTGGCATAGCGAACTAATTTCCTTTAGATACCCCTCAAAAATCGGTTTTGTTTGAGCCTACAAAGGATGTTTTAACAGAATGACCTGAAGCGACAATTCCTTAATGGTTTTGCTCATACATAAATTTGTAAGCCGTGACCGAGCTAAAACAAACTGCTGCCCTCGTAATAATTAATGATCATCCACATCTATTTTACGGTCACTAATTCAAATAAAAAAATGCTATTAACAAATCAGGATCCCGACCCCAACGCACCTGCTTGTACGGGCGTTTTTATTTGTTTTCAACCAATAGAAAGGTGGATTAGTAGATTTATTTACTTTTAATTATCGCTCTGGGCATGTAGGTAATTAAAAAAACGTCAATTCGAAAATTACACGTATAATACCATAGAACATATTAGTTAGCATTTTAAGCTTAAAGGATGTGTTTTATTCGTTTAATTAACTTTATTGTATTAATAAATGCTGTGTTTAACTATTCACCGGACATAATAGTTACCATAAACAAACATTTTATATCAAGTAATTTACTACTAACATTCCCAATGATTTTCAAAATCTCCGGTCGATTGAATAATTCACATAATCACGCTCAATCGGACAAACATTGTGACGATAATGTTCATAAGGCATTTATTTTAAATTGTTGTGAACCCTTTCTATGTAGTCATCAAGGTAGGCGTGGTGCTCAACGATCTAAACAAAGCTCTTAGCTGCGATGACACGGCAGTCCCTCCAAAGGGCTCGAGGGCTTATTTAAAATGAAATGCAGAATATTCCCTGTATTTCATTCTTATTTAAATACAGCAATCTACATTGTGTACTTAGATTCATTTTGAATTCAAAACAAAACAGAAAATCTATACATGGACAGGAGTGAATAAAAATTGACAATCGTGTAGGTACTTAGTTGCTATTATTTTCAGCAAACACATACAAAATTGTAATTATACAAGAAATTAATTTAGTTTCATTCGATAGTTTGTCTAACATTCCAACTGATTACATTTTCGAAGATTTTTTTGACTGTTTTTTATTTAGTGAAAACGCATTAATTATATTTTAAATTCATGCTTATAAATTTAAAGCTATTCCAGATGCGAAATTTCATATTAATACCCAAATTGTTTGACATTTCTCCTTTTGATGTTCAAGTTACCTCGAGGGCGAAGGCTTAATCTTATAACCTGTCTGTATTTTTTAAAATGCAATTTTCTACCCCCGCTTTTAACATGTTAATTTTTATCTCTTTTGCAGCCGTTTTTATTAGGGTGTATCTAAAGCTTCTGTTGATCACAGTCATCACGCTATACAATCATTTAATTCAACTTTTATAGGAAGTGTTTTAAAATAAATTTGGAATTTTTCAACAGGTGATTCGGCTTAGTTTGATTGAACTTTCCGGCTGTGTAATTGTGGATTTGCGATTTTTTTCATACATGAGATTCAAAGTGTACCGCATCAAAGACGTGACTATATTTAAAAAAAAATCCGGCAGTAAATCTTTACACGGGTGTTCAGTCAAACTGAGTCAACCACAAGTTAAAATATTCAGGACTTAATTTGAAATAACTTGTATAGCCGCTTAAAACAATGTTTTTTCTAAAACAGTGTCTTATGGTAAAACCAGACAATGTTGTTTCTTGATTTTTGCTTTACTTTCAAAATGCCAAACAAACCAAAACCCAAATCGATATCGGTAGCCAAATCGATTCGCCAAACGTTTGGCGAGACAATATCAAGGATCATTTACTTTCTAGTGCTTAAGTCACCGGAAGTAATTTACAAAATGGCGGATATTATTCTTATAAGCAAGCATAAAAGTATTCGAAAGTCTTCACCATAACAGTATTTATGTTTAATCATGAGGTATTTTGGGAATAATAGTTCGTATTTCAGGAGGGTTTGTTAGTATTATCTAATATAGTATTAATAGCTAAACAGAATCGATGGATCCCCTGAGATGACCCTCTCTCCTTTATATGACACTCTAATATGTATAGGGGACGTTTTATTACTAACCTATCTTGAAGGATGGGGATCCGAGGTGTTGTAAGGGAAATTTATGAAAACCTTTCTACTTTCTGTCTAGCTTTTACATGAGGTTTCATGTTTAGGCAACAATAGCATAATAGTGGCTTATGGGTGCTTACGTGCTTAATAGCGAACCCTTGCGAATCCAGGATTTTTTAGGAGACTACTTTTAATGTTAAATCGATAACCATTATCTTTTAGTGATATTTTATAGTCAATGCATTAAAAGTTTGCTAGTATCTTCACCTACCATTCCGTGACCAATACGTGCAAGTAGTATTTACCAAAATATAGTCGGTTTCTAGTTTTAAGTAAGTTTTTCTGGAGGTATTTTCAATAATATCACTTCTTGAAAGTCGTTTTGCCCTACATACTTATTTCCGAAATAGTGTTGCTGTACATGTATTTGTATTTCCTTGTGTTAAGATTTAATAAAATGTAACAAACCTATTCATAAAGCTGCCCTAAAATAGAGTAGCACGAACCGAAGTCATTAAATACGTACACAGCAGAGTGAAACATCTCGACAGAGTATTTGTAAGTCAAACTCTATAACGGTTCGGGACGTGGTAAGTGCTTTAACCAACATCAATACACTCTTACCAGGAGTGCACTTCTCAAGAGTTACGAAAGTATAAGGTAAGCGGACGTAATACTGGGCGATTTTATATCAAGTCGAATTAGAGGTCGTAAAGCAATTTGAAGGTTTATGAGTTAATGTTACAACAAACATTAGTAGCTCTAAGTGGCTTTGAGCAACACGACATGGATCGGCGGGTTTTGGGTTTATTATAATTAATTAATGTCCGCCAGTAGTTTTTATTGGAGGCCAGGGTCTTTTTAGAGTAATTAGGTACTTAAACTTTGTTACCGGTTTCAAACTTTATGTGCACATAGGTATTAATCATTAGTTTGACAAGCTGACCGTTGAAACTCGCTTTAAATTAATTTATAAAAAAAAATACCAGCTAATATTTGCCTACTCCCTGTATATTTCAAACTCCGGTATCCAAGCTTGAAAATGTGATCTCACACGAGATCTGCTTCTTAGAAACTCCATTTCTGAACCGTTTTACGAAATATATCGGTAACTTTCGCACCTATTTTGCAGCAACATTGCATTTCTACGTAAAATATTATTTGAGTCGATTTCCGAAGAGCTTATTTATCTAAAGCAAAATATTAACGGACCTGTTCACATGTTCTGAAATACTTTTAGATATTTTTAACAGTACATAATGGTGGGGTGAACTGCAACTGATCAGAACTTTTTTCTTTACAATGACAGTTATCAAGCGGCCAGTGACTTTTCACTTCATAAAATCAATGAACAGAAATAGTATTTCGCCGTAATGTGAAGTAGAAAACCAAAGGCATAGGGGAGCAGAAGTGGCTTAAAATAGCGCCGTGTAAACAAAGCCACAACAGGACTATGAATGTATTTATCCATAGCTTTGTGATGTGCTATTAACACCTGGAGTAATTGCGAGGTCGTGACATGCGTTCTTTAGATAATAATAGGACTGTTCCTACATTTGCGATTCCGTCCGCACTTGTATTAAACGCGCCATTCTGTGGTACGAGTACAGAGCAATTTTATAGATAGTGATGGGCGGATTTATTAGAGTTTGAGAGTATATTTGAGAGTATTTTGATTTTTTTTTAGGACCATATATTATTCGTCTTGTAATTAGTTGCGTAAATACATTTTTTAACAATTGTTTATAATTCAATTACTCTGAAACTAAAATTTTCGATGAACAGATCAAGGAAAAGTAAATTATATTCAACTTAGTAAATTGGTGTAAAATACTAATATCATTCGTAGTTCATCTTTTTCTATGTTGCTTATCATGTGATGTTTATTAAAGTCATTGAAAAAATTGTATGTATAATGAAATGATTATACGACCGGATGACCTAGTGGTTACAGAACCTGACTACGAAGCTTGAGGTCCCGGGTTCGATTCCCGGTCGGGGCAGATATTTGTGTGACAAATACCAATGTTTGTGCTCGGGTCTTGGATGTTTAATATATATTTTATCTATATAAGTATGTTTATCCATTGACCCATAGTACAAGCTTTTCTTAGTTTGGGACTAGGTCAACTCGGCTGCACCATTTCAAAACCTAGTAACTCTCAAAAAATCAATTTTGCGATTTTCGCATATACCTTGGTTTCTAGTAAGTGCCTACAGAATACAAAAACATTTAAAGGCCTATCTCGCTCAATTTCACAGATATGAGTACCTCCAAACCTAGTAAGTACACAAAAAAAAGGGCTTGACCATTTCAAAACCTAGTATGGCACAAAACTATTTCAAAAACATAGTATGTGGCATGCACTTACTAGGTTTAGAAAAAGTCAGAGATGCTTATTAGGTTTGATGTGGTCAAACGATAATCAATTTGCTCATTTCAAAAGCCAGTATGGTACATGATACATAATTGCATATAAAACATGTAATATAAGAAATTAAACATAAATATAAGTACCTGGATATTCGTCTTAATCTAGTTAACCAAGAAAGCATCACTTTTTGAACAAATAGTGCAAAATTTTGTACGGCTGAGACAAAACATGTTTTTTCGCTCTCCTGTAAAATTAGCTGAATGTCCCTTACTATGTTTTGAAATGGTACAGCCGAACTGGTGTCAATCGTCCCACGATTTATTTATTTATTATTAAAAATTACACGAAACTCACTTCCCTTTAGAAAATCAACCAATAATTTCTAATTTTACTCTCTCTTTTCTTAATCCAAGGTATCCTGCTTGGTGGACGGATGACGATCAAAGTGACTGGTGCTGGAAGGATGCTTGCACCCAATGACTGTTCGTTTCTATTATATTTGGCTGTACAGCGAAGATCGACAAAAAGGGCCGAGTGATTGTTGGACCTGCAGAATAGAGTTTCGTATTTAAATGCGACAAATAATCAATATTAAGTTTTGATCGGCTTAACTGGTTAATTTGTGAAGCAACTAAACTATGATAACTTTTCTTTTAAACTCGTTAAATATAGTGCTACCTTGTTTATCTCGTAGAGAGGGCACACTTGCGTCTAAGCCTTTTTATTTTATTTTTTACAAACGGAACCGTAAAATGATCTTACCAAACCTATAATAATGTTTCTTACACAACTATCTAATGATGCCTCACACTGTAGGTTTAGACCAGAAGAAAATTTCGCTTTAATTTTACTATTTTTTTCTCGTGGTTATTATAATAACCCATGGGAAATCACAGCCTCCTAGCATTAGACAGACACACAGACATACAGACATATATGGTGCAATTATACAGGTTTCTTGTAGTATTACGGAACCTTAAAAATATATTTTCAATCCAGTTTCAAATTCAAGTTTTAAATTTAATTTTACAGTCGAGCACTATATGAAATCCTTGGCGCAAGATTTAACTAGTGCGAGTCAATCCTATAGAGCAGGGTTTTTCAACCTTTTGTTGTCAACGGCACACTTTTAGTTTCAGTAAACTTTCACGGCACACCAGTAAAGAATTCGGTATATTAGAGGCTTTGATTTATATGTAACGGACGTAGGGGTTGTATTGATACCCTTTAGGTTGGACTGCAATTAAGCATCGCGGCACACTTGAAAATGTACGCGGCACACTGGTGTGCCGCGGCACACCGGTTGAAAAACCCTGCTATAGAGGCTCGGTGCCGACACGTGAGCCCGACTGCACATACAAATGAACATCGAGATTCCTCAGCCTTGTGAAATGCGCCGGCATTCGAAATGCTCTCATGCTATGCACAGAAGCTTGTCGATTACAAGATGCACAGAAATAGAATTTCAGAGAATATCTAAGCGACAAAGAAGGACAAAGCAAGCAATATTAAAAGCGCTGCTTCTTTTTAATTTTTAATTTTGCATATCTATCGTACATAGGCATATCGTATATTTTGACGACCAGATGGCCTAGTAGGTAGAGAACCTGACTACAAAGCTTGAGGTCCCGGGTTCGATTCCCGCGTCGGGGCAGATATTTGTATGAATAATACGAATGTTTGTTCTCGGGTCTTGGGTGTTTAATATGTATTTAAGTATGTATCTATCTATTATAAGTATGTTTATCCGTTGCCTTGTACCCATAACACAAGCTATGCTTAGCTTACATTGGGACTAGGTCAAATTGGTGTGAATTGTCCCGTGATATTTATTTATTTATTTATTTATTTATAGGCGTATATTGATTGCAGACAAAGTTAACTCGTCATCTTGAAAGTTGCGTTACTTCGACGTTCTTGGAGAGCGCTCACTATTCATGCTTTATGTTTTAAAAAAAAACAAATACATAAGAAAAATTTGAATAGGAAAAATATTAAATATTAAAAAAAACTTACAATAGAGTGTTATGTACCTATCTACTTAAACTACAAAGCGAACTATGTATGTAGTATTATTTGCATTTAGACTTATTTTACGAAACAGTTTAACAGTAAACAACGGTCTATGCAAACCCACTTGAAAGTTTTCCCGCACTTGACCATTCAAAAAGGATAGGTTTCATAAAGAAAATTAAAAAAGTTAGTTCAAACAAGGGTGCGGATAATGTCCTGCAGATTTGCTTCAAGCACCCACAGCCGACAAGTTCAAGCATGCGCGAAGACGAACAAGTACTCATGGACGATGCACATTGCGCGTTACGTTTTAAAAGAACTACGTGTAGACTAATGAAAAGAGTAATGAATAGCACGTAGTTATAATATGATGAAGCGGTATAACAAACAGTGTGGGATCATGTTGACAAAATGGCCGAGAGGTCGCCCGCATACATTACTGTGTTTAAAGATAGCGCCTGAAAAATGGATTATCTGCTGAAACTGATTGATGAACAAAGCCGTTGTTTAAAGGGACCTGTCAGTCTTGTTCTAAATAAAATACTTTTACGCTGGATAACAGGTTCGTTCGTAGAATTGCACAGTAAAAAAAAACTGAAAACTTTAGGTAAGTAGTTGTTTAGAACAGATTTTTTTGCCTGGTTATTATTGTAATGATAAGTATATAGAAAAAAAATACCTGTTTCATTTCATGATTTTAGAAAGAAAATTCTTTAACATGCCAAGTACTCTAAGATCCATAAAAAAAGGATGCATGCTCATAGAAATCAAAGTGATACTAGCTTTTATGGTAATAACCTATTAAGATGCGTTATCGAAACGATTTCACTCTATGAAATAAAATTGTAGTCACGCAGCTAATGTGAATGAAATTCGAATTAATGACGCGATTACAGCTACGAAAACATTTTATTTTGACATTACACCATAAACACAACTACACGATTTGTATATTGATGCAACTGTAACTAGAGTTGACGCAATCAAAAAGAAGCCTTAAGCGTTCGTAATACTGTTTTCAAGAGAAGTACAATCAACTTTGTAATGGCGGTGACCTGAGACTGTAGCAATAGGCGAGTAGACATAGAGGGAGCAATAATACATCATTATATTATTAACTTATCTTCTCACCCTTGACAATAACAATGGTTGTTGAAATATTTGATATCATTATTTTGTGGCCGAAAACTTCTTTGAGTTTACTGCCTTTTGACATGCAATACTTTAATTCAATTCGGAGAGGAACAACAGGTGGGGTGGCAGTTCCGGAAATTATATGATTTAATGTGGTTTCGTTACTAAAAATTGTCACAGATTTTATCTGAGAGTTTCAATTTTCAAATCGATGTAATTTAGTTACGTTTGTTTCTACACGGTTTTGATATCCTAAGAACTACCATAACATTGCATATCTTTAAATACATCCACTTCTTAATTGAAAATGCCAAAAATAAATAAGGTACTTACGAAATTTGAATTTCATTTTCATCAATCCACGAACCTACGTAACATTAATTGAAAGGTGCTGACAAGATACGAGGTTACCGGCAGGTACGTGTTTTTCAGGTAATACGGCCAATTTTAAAAAGGAACGATACCACATATTCTTTTACCCAATACCATTTTCACACTGTCCCCGTAAATTTTTATTATGATGCCAATAGGGGTTCTGAAGTGAATTTAATGATTGAGATTGGTAGTCTGGATTGGTACAATGAAATTGACACTTGAGATTCTTTTGAAAATATTATCCGTAATAATATTAACCTTGGTAATATCCTGGAGGAATAAATGAGATAAAACATGTCGTGATTTTGAATAATAGACAAAAACTAGTTGTAGCAGTAGCGGGTTTAGTAAACTACCCTTAAATTTATATTCGAAAAAAGTAAAGAACATTTGCAACTAACAAAAAACCGCTTTTTGAAACGTGTCTCCAAAAGTTAGAGATACAGAGTAAACACATGGGGTCTGTGAAATATATTTTGTCGACGAGTGGTAAGTACCTAGCCAATGGGAAGTAGATATATTTTGTGAATTATTTAATTTCTTTTTAACTTTTGCAATTCTATTATATTTTTCTACTCCTGTAATCTTTCAATTATATGGTCAAAAACTATACAATAATAACTAACGTTATAAGTCTGTTCCAAGTTCTATGCTCTATGGTGCAAATTCAGTAACATAACATAACATAATTTTCATTATGTTACGGGACTGAGTAATATAATAACATTCAAAAAACGAATACTGAAATTGATTTTGATAATCGAGTTTCTTTAAATATGCGTGTGCCACGTGATTGGTTGCTTAAAAATGAGTATAAGAACAGGTAAGACCAATCACAATCAAGGTTTATTTTTTCAAGCAAAATTTCGTAATTGAGAACACGCTGATCAAGCTCTATGGTACGAGTACGGTCGCAAATAAAAAAAAATAAAGCGGGAAATTAATATAAAGTCATTATACATTAATTAAAATATGTTTACATTAACAATTATAAAATAATTAATACTTAAACAACGGACAATAAATGAATTTTAAAGTCATTAATTTAAATATGAATATTTTAACATCATTCAATTTGGCTGTATGATCTAACTAAAGTTCCCGGGTCCATTCTAAGGTTGCGAGTAGTGAAAAAAAAAGTTTCAAAATAGCGGGAATTTGTTTTGCTTTGCACGGCGTTCTTTCAATTCAAGTTGAAAGAAATAAAAGAGTTAATCACTATTTAAATGACTTTTTATCTGTGAGAGTTTGTGACTTTGGTGAATTAAGTGACGCAGAAATGTTGACGCCGCTAGAAATAAAACAGGGGGCAATTGAAGGGAACAATAATTTGCTACTTTTAAAATCGAAAAATTCATTTATTGTCCGTTATGTAAGTAATCATTATTTAATAATTGTTTATTTTGAACTCGTCGAAAAAGTAATGTATGCAACTATTCATAATCGGCCATTAAGACACTCATGCGTATCTATTATGACATTCGGCTTCGCCTCATGTCATAAACTCGCATTCGTGTCTTAATGACCCTTATTATGATACAGTTGCATAAAATACTATTATTTAATGGAAAAAGTATAACTAAGTTAATAGTAAAATTAAACTAAAATAAAAATTAACAGAAGAAAGTTTTAATAAAATTCAAATAATTCATCATGGGACGTTTTGCCTTCTAGACGCCATCTAGACGCTCTTTGTTTGGGCGTTATGAAAAATTTAATGCTATTTGGTAATATCTAGCTGGAGACTCTCAAGGGATCTCAGCAAACTCTTAGCGAATTGTCTGAGATATGGAGAGATTTGCATAAGAAGGCAGAGCGGCCGAGTCTGAGGGCAGACGATCGTGTCTCGCATCTAAATAACGTCTTATATTTGCAAATATTGACTCTTGCCCGCACCCTTTCAGGGTTTCGATCCTTATTATCTTAAGATAGTTTAGTAAGTGCCAAGTTGCCTAACACGGGTCGAGCCGCTTTTTCAGCAAACTTTGCGGATATAGATTCGGCATCCACAATGAAACCGTTTAAGGATAGATCAGATAAGGGTATTACGTGTTTCAACTCACAGATTCTTTTAAGTTTCTTTGTGAAGGTCAAAACGTTTTTGGGTCATACACAGAATAAGTAAAAATAATATTTAACGAACTGTTGGAAACTTTCGAATAAAATTAAAATAATACAGATATGAGTACAATTTATTAGTAAAAAAACTTCCTTTTTTAAACGCCCACAGAAAAGATACGAAGCTTAATCTAGGACCGTTTTAATCTCTTTATTTAGTCTTTCTCGGTTAATAGAAAGTTCAAGAGGACATTTTACATTTTGTTTTCAGTAAGCGTGTAATCAAACTAGGCTTATAATATGATGTTATCAAAAACACCTGAAGAGTACGTTAGTCGCCACTTTACCATATGGTGAATCACCACCTTATACCTACGTTTTAAAGTAGCCTGCTTGGTATTCATGAGGCTTAAGGCAATAATGTTGCAAATCATGGGTTCTGATTCACCTGGATTTTATTTCGTACTACCTGTTTGAGTCAGTCGCCTTCCAAAGAAAAAGGTGGGAACTAAAAGGTTCCTTCTAAAGATGTTATCGTTATCTTTTCAGTGTCAGTTCTACGTTTTCCTTCGTAAATCTGATTAATGGCGTGGCTTTGTTAGTGCTTTTAAAGATGTTTATTTTTTTTTATATTTATTTAGAAAATTAAGCTATGTAGTTGACAAGTTGCGTGATCAAGTCGCCTTTAGCATTGCGTTTAAAATTGGAGGCAATAGCTTTTAAATAGGTATTTTATACTATAAATACTATACATAAAACTGTATGACCTAAAGTCAAGTCTAGTGTGGGACCGCTTGGTAAGCCGAAATTTATGTAAAATGGATTTCTTTAAATATTTTTTTTATTATTATTATTAATTATTGAGTTATTTTTGCAGTACCTAACCACTAAGATTCGCAAAAGGTAGTTATGATTATTTTTAAGTATCTAGACAGGTAAGGATTGGAATTTTCTGCCTGCGCTTGCATTACCTGAACATTAAAATCTGCCCATCTTTAAATCTAGGGTGAAAGGACATTAACTGGACAAGAGTGCTCCATCTTAGGCCACATCTTTGCTTACCATCCGACGTGATTTTGGCTAAACGCAAGCCTATTTTGCTAGTTTACTACGATATTGTTACCGGCACTCGGAACTGTGAATCAACATTTCTTAGTAGCACAATTCCTTGATCGGAATAAACGAACCGGTGATAAATTTACTAATGAAACCACTAACATCGTCCGTCGCATGATAAATGCCAAGTGCGATCGTGACCGGCGAGCCCAACTTTCGCCCATTCATCCAACCGCAATGTGGAAAATGATGTCACTTGTATGACAATTGTGTGCAATATAAATTCATTTAAGCTTGTGTGGTCTCACACATTATCACCCGTTGACAGTTATTGCATAAAATTTCCAAAAGACTTCACCGCATTTTGTGAAAATGTAGCACAATTTTTCAATGCCGGACCGGTCCGTTGAAATTTTGTTATTATTTCAATTAAATGGCCAGTTTGAGAGCGTTAATAAGGGTAATGCTGCTTAATTAGTAAAATTGGAGCAACAGATAACGTAAAAGATAGGCGTTTTAATGAAAATAATTTATTTCAATAAATGTGTTTTATTTTTGAGACAGAAATATCAAAATCATTCTTTCAGAATTGACAAAGATTGGGCGTTAATAGTAACTCTACATAATGGTGAACACGAAGTTCACTCTAACAAGGAAGTCATGTAGGTACGTGAAAGTTGTTGTTACTGAACAATCGAAGGAGGTGCAGATCGAAGTGATTGGCATACGGTACAAAACTTTCACACATCACCTTTATGAATTTACAAGCAAGCAAATTGTTTCGATGAGTCATCCCCATCAACATAACATAAAGTTTTTGAATAATAATGTTTAAAAGTAGGTACTAATGTTCTGCTAATTTTAAAAATAATTGAAAGAAATCTTATTTATCGGTCGTTCCAAAGCTATCTTTTGAACGTTTGTGTTACTGCTTTTCACTGTACCTACAAAGTATATAGGTACAAAGTCTGTTTTTTTATAGACGACCAGATAGCCTAGTTGTTTGAGAACCTGACTACGAAACTTGAAGTCCCGGGTTCAATTCCCGGACGGGGCAGACATAATTGTGTGAATAATACGAATGTTTGTGCTCGAGTCTTGGGTGTTTAATATGTATTTAAGTATGTATCTATCTATATAAGTATGTTTATCCGTTGTCTAGTACCCATAGTACAAGCTTTGCTTAGTTTTGGACTAGGTCAATTGATGTCAATTGTCCCGTGATATTTATTTATATAAATAAATCACCAGTGTATTCTGTTTCTATTCTACCAGACATACTTTTCCAAGTTGCGATACATAGTAATTAGATATTTATTTTACGTTTATATCATGCTTTCAGATTAGTTTTTTTTTAACTATTAAGGCTGGATTTTACCAAACTTTTATTCCGAGAATAACGCTTACTCTCAGATAGTAATGTCAAATTACTATGGCGGTTTGACATTACTATCTGAGAGTAAGCGTTATTCTCGGAATAAAAGTTTGGTAAAATCCAGCCTTAGGCACTTAAAAAAACAAAATCCAACATCAAATTATAAAGACGTCGTAGCAGGAGTCATCGTCTTTCAATAAAAAAACGATGTTACCTCAAATTGGATCATTCACAGTTCGTAAGCTAACCATCACGTCAACAGTGAGCCGTAACCGCGCAGGCGCGTGTCACTGTTGTTCAATAGCGGTTACCGGCATTTGTTTTTTGTCGGGTGATCTCGTGCGGTTTACACCGGTAATGATGGGTGGGTATCTACTGGGTATCGCATTACCGGTTTATCTTGACATTCTTATTTCGTTGACACGAAGAAATGTAATTCTTATACTAGCTACGTTTATGGCTTTGCCCCTGTCGCCGGAAAAGACCAGGGCTGGGAATCGAACCCAGGTCCTCAGTATTCCGTGCTGCGTGCTAAATCCCTACACCACCACTGGTCAGGAGCTTAGACACGAATTTTTCCTATGCATCGCACAACTCAGCTTTGCAGCGATACTAAAACTTATTAATCTTTAAAAACAAGCGTTTTACTGTAAGCACACCTATCAACGTGAAATAAAATATCTAAACGTATCCTGACTCAAGTAACTTGAGTAGGTACTGTATTCTTGTGGCGTTACGGGATCGAGTGGCACACAAGTCAATGTGGCGATTACTTAAAAAAAGTATAATAATGCAGTGGAGTCTCTTTGCACCTATTCAATAAAAAGAAGCAGCCTAGCACGTAACTAGGATCATTATCTAGTCTAAGGAACAGTGGTCCATCATTAAGGCTTGCGGTCAGCCATTGGAATCAGTGGACTGTGAGCGTGAAACAAGCGTCCGGTGCTATTTTTTTAGTAGTAACACTGCTTTTTTAAATATTTATGGTCCAGATTTTATGACTAGAATTAAGTAAGAAGTTCAACCGTAGCTTCAAGCATTTTGCAACAATCTAGCGAGGTGTGTACAGTCAAGGAATTTAATTCCCTACCCATTTCGTAAAAATGTCGTGTAATATTCGCAATGCATTAAGGTTGAAAGTCAATTGCAACACGTCAAAACAACATCGTTGCTAGCTCTTATGGTGACAGTTTGCCGTACGATATTCAAACTTAGGTGGGTAGGAAATTAAATTCCTTGACTGTACAGTTTGATTTCAGTACAGTTTGATTTCAGTACAGTTTGATTATAATACATAAAATATTTGGTTTATTTAAGCCACCATAAAACTAGACCATGGTAAATAATTTTATTTGTCTATAACGAATATAAATATCGAATGGAGTAAAACGCCACAATGGCAAGGCTCTGTGGTGCTTTAGGAATCAAATTAGTTGAATGTACAAGAGCTACCTCTGAATAAATTTTAAAATAAGTTACTGTTGATACTGTTAGAAAAAACCTACGACAGTGTAAAGGTTTTTCTCACTTACCTTAAAGCTTTAAAACTTTTGCATGCTGTTATAATTAGAAATACGAGAATAAGATGCATTACTTCAATACCACCTAAAGATATTAGTGTAAGTACCTATCTACTTATTCTCTGCAAATATTCTATTCTATTAAAAATATTCTAGGAAAAATTATAAAATAGATTTGTTTTTTATCAAAAACTTACTGAGTGGTTTGGAAAATTTGATATTTACCTTAGTGTATTGAACTAGTACGTAGAATCATAGCATGCTGTACAAAATATATCAAAAATTATCCAGAAGGAAATTAACGCGACGACGTTAAGACAATAAAATTTAAAAGTAGGTAATCTCCACGTCTAACTCAATTAAAAGTCAGGAAAGAAAGCTTAAACCGCTAACGAATCGCATGTGTTATAACTTAATTTGTTCGTAATGATGATATTAAACTTCGTTAACCAACAACGCCTTGTGGTGTTAAGCATAAACATAGCAACGGAAGTTTGAACGCACCAGTCCGACTGGTTACCTTCTAATTAACATAAAAACAAAGCAAGAAATTCATTGAACGATTTCTCTTAAACATTCTTCGCTGTGGAACCACCCATCTATTCGATTCTGTCTTATCTATCGTAATCCTATAAATGACATCAGATAAGATTGAGGACACGCTGCCAGTGCATTTTAGAATTGAATATTAAATTAAGAATGTATCTAATGTTACTTGCATTACTGCTACATTGAATTAACAACTGATATTATTTTGCATTGATAATGAAGATATTTTTCTTGATTAGTTTAGAAATATAGTGATTTTTTGTCAAATAATAAATTAGGTAGCTAGTTTTGATGAGTTTTATGCGCCTAAATTGAACTTTGACAAACAGAGTTAAGTAAATAGAGAAAAGCAGAGTTTGACAGTAGCGTAAATCAGCAGAAAATGGCTAAAAGTTTTTATTCCAAATTATTGCTATATTTAGTAATTTTACGTTAAAAGTATAACGGACACACGGAAAAAAAACGTCATTAGGTATTTAATTTGTATTTTTATCAAACCAAGTTTACATGAGGTTAAATAATCTTTAGGCATGACATAGTAAAACTAGTTACTTAAGTAGTAAGTAACTTAATTCAAAATGTCCACGCTACTTCAAATAGTAATTCGTAAATTACTAGGGGCGTTCAATAGAAAGTGAGAATGAGTATGTTATAAACAACTTTTACTAAATGTCATTTTATTTTTCGACATAGTCACCTTTTAGCATAATACACTTAGTATAACTTTTTTCTAAACTTAAAATTCCATTTTTAAAAAAGGTCTCATCTTGAGTACTTAAAAAATCTTGTACTGCAGCGACTACCGCGTCGTCGTCTTCAAATTTCTGGCCTCTCAGGTATTGTTTCAATCTCGGAAATAGATAGAAATCACTGGGAGCGAGATCTGGTGAATACGGAGGATGCTTAAGGATATCGAACCCAGCATCACGAATTGCAGCCATTGCAACGGCGGACTTGTGTGCCGGGGCATTGTCCTGGTGGAACAGCACAACTTTCGAGAGTTTACCTCGCCGTTTTTCGCGGATCTCATTGCGCAATGCTGCTATTTGTTTGGCGTATAAAGTGCCCGTAATAGTGGCTCCATGCTCGAGATACTCAATCATTAATACCCCTTTACCACCCCAAAAAACAGAGCCCATGACCTTACCGGCAGAGGGGCTCACCTTGAATTTCTTCGGAGTTGGAGATGATGGCCTTTTCCATGTCATAGACTGCAGTTTCGTTTCAGGGTCGTAATGATGGAGCCATGTTTCGTCCATTGTTATAAATCGTGCCAAAAAAAGTTCCCGGTCTTGCTGCATCAGGTTCATTCTTCTTGACAAATCTCTAGTCTAGTTTGTTTTTGCGTGTCAGTAAGCATTCTTGGTACCCAACGCGCAGATACCTTTTTCATACCCAAGCGTTCATGTAAAATATTATGCACGCTCCCCGTTGAAATCTTTACATTTTCAGCAATAATATGAACTGTGACACGACGATCCGCCAAAACTGAGTTTTCGACTATTTTCACAATTTCTTCAGTTACTGCTGTAGTAGGGCGTCCGGAGCGGGGGTCGTCCATTGTCGATGTTCTTCCACGTCTAAATTCGGCGCACCAACGTGCGACTGTCGAATACGGAGGAGCATTAGACCCTAAAGTGTCCCGCAAATCCAAATTGACTTGGTCCGTAGAAAAATTTTTCAAATACAAGTATTTGCAAGTTAAGTATGAAGTATCTTTTTCTATTTATTTTTTATTTTCTTCAACTTCATTTTTTTATTACTTTTACGGTCATCCCGTGAAACCATATATTTCAAACTAAATACAAACTGAAATATAGATGCACAGAAAAAACCCCAGAAAAAAGACCAATGCTGGGAATCGAACCCAGGGCCTCAGCGTTCCGTGCTGCGTGCTTACCCCTACACCATCACTGGTCTAGAAGTTAGCGACGACAAGTATTTGATAACGGCGCGCAGTTAAATTTTCTCCATTTTCGCTAACGTACTCAATAGCATTGCAAAGAAATTACCGTATATTTTTTTAAACAAAAGACAGTTAGTTTTTTTTCATAGCAATCAGCTAGATAGATTAGCTTTACCGGCCAGTATTTAATTTCGTAATATTAAAAGAGTTTGCATCTCATTCTCACTTTATATTGAACGCCCCTCGTGATGAAGTCACTTCAACATTTTAGCGTTTTTAGTTTCTTTGTGGAAATAATATTGTGTCGTAAAATAAACCATTTGCAGATAAAAATGCGTTACCTGTCCATAGAACTCCCAAGCGAATGAAATGATCTAAAACGCTCTTCGTATCACCTTGCCCGAACCCCGTATCATACGCCGTATCACAGTCATCTCCGGCGACAATATACGATCAGTGACATCGAACCAAATCTCCGCTGGAGATTGCTTTGACTCGCCGAATGGTCGTATTAGCTGTTCTAATGTAAATCAATGAATGGATTTTCAAGGGTGCTATTGAAATGAGGCCTAGTTCGGCTGCACTCTAGGATTCATGTTTTTTTTTAATTATCTTAAGGCCGCACCGAGCTTCTTGCGCTAATCGATTTTAGGTATTCTATGCACTCGTGTCAAGATAGGTTGGTCAGTCCGCACGTGTATTTCGGTATTTTCATGTTATTAATGAAACAAATACATATTTTAAAAATGTAGCAACACTAGGCGTTAGAAAACATATTGTTTTATTAACATTCAAAAAGTCATGACCCGCCGTGCAGTATTTACAGTGCAGTATTTAGGATTTATTTTGTTTTTTATAGACCACTTTGGATTTTTTTCTATCGAGCAAACTACAAGTGACAAATGTTTCGAAAAACACTGGTCACTAGAGTGAATCCTCAAATATCTTACGCATGAATAAAGGCTCGGTAGGGCCTTAACTGTTTTCCAATAGACAAAAGCTTCTCTTGTTTCTACTTGACTCTAGCCAGGCTTCCATCAATCCAGTCTATGCTAAACAGTTAATGAAAAAAAATACAGGGTTTTACTTACTTACGTAATTGATATTACCTCCGATACTTCAACAAAATCATCATTCCAGCTTACATACGTCCCACTGCAAAGCACAGGCCTCCTATTAGACTTGGGCCGAAGTTCCTACGCGGGCCCAGTGCGGAATGGGAACATCGCACACACCATTGAACTTCTTTGCAGGTGTGTGAAGGTTTTCTGACGATGTTTTCCTTCATAAAGCTCATGATAAATTTCGGATGTAATTTCGCACTTAAATTCCAAAATCAAAGGTGCAAGCCCGAGCTAGATTGAATCCATGAGTTTCACGACCCTTTGCTTGAGAGGCCAAAGGTTAAAACACTAGGCCACCAAGACTTTTTAAACAAATTAAACAAAATAAAAACCATATCAACAAAATCGTATGAAATCAATAATAGGTATCAACAATATCAGATACAAAACTTCCTATTAGTTGATTAACAGCAGCCGCTTTCATTTGTGAAGCCCGCGCGATGTAGAGACAAAAACCGATATCTTCAATACGTCATAGACTAATGAAGATAGATGTGACACAAAAAGACTCCGCAATCTTAAATGATGATGGTGAATGAAAATAGTTCATAAGATGAGCTTCTGATTCCTTTGTTGTCAATCGCCTGCGAAAAATAAACTATTATTTTGTTCTAATGTCTTCCGCGTTCTAGTACCTATTTAGTTATTATGCTCTTAAAAATTGCTCGTGGTTTCAATACTGTATTTTTTTTAAATTCTGATTTCATAAAAATTTAAGATACGACGGTTTCGGTAACATACACGTAAAATAAATGCAAAATCACACATGAGTTACATTAAAGGTATGTGGAGCACTAAAACCGGTCTATCCGAGGTGGATCGTGATTCCGAGATCGTTCTGATTGCATCCGACTATTTGCCAAGATGGCAACACATTAGTTGATCGGACTTGTTGACGGCCAACATTAATTGGAGATACAGAAACAGTAAAATATGTTCTTAATGTACAAATCATAAAGCAAAATAAATGTTTTAACTAAAATTAGTTGATGTAAAAGGATAATGGCATTATGATTTAGATTTGACCCCGTCGTTTTCCCAATGCAGGCTTTTTCCATGTCACAGAAAATTTCTTTGTAAATCATTTTTGGTGCAATAGCGGTCGTCTATTGAGTTAACCTGAAATAATCTCTATAGAGAAGGTAAATATTTAAGTATGCATGTAAACCCTTTATTGTACCAAAATAAACAAAACGCACACAATTGACAGAACTTGAGCTACAAAGTGGTAAGTCCGTAGTTTATTTAGTAGAGAGTTGATTATTTATTTGCACATAGCTTAAAAAACATTTTCAAATCTGTATTTCAATAAAGTTAAAGGTAGATATCCTTTTTTTGAGGCCATTTTGGGTTTTTCTTATTTAATATAACGAGTACTACTCATTTTCATTAAGAAAAAAGTGTCCTTGTTTGTTGAGTCAGTTTTGTGTCTTTTCTTAATGCAGTTCATATAGCTCGTGGGTCATACACAGCATAAGAAACAAAAGTTGTCTTTCCTGTGTACATAAAATTAGCGACTTCGAGTCAGCAAATTTAAGATTTATTTAAACGGGCCGAAAGTTGGCCAGGCATGTATATTTGAGTAAAAAATATTGAATACAGGCCCTTAACTATTGCCATGTCCACAGGAGGGTTGCGAACAAAATAATGTCTATGACCTCGTCTCAAAACTGTCACAAAATTAATGTACGGAGAATTAGGGTTTTTTTTTAATCATCTATATCAATCGCGCTCTTGATCGAGTATGAAAATCCCAAAACAGCCTAATCGTTGCGGGGGCGGGCAATTTTTTTATATCGAGGCACTAAGGAGAGCCATAATTGATGAAAAAGCAAATTTGATAAAAAAAATAAGCTGCCCAAATTACTAATTCCACGCGGACGGAGTCGCGGGCAAAAGCTAGTTCTGAATAAAAATATACCAGTTACATTTGAAAATCCCCAAATGCATACAAATGTTATAATATAACACTTAAGTACTTAAAGTTAGTATTTGTACGTAAACCCAGTTCGAACTGTCTGAATTTCTATTCTTTTGTCGTGAAACCACCCTCGTTCACACAGCTGGCGCCAAACTCACACCGTATAGCAAAATGTTTGCTTATGATATATTCAATTTGTTTGAGGGGTTTTTATTAGATTTCTATTAATTAAACTAAGTAGCATTTTTCGCAATCTCTTTAACTAAAGTAAGAAGATTTTTATATGGTATGTTTAGTTAGAATATTAATCCTGGTTCATTGATATCAAATCAAAATAACCGCCGTGTAGTTTATTTTATTATACATATTGAAAGTAGCACTGAATAATGCTATGAAAAATCATGATAACATTGTTAAATAACAAGCAGTTACTTGAACCATTGTATACCTATTAAATAATTATATTTTCATCTGTAATATTTATTTACTCAACCATAGACTTACATGGCACAGGAATTCGGTGGAAGTAAGACATACGTGCATTGAATCAGAAATCAGTGCGCCAAGACAGTCTTTATCAAATTCCAATCCAGTCCAATACGTTGCACGAAACAAAAGACAAACGTTACGTAACATTTCAAGTTTCTCACGTATTAGAGTCAACTTGCACCTACGTTGGTTCCTACGAGTGAGTGTGAGCAAAGGTTAGTCAGGGTGAACGGATAACGACCTCTTTAGGACACACATATACGTATTCTCTTCTCACACAATTCTTATAAAAGAAATAATATATCGGGACATTGAAAAATACAGCAGCTCTATCGGTAAACACTTAATTTAAAAAGAATCGGGTAAGTTGCTTGGAATAAAAACTTTAGCTAACTACTTTAGTATACAACGTAATTGGGTTGGTTACTTATCTTCTTATTAAATACTTACTACAATTTTGATTAATTTACGAGTATCTGTATCCGGAATTGCTAAATACAGGCTATTTATTTCTACTACACAGTCATTTCTAACACTAGTTTTTCGTAATAGATATTCCTTTAATGATCCTATAAAGGATCATAAGATGATGTTTGCATAAGATGTTTTTTTTTAGTTGCTAAATCGATTTTATTTTGTAATGTTTATTTATTTTGTTTAATTGTTTACATGCGTCGAATTTTGTGAATAAAATAGATTTTATTTCTATCTTTCCTTATCCTCAACGTAGATCAAGCCCACTTTAGTAGTTACATTAGTGTTTACTTTCTGTTTCTTATAACATACAAAACACAAATAAGTTCTATTATATTGAAATTATGTCCAATTACTTTCCTAACTGTAGTGTCTTGTTTGACTTCGGGCTGGTCAATCAGAGTACAGCAATCGTCATTATCATCATTCATCATTTCAGCTGAAAGACGTCCACTGCTGAACATAGGCCTCCCCCAAGGATCGCGAACCAGATCGGCCCCGCGCCATCCGCATCCAATGCGTTCCCGCCACCTTAGCCAGGTCCGTCCAGTCCGTGGACGCCATTCGAGAACCTTTTGGCCCCATCGGCCATCTGTTCTTCGAGCATCATTACCGGCTTTCATTAGCGTTACACGAAGTAGTTATATTTCGGCGGTTTCGTGGCCGGTTAACTGACACTGCGAAAGTGCCCACGTCACAGACTTCTCGTGTTAGTAATTAAGGTATAATATAAATATGTATGTTAGTCTTTAAGGTATTTTTTATATGGGCCTATGCAGCCCGAAATAAAAATTAAATAATAATAATAATAATATATCCGTGTACACTGTGTCTGCGTCTGCGTGAGTACAGCAATAGTTGCAGTTATTCGGCGATTTTTTCGAACGAATAAGACATTTTCATTCTATAACCAATAATGAACCGCTATTCTAAGAAAATCGAGGTGTTCACAGGTGGGCTAAACTTATATGCTAGTTGCCCACATGACTCGTGAGTCACACGCACTGTGGCAACAACCGTCTTTGTCTAGTTGACGCGTCCCTTAGCCGCTCTATTTACAAAGCTTTTAGCACGCCCTCTGTTAACGTAAAGTTAGAATAAATAACGTTTTGCCTTTGCCATGTTCGGTGCGTGTGTGATTTTCCGGGACACAGAAGTTTTAGTTAACAACTAGAGTTAAACCCTTCACAAATTTTGGAGTTGCTTCGTACAGTCACTAGAATTAACCTTTCAATTTTAAATAACTTGCGCACAATTGTTGTTTGTTACAAAGGATGCGATATCACGTAATAATAATCTCAAAACTTATCGCAATGAGTAATGTAAGGGCACCCCTTTTTACGTTGATTTTAAAAAATGGCTCTACACCAACTTTAAATTCATATCATTGAATATAATCGATGTAAAAAGTATGACGAATCGGCGTGAGAGAGAAAACGTTTTATTAAATCTAGATGGGCCCATTCAAGTAACGAATCTCCTTTATGATAAAAAATGTTTATTTTTAAACGCCTGTTACAAATGACTTTTATTGAAATGAAGTACCCTCATGCTGTAAAGTCATAGCCCGCGACTGATCGATGAAAGAACATTTGAATGCTCATAAAAAATACTGCAATCAGTAGCAACTTCCGTATACATAAAAATAAATGGATCTAAGTGGTTCTTAATTTCCCTTGTGGGTATTAAAAATACCAACATATTCGCATTTTTTATAAAATCAGGGACAGAACAAATATGTAGGTCACAATTTTGGCAAGTAATCAATAAAATAAAAGCCGCACATGGAACATTAAAAATAATCCGAGATTCGGAGAAACATTAACGGGCTGAAATAAAAAGAAAATAATTTATGTAATAAAATTGTAAGCTGATTGATAAATCAAAACAATGAAAACAATTTGGTAGCCAAGCTAAGTTAAATATAAAAGAAAAGTGATCGAGAATTTTTTACTTCTTACCGAATCGAACGCAGAAGGAGTAGGTACTTACTTCATCGACATCGTGTTAATTTAAAAAAAAAATACCGGTCACTTATTCATAATCTCAAAATAATTGGCATCAATTAAATTTTTTGCAAAATTTCTGTCAGTCTCTTCGAAAGGCAGGGGGCTTCTCTTATCTTTCTGTATACCTACCTGGCTTTATACTACTTACAAAGTTCAAAATTCGAGCTTCGTATTGCGCCATCCATTTCACGCTAATATTATTTTATACGAGAGTGAGCGAGATGGTACGACACGAACTTCGATTTTCTTGTTAATTAAGGTTCCGTATGGTGCCAATGGGACCCTATTACTGAGACTCTGCTCCGCCCGTCCGTCTGTCACAGGGCTCTATCTCTTGAACCGTAATAGTATGGTATAATTTTTGTTATCGCATATATATGCTGTAACAAAAAATACTAAAATAAAATAAACGTGTTTTTTAATGCGTTTCTAACGGGTTTCTATGGTTTCACATAGTTGAACAAGTCATAATGTATCATTCTTCATAATCAACGTTAGTCATAAAGTGATTTATTTCTGAAACCGTATTTTTTTCGGAATTGTTATAAAACAAACCTTACCTAACCTACTGCATTCTATAAAACAACATTTAAAAAAAATCTTGAAAAAAATACTGTTTCAGAAATAAATCACTGTATGACTAACGTTGATTATAAATAATGATATACATATTATGACTTAATAAATTATGGGAAACCAAGGGATTCCGTTTTTAACTCCATCTTTATACGTTTTTTACTGAACTATTTTTAAATCATTGTATAGAGGTACAGAGCCCTTCATGTACGAGTCCGATTCGGGCAAGAGCAGTTTTTTTAATACTAGCTCTTTGCTACATCATAACTCTACCACACAATTATAACTTATAGAGGAAAATGTTACAGACTAACATTACGATGTAACATCTACCTGCCCAGTCCTAGTTTGTTAACAAGCTAACTGGAACTAGACTGCAAACTAACCCCTCAACATCACATGTCAAGCTTCAATACAATTAACTAGAAACGAGAGACTGAAGTGCGATACAGCTTAAACTGGCAGCCATTAGTGATTATTTCTTTTTCCGTTATCACACCATCTAATTAATTAATACAGGTTTTTGTTCGAACAAGCCGTAATTCTGTCATCGGGCTAGATTGGCGTAAGTTGGAACATCGGTTCGCCCACACGACACTGTAATTAAGACCCAAGCGAGTTAACTTAATGCAATCACTGATAAACAGTTGCTTAAATTTACATAAAATCGGTATTCTACGTTTCATAACATGTCCAGTTTACAAGTTTTGACTTCCACGGCCAATTTTGCCTAACGAGACAATTTAAGATTAATTTATTGGGTTCGGATAAAATTTCCAAGATAAGGGCTTGGCGTTACGCAATGCTTTTAGTCGCAATGACTTTTCGCGATAACTTCAGAGCGCACTAAGTCAGAACCGATATGATATAATATACCCTTTTTATTGATGTTAGGTTTTACTCTGAATATTTTTAATATACTGGAATTAATTTTGGTGGAAATTTTGACCCACAATAATGACTTCTCACTTATCGACTCTACCTAAATGATATCGATATTACTACACTTTGAATTATATTAAATTTACTGTCGTGAACTTATCATTTTATGTAATGCTAGGGAATGGAATACTTGTTAGCACTGGTTGTAGTGCTGCTTTGAACATGAAATTGAAAAAAAACCGAACTGAAATTATTAAATTTAAAATTGTTAACTATTATTTTTTTTCATTGCATAATGCCTATTCAAATGTTAAGTGGCAGGATCGCTGTTTAACGACAAGGCAGCATATTGTTTACCTCTACTTTTGATCTTCCTTGGTATGCTGTGTATCGATATACCTATTATGTATTATCGGAAGTCGATACTTTTATCGACAAGAAGTCACTATGAAAAGTCGAAAGTGCCATCAAAATTCCGGGCCCTGGTAATGTTGCTTGCTATATCTATATATATAAAAGAAGAAACTGACTGACTGACTGACATATCAACGCACAGCCCAAACCGCTGGGCCTAGAGATTCCAAATTTGGCACGTAGGTTCCTTATAAGGTCTAGGGGTGCACTAAGAAAGGATTTTTCAAAATTCACTCCCTAAGGGGGTGAAACGGGGGTCCAGTTTGTATGGGGAAACAAGATTAGTTCGACTATTTTATTCGAAACTTCACAGAAGTATACTCCTAATGATAAATGAGTAAACACGTGTTTCTGGTTTTTTGAGAATTCAACCCCTAAAAGGGGGGAAAGGGGTAACAAAGTCTGAAAATCAACATGGGTGTTGTTTCTATGGTTTATCGGGTCGCTGGTAATGAAAACAACAACGGTTTTAAAATCCGACGTGGCAGACGTAAAATACCATCTCCCTGGATGGGGTGCGATGGGGTTGAAATATCTAAATAAACTAAATGACTGTTGATATATCAACGCACAGCCCAAACCACTGTACCTAGAGACTTGAAATTTTGCTCATAGATACCTTATAGAATGTAGGCATCCACTAAGGAAGGATTTTTGGGAATTCCCACAGGAAAGGGAAAAAACGGGATTTATATATTCAGTTCAACGGGATCCTATGAACTATAATTACTAGACTCTTCAAATTTGGCATAGAAGTAGGTAATTATAATAGTAAAAAACAGGTTTAAGGATTTTCGGAAATTCCAACGGGATAAGGAAAAAACGGGATTTTTCGTTTTACTGGTCGTAGAAAGCCGAAATTCAGCATGTAGGTTGCTTGGGGAGTGTAGATGAGCATTGAGAGAGGACTTTCCCAAATTCTCACGGGAACGGGAAAAAACGGGATTTTTCGTTTTACTGGTCGTAGAAAGCTGAAATTCGGCATGTAGGTCGTTTGAGGAGTGTAGAGGAGCATTGAGAGAGGACTTTCCAACATTCCCACGGGAACGGGAAAAACGAGATTTTTCGTTTTACTGGTCATAGAAAGCTGAAATTTGGCAAGTGGGTTCCTTGGGGAGTGTAGAGCTGGATTGAGAGAGGACTTTCCAAAATTCCCACGGGAACGGGAAAAAACAGGATTTTTCGTTTTACTGGTCGTAGAAAGCTGAAATTCGGTATGTAGGTTGCTTGGAGAGTGTAGAGGAGCATTGAGAGAGGACTTTCCCAAATTCCAACGGGAACGGGAAAAAACGGGATTTTTCGTTTTACTGGTTGTAGAAAGCTGAAATTCGGCATGTAGGTTGTTTGGGGAGTGTCGAGGAGCATTGAGAGAGGACTTTCCAAAATTCCCACAGGAACGGGAAAAACGGGCTTTTTCGTTTTACTGGTCATAGAAAGCTGAAATTTGGCAAGTGGGTTCCTTGGGGAGTGTAGGGGACCATTAAGAAAACATTTCCCGAAATTCTTACTGGAACGGGAAAAAACGGGATTTTGCGTTTTACTGGTTGTAGAAAGCTAAAATTTCAAAATTCATAAGTTTATACTGTAAGTAGGCCGCAAAGGGCACTTTAACCGACTTTTAAAAAGGAGGAGGTTATGCATTCCACTTTATGATTTTTTTATGTAGGTATGTTCACCGATTTCTCGGTCAATTGTGGACCTGCTTGCTTGCTTGCCTGTATGCTTGCTTGCTTGATATCTTGGTTCTTTGGAATACTCATAGTACACGCGAGCGAAGCCGCGGGCAAAAGCTAGTTGTGTATAAAAAAATAATAGGAACATCAACTAAGGTTGCATCATTAAAAAAAATTGACACAACTTTTACTATATACGTAAACAAAAAAAACCGACCAAGTACGAGTCGGACTCGCGCACGAAGTTCCGTACCATTATCTATAAAAACGGCAAAAATAATCACGTTTGATGTATGGAAGCCCCCTTAAATATTTGTTTTATGTTAATTTAATGATATAAGTATCTTTAAAGTGGATATCTATATAAATAAATATTCTGTGAATACTTCAAGCGTCTACCTGCTGCCGTTATCAATATCGAGTAAAAACGAGCAAAAAATCACATTAGTGTTATGGGAGCCCCTTTAATATTTATTTTATTTCATTTTTAGGGTTCCGTACCTCAAAAGGGAAAAACGGAACCCTTAAAGGATCACTTTGTTGTCCGTCCGTCCGTCCGTCTGTCCGTCTGTCTGTGAAGACCCTTTTTCTCAGGAACGCGAGAAGGTATCAAGCTGAAATTTGTATCAAATACTCGTGTCTACTGTCCCTTAGAGCTGTGAAAAAATCAAACTTCTAAGCCAACGCAATCAAAAGATACAGCCGTTTATAACACAAATTTCCGCATATTTTCGAAACTCGCAGGGGAATCAAAACCTACAGGGTACTTCCCGTGAACTCAGAATCCTGAAATTTGGTACGAAGCAAGGTCTTATAGCACAGATAAAGGAAAAATTGCGAAAAGCATAAATTTTTAACGCAATCAAAAGTTAAAGCCTTTTATGCCGCAAATTTCCGCAAATTGTCGACACTCGCAAGGGAATCAAAACCTACAGGGTACTTCCCGTGAACTCAGAATCTTGAAATTTGGTACGAAGTAAGGTCTTATAGCACAGATAAAGCAAAAATTGCGAAAAGCATATTTTTTTTTGTCTTTCTGTCTATATAAGTAACCAATCTACAATGATCCCACACCACACTAAGATCTATGAACATCTGGTCTGCTAAGACTAGATGTTCATAGATACATATAAATTTGTACGGAACCCTCGGTGCGCGAGTCCCACTCGCACTTGGCCGGTTTTTTAGTATGTGCTGTTATAGCGGCAACCGAAATATCTACATCATCTATGAAAATTTCAACCGTCTAGCTATCACGGTTCATGAGATAACAGTCTGGTGGCAGACGGACAGACGGACAGACGGACGGACGGACAGCGGAGCCTCAGTAATAGGGTCCCGTTTTCACCCTTTGGGTACGGAACCCTAAATAAAACAAGACATAGAATCGTCAAAAATAACGGTTCAGCTAAGGTTTTGAATGGACTAGTTTTGGTGTACATCCTATGTACGTATGTAATTAAAAGAAAAAACACTATAGGTGTTACAAAATTACCCGTAATAACTGAAGGGTATGGAAGTACTCCAGTAAAGAATTAAATTAGTATTTTTTTTTGGGATGGCGGGAGCTCGCCTTTGATAGGCAGGAGTGGAGCAAGAGAGGAGAGGCCTTTGCCCAGCAGTGGGACACAAAAATAGGCTAAAAAAAAAAATTTTTTTTTTTTTATAAGAACAGTTCGAAAAGTTACAGTTTTATTTACTGTTCATGGGGTTTCAGGCTTTAGGGGTTATTTTGTAACACCCTATAGACAACCGCATGCAAAATGGCTTAAAAAAAAGGAAAAAGTAATAAAAAAGGTGAGTGCGTAACGCTGGGTAAGTTGGGTCAGTAGGTACTAAGTATTTTAAATAATTTAAGCGATTCCAAACTCTTAGAACACTTCCCATGACCCCATCTAACCCTAAACTGCTCATTAATAAAAAGTCTCGAATACGCGCACGCAGCTATAAGCCCGTATTCGGGAGCGATTCGTTCCGATGCGCGTGGCGAACCGGCGCCAACGCTCGCTGTCATCGCGCATGCGCAAACGGCTCATTAGACCGGAACTAAGCGTGGAGTTTATGGCACTGTTTTAATATGAACTTGGGTGCTTTGTTTTGATGGATTTTATGAGATTTTATTACTTATGGCATTTTTGTTTTAATATTCTGTAAGTACTAAATACTTCAGTAATAAATCAGGATGCACACACACACGTTCTGCGCATGGGGGCTGAATTTTTGAAACACATTTGTATGAAAATACCAAGTGAAATGGTGTGAATGTAAATATTTTTGACTAGTTGGAAAATTAAATAATTTGGCTCCGCTATCAATTTAAATTGGGCACAATTCTACTTTCAAATAGTATTTTCGAGTGATACGATTTTAGAAAAACGCTCCCCTGATCTCCAAAAAATCACTGTTATTAAACGTACTACTAAATACTACTATTTACGATGGCATTAATAGGCGGTATTGTTAATAAAAGTGACTTAATTAATTCCTACTTAAAGCCATTTTCTTTAAATGACAGTTAATTAGAACACGACTACTTGTCTAATGATTACTCATATAATATACATTACTCGTATCAATTGTTACGCAACGCACAAAACCAGCATACATCAGTTCGAGTTAATAGTTTAAGTAGTCGCTCCCCATATTGCGTTGACCCAATTCGGTACTCCCAGATAAAACCCATTTCATAAAGAGCAGGAAGCGAACATTGTGTTGCCATGTACTCGTAGGCAAGGCAAATCCATCGCAGACGCATGACTAATGCGTTCATACTGGTTCATACGGAAGGAACTGCAACGCTTTTCGCGAATTTGTTTTAGGCAACAGCTGTGACGAATGGAAGACAAATTGCCGAGTTCTTATTAGAATTTTTGCTGGCGCTATTTTTTTCTTTTGCAGTTTTAAAATGTTTTTTGTGAAACGTTCTGTGTTGATATTATCATAATTTGTTATATGAATATTGTTACGAAATAAAAGTAATGTTAATTGGGGATTTAAATAAACATTACTTTTTTTATGCACAAATTGCCTAATATCATTAATATGTACTTACCTACATTTTAGGTGTAAATGAGCCAAGAGTGTTATTATGACATTGTGTGAGACATTATAAAGAAAATAACCGAATGAGTAGCTTAGGGCCACTTGCACAGTTCAGGGTTAAAAAATTTAATCGGTAACCCTGGGTTAAGCAGTTAACTCGGAGTTAAGTAGCTAACCCAGGTCCGCGCAAGCCAGACTTAGTAGTAATGGTAAACATAGTGGGTGACTTGGTTTAGCATAATTTTGTCTAAATTAATAATTCAAACATCGTTACCGTATATATTTTCGAACGTAATATACTTAGTTAAATTAAATTAGACTAAATGACACCAAAGAGAAGAGACCTAGGACTTTCCACTGTAGTTGAACACAAATTGTTAAGTAAAAAGTACATAAATACTGAATAATTATTGACACTGAAAATTTTATAAAATTGCTCTGAACAAATTCTACAAGATTGTTTTAAACGTAGCGTTTCCCATTAAGCGCGGCTCATAAAAACAAAGCGAATAGAGCAAAGTATTTGTAATTAAAACGGAGTGATCTTTTGACACGGGTTCCGGCCATTTTTCCTAACGGCAGTAGTTAGAGACGCCTCCTAATTGAAGGAGACGGTAGAGAAATCAAAGGAAATTATTGCATTCCCCTAACATTGCTGGGGCTAGAGAAAGGGGCGTTTGGCCGGGGTAGATGCGTGGACAAAATTCTTTTCGACGTGCAAGTAGGAAATTGAAAGTTATTAGAAAATTGGACGGTGGCTAAGATTTCAAACATTTTTGCACTGCAGTGACGACTTACTTAGTTATTCATGATAGCCATAGAACAAAATTTAGTAGTGAACAGGATAAAAACAAACTGATAAAACTCGACAGTCGATGCGATATAAAAAGGAAAATTACCTAAACCACGTTGATGAAGCATAATAATAATGAAAACTTTACAAATCCAATGAAACAAAATATATGACAGGTAGACAAGGTGAAAATCTAAGGGTTCCTTGTACAAATACGAAACCTTAAAACCCATGTTCCTGATTCACCCCGACATTAAAATCTTCGT
Source organism: Archips crataeganus (assembly GCA_947859365.1). Taxonomy (NCBI): domain Eukaryota; kingdom Metazoa; phylum Arthropoda; class Insecta; order Lepidoptera; family Tortricidae; genus Archips; species Archips crataeganus. The sequence goes on along the minus strand of OX402056.1, from coordinate 13,638,754 downwards.
AGCTCAGTGTGTTTAGGTCATAGTCAACAGTGGGTGAGATGCCACTGCAGTAATGTCATTGCCAAGATTACGGTATGGAATTGCTTTATGTAATTTGCAGGCCTAGGGGGAGACCGGATCCATCTTTTGGTGTCAGGGCGTTCGTGGTCAAAAGTTTAACTTATTTAAGTACTTGTAAACAACATAAAGATGTTAGGTTAGTTATTAGAAATATAGTGTCTATTCTTAATTTCTTATTGAACATAGTATACCTACTATGAAACAATTATTTGTTATTTTAATATGCCAAAATAATATTAGTTAAAAACTAATTTAAATATTTATTTCACGAAGTAATTTATTTTAATTATTATTATTTTAATTTATTTATAAACCTTATTAACAAATTTTCAGGTGAGTTGTGTATATGTTAACCTCAACCGTGATTTATAGTTCTGAAGAGCATGCCAATACACAAAAGCAAATTCATAACTTTATTACTCTTGGCTTTTACATAAATTCTCAGTTGAATTTTTCCTGAAAAGTAAGCTTGATCTGATCACAACAATATTGCAGCGTGCCTAGAGTCAATTTAATTTGCGCAAAATGACTTTGCAACGCCATACTTGAAACTACTATTCAAGAATTTTGATTAAAATGGAAAAGAGGGGACTAATATGTATACGCATACAGATATATATATATGTGGGCATAGAAGCCGTTATCGCAACAGATGTAGGAAGGGTTGTGATGGACACAAATGGAAGCCACTTGAACGGGCTTTGGTGCTTACTAAGTAAACATAAGGGCTCGAGTGGAATAATTTGGGACTGGAAAAGGACATTTAAAAGATTTGAGGCGGATAGCGGAAGTCTTTCAATGTCCGTTTAATTATACAATTTAACTGTTAGATTTTTTCTTGCTAAATACAATGTACTTGAAAAATTCGTCTGTTGGACAAATGTCTCTCTCTTCTTGACTTCCTCAACTCCCGATCGGGCATGATGTCAGCCTAATTCCTTATGAACGCGTTTTACTTTGTTCTTGGTTTGCTTCGTTATCGCTGTCCGTTCTGTGGAACCACCAAAAGGTTGAGGCCATCAATGTAAGTGTTTGCGAAATATGTCCAGCCCAGTTCCATTTATCTTACAATTAGTACTATGTTTCAATTTCTTTGGTGCCTTGCTTTATTATATTGATTAATTGAATCATTTGCGATTTAAGACTCGTCTTTTTCACTTATATAAATCTGAACAAGCAGTAATTTTTACTTAAAATTAAAAAAAAAAAATTTATTAAAATTGAGATCTTTTTCATGGTAGTACATTTTGACTCGTATTAAATTAGTGCTTCTTAAAAACACGTTCATAGAGAACAAATAAAAACGATTTAAAATATTGTTGACATTCATGAAATTTAAAGTAGTCGAAAAAACTTTAATAGTTCGATCTTGACCATAAAATGGGAGCATAAAAGGCACTCGAGTTTTTTGATCGAGTAAACTACCCACGTGGATATTAAACTGTTCTTATGTACCCCGATGCATTGTAACACATCGCGAATGGACATTTCAAATTTTTTATCGAACGCCAAACAAAGCTTTATTTTCGAGAGTCATAAGAAACGCTGGTTTATTTAGCCATTGTTGGAGTACCATTTATCTCTTTAATTTATGGGGTAGCGTCGCGAATGGTGGACATATTTCGCGCTGAACAGTCGTTGTAGGTTCGTATTGTGATTCGGGCGTTTTTGTGCGCCGTGTTTTACTCCGACTACCGCCTTCCCTGATTCGTCATAGTGGCTAATGCCAGCCTATCAGGCATTGTTTGCAAGTTCGTTACGCGCACCAAGTAATTTACTCTGGTCGTGACTGTCGCACTTGTGGTGCATAGCCATAAAAACATTTATCAGCGTCGACTGATTTCAACCGAGTAGGTGTTAACGTTTAACAAAGACCACCACGACTGCCATTGCAGGCTACTGTATTCTAACAATTGACCGGACGTTTGTGTATTCATTAACGGGGTACAACTCATGTAGATCTAGCGCTGAGATTTTGAGTGAGTCATGGAATATCTAACTGAAGCAAGCAGTAAATCACGTTTGTGGAGTACCTACAGCGATGATGAAATAATTGGGTACCTAACAAACAAGAGAACATCGCTTCGAAATAATTGTTTACCGAATTGAAATATCAGTATGGGAGTGCTTTTAGTTTTATAGTTTAGCTTTATAGTTTTATTAAATAAAGCAATATCAGTTATTAGTATGCTCTTTTGAGGGACAGTAGCCGAGAATTTCATTAAATTATGTTTTCCACGAGCAGTTTCAAGTGCCCTTTAGTAATTTTGTAAATAGCGGTATATTGGCAATCCAGGCCGTGTTAGTTCACGCCCTGATAAATCAAACATTGCTAATTTAACGTTATCGAATGCAATCAGTTTTCGGTTAGTGACATCATGTATTGTATTTGAATCATTACATGAACATTATGCACTCATTAGAAGGCATGTGCTCGGTAGCAGAAAGTGTATAAGAAAGTAACTATTAGCTAAAGACGAGGTGGTGAAGAATTGCATACATGTAGTACAATTAGGGTAGTAGGGTACATTTATATATCTAATATCGTGCATACTACCCTTGAAGGGTTTTGCAGTCTAAAAAAAAGGGGATGGATCGTACAATATTGTTGCATGCTACTACTATTAATAGTACTACTATTACGCTACTATTGTTGTATGTTTTTACTTATGTTAATTGTGTTAATTTGGAGCGCATTACTACTTAATAAATTTAAGTACTTATTGCGCAAAACTCTTTAGAATTTTGGATTAATATTCTCAGAGCTGCATTATTATGTTTCTAGTTACTAAGATGATTAAGAATTTTGTTTGAAATTAACTTTTAAGCAAAGTTTTTAGTGAGAACTTGAGTAGGTATCTGCGCGCAGACTACTAATTCAATCAGTTAACGAGAAAACGTAATTTTCTAACAACTCAATAACCTCAAATAAATAAATTAGAAGTGTCGTAAACAGTCAAATAATTGCTGAGAGCTCGCCTTAAACGTTTACGGTCGCATTACCGATGGTTTGTGTTTTAATTACGTTTTCTTATCGTGTTAATTTTTCAATTCCATTACTAGTTGGAGCCGTAAAACATTTACTGCCTTTATGTTAGGGGTAATTCACCTAGTTCCGCTGAGCGAGCCTATAAAACTGCACGGAACAAATCTACAACCGTCTACACAGGTTACGGTTGTATTAGTTTTAATTAATCGCTAAATTACACTTGCTTTTTACGTGTATGCTTATCGTTATTTTGTCGTTCTTTGCCATCGACTGGATTTTTCTTAGGCAGCATGTTAGGCAAACTTGATGTAAGAAATATAGTACCTATCGACAAAAAGGAAAAGAAATTCGGTTGAAGGTTTTTTGCTCTTAGTGCGACACAATTTTTACGTTTGGCTATTTATAAAGTACTAGCCTTTACCCAAAGTTTTGCTAGTGTTAGCCATTAGATCTAGCATTTGCATTGAAAATCGGAAATTTCTCAAAAATTACATGGTGTTCTCCATTAACGTTGCATGAAACATTCGAATCTTTCATGTCTCTAAACCTAGTGGTTTAGATTTCAGGACTTTATCCCGATTCCGTGGGAATATAAAAAAAGAATAGTCTATGTGTTAAATTATTTGTATTTCAGATATTTAGCTATCTGTGTACCAAATATCATTCAAAACTGTCCTGCCGTTTCTGTGTGAAATAAACACATACGAATACGCACGCACATACCCACAATTTTTCGTATTTATAATAATACTAGGATTATCAAGTTGTATTAAGAAGATTCACTCTGATGAATAAAATGAGTCAAATTTAAGTATATTTTGTGATAAATGTACGGTGCGTAGTCAAATTATAACTTATAACGCAAAACCTTGCCTTTGACAAAGTTCAAGTTCACGAAACTTCTACAAGGTTGTTTGAAAGGGCATAAGATCGTAGTAGAAGTTGCATATTAATTCTGAGTTAAATTAGTCTTTGACAGATTAAGATGCTGTTTTACTTAGCAAATTAGGCACCATATTTTTATTAATTCTAAAGCGATGGATTTGGAGTATCGTCGGAATTGGGCAGCTCCAGCTTTGAGTTTAGGTCGGTTAAGGTCTTTTCGTTAGTCGCAATATTGCCCGCTCTCCAAGCATATCTTCTTCATCATCATCATCATCATCATCATCATTTCAGCCGAAAGATCTTCCTAATCATAATTATTATTATTTTCACTCATGAAAAAGCGTTTGTGAGCAAGTTGACGGTTGCGCGCAGTAGAAAATAAGACTACTCGTCCTTGGTTTCCACTCGGAAATTACCTCGCTTCTCGGGCTCCATATAACACCCCGATAAATACGTTGTATCGTTCCCCGTTTAAGTAACTTACGGTGTAGTAGGCCGCTACACTATATTAACAAAACAAATTGCAGCAAAAACACATGAAGCCAAATAAACTTTCAACTGGGTAGGTCATAAGTTTAGTTCGCTCAGTAATAATATTCATAAACTAACCCATGGAATTATATTGGTATCGTTCTGTTTAATAATTTATATTACAAATGACGGTTTTAGTACGAGAAGTATTATAAATTCAAAACCAACGATCAAATACCAACTTTACTGCTGCATAATGGTACCGCAAATGACCAGATTGCGAACTGTCGATCGATATTTTTTCGATTTTAAAGCCATTGGATGGTTTAAAATTTAATATAAATGTGCAATATCAATTCAAACTATAATTTTGCATCAGTTAAGCGTAATGGAAAAGAGGAAAGAAGTTCCATACTATTTGTACCAGTACATAACCCGTTTTTGTGACAGAAATTAAAAACATTTCATAAAGTGTTATTACAGTTACAATTTTTAACAATTTATGGCATTGATAAATCTTACAGTTCAAGTTGCAAGTAGATATCAATTTACTCGTTGAAATGAATACCAAATAACTAAGCATTGCGTTCACAGCTAAGCATTTACGATATAATAACGTTCACATATAATAAGTTCCCATCGTTTAAACTATCCCGTAGGTGTTACTTATTATTTTACCGCACGAAATATTTGTTCGATTATTCCCCAAACGCCTACATTTCTAAAATTTTATTGTAGGAAACTACGATCCCGTTCACGCCAGCTTTAGAACCGCCGTGGCAGTATTCAGATGGCAATTCATTTATTCCTAATGTAAATGTTATAGAAAATTTATGTAAATTAACTTTATTACATTACGCCTTATAGCAATTTAGTGAGCGCTGCATACAAAGGTGTTTCTGTTTATGAATAGACAAGAATACTTGGAGCATAGTGGAAGAAAGTTTTCAAACTAATCGAAGTGTCGCTCAATTATATATTTGAGCTGTTATAGTGAGAAGATTTGAAAGAGTATTTTAATGCATCAAACTCAATAAATGTCAAGTTCAAAAGTCAGTACACAGTAGGGCTTCCAAAAACCTGACTTTTTCAATACCGGTATTAATACCGGAATATCTTTTCTCAATACCGGGATCCCGGGATCCCGGTATTGAAGTGGGTATCATATCAAGTTTTTTTTAATATCGTCAATTATCATTTTTTCTTAAAAAATTAAGAAAATAAGATTAAGATAAGAAGATTTTTGATGAAAAAATCAATAAAAAAAACAATTTTTCACTTGAAAATCATATCTTCTTCTACAAGTGCCTCCCGAACTAGTGGAGGTCGGCAGTCAGCTCCGCATATCTAACTCGGTTTTTTGCCAGTCTGAAAAGCTCCGCGGCGCTCTTAATTCCCGTCCACTCCCGGATATTGCGCAGCCACGATTTCTTTCTACGACTCACTGATCCCCACCTGCCACCTGCCACTTTGCCCATCATTATCAGTTGCAGAAGCTCGTATCTGTCGTGTCTTAGTACGTGACCCAAATAGGCAACTTTTCTTTTTTTGATGGTCTGCAGTAGCCGGCGTCCCATTCCAATACGGCGCAGCACCTCAAGATTGGTCACTCGGTGTGTCCAGCTAATGGCTAACATACGCCTATATGCCCACATTTCGAATGCTTCTATATCTATACGTTTCCGGAGTTCCTCCTTAATTGTCCAAGCCTCGCATCCGTAAAGAAGTATAGGCCATATGTAACATTGCAGTTGACGAGTGCGCAAAGATATTTTGTGGCTGCGACTGCAAAGAATCTTTTTCATAGTACTAAAAGCACTACGGGCGACCTCAATGCGGGTTTTTATTTCACCGTCACTGTCCCAGTCTTCATTAACTCATGTGCCCAGATACTTATATTTAAGCACTCGCTCCAGCTTCATGCCTGCTATAGAAATCACAGAATGTATATTCTCTTCTTAGTGATCACCATGACCTTCGTCTTCGAGACATTCAAGGGGTGGGGATTACTATTATTATGTTATGAAGTGCATTAAAATGTGAATAATTACATTACATTGCAATTTGTAGTCAATTTTATACCGTAATAGTGTAATAAATAACATACAAATCATAAAATCACTAATACCGGGATCCCGGTATTAGACTTTTCAATACCGGTATTGAAAAATGGCGAAAAATTTCCGGGATCCCGGTATTGGAAGCCCTAGTACACAGTGAATAGGCGAATCGGAGGCAAAAACTGCTCTCACTCTTACTGAATACCACTGCATCGTGTAACTTAAATATTTAATCAAAGTGATGAATCTTTACCATAAAAATGTATGTACCAACCTAATTAAACAATTACCTAAGTTTTTTTTTGTTAACCTGTAGTAGTGTCCCACTGCCGGTAGTACACCCTGAATTTCCCCCACTCGCCCTGTCTGAAAAGAATATTATACATCTCTGCAAACATTTAACTCCTAAACTATTTAAACTAAAAAATAATAATCCTTCTACACTTACCGGTTCCTGGGTAGTATTTAGGTACTTTGTAACTATTTCAAAATTGTTTTGCTTATACAAAACAAATCTAATTACAATAAATCTATAACCCAATTCAGAAACAACAGATAATTCGATATTCAACAAAGTTATGTTATGATGAACTCTACAATAACCAAACAGCGTCAGTTTATATAATTTGCCGAAATATTATGATTGTATGGTAGATAAGCAGATAGCGCTTGCGCAAACAATAAACATGTTAATATTCATAATATTATTATATACAATATTTTACGAGTATAACCCAAACTATGAAGTTGCCGATCTTTGTAGTCAAGTCTTTTGGATTTTCTGACCTCAGGTTTGAGTTGGATTCGAAAATTTTTGATGGCAACTCGATATCTCAAAAGAAATTGAGTCAAAAATTACCTACAGATGCTATGAATACAATAAAAATTGTGATTAGACACAGAACAAATGTTTGTAACTACAACATCTACCTACCTAGATCTTTTGATACCTGGTTTACACTCGCGTACGAGTGGCGAGACGAACTGCGGGACGAGCCACGAGACGAGAGTGTGAACAGGCGCGCCTCGCGCCTCGTCTCGTGATTTGCCTTGATTTTGAGGCTCGCGTCCGGAGCGAGACGACGAGGCGAGGCGCGAGGCGAGGTGACGAGGCGAGAGTGTAAATCAGGTATGAAAATAATATACCTTGTTGAATTTCTTGCCGGATTATTCTCAACAGAACCAGTGGTAGATTCTTCGACCTTCATAAATGCTTGTATTGAAGCCTAAACTTTGAAAATACTTGGATATTTACGCACATTATCGATACAAAGAAACACCCAGACTCAGATACTCTTAGATTGTTTTAGGATAGTAAGGAGGCTGTTTCACCACCCATTCATTAATTTTACCTGACGGATAAATGTGATGCCATCTACGTCTATTCGAACAAAACAAACAGAGACGGCATCACATTTATCCGTAAAATAAATCTGATCAATTGATGGTGAAACAGGGGGTATGTAATAATCGTAAGTATGAGTAGGTAGTAGGTATAATTGGTGGGCATAAAGGTATTTTGGCGTATTTTAACGTAATTAGTATTGTTTAGTCTTATTTCTTGCCTGCATCCTGTAAGACAAGGACTCCTAGCCTATAGCACAGAATCCAAAGCACACAGGATTCAAAGATTATTTTTTTAAATTTTCAATGCAAGAGACTTTTTCATTTTTATTCATTTGTTTCATAGATAACGCTTCGCCGCAAAAAAATCGCGAAGTAATTTAAAAAATAGCTGATTCGAGACGTGTAGGTATACCTTCTTGTATTATAGTGTATTAGGTAAATAACGCATCAGGTAATGATGAGGAGCGTTCTAAATATTTTCTGCATGATCTAGAAAAAAAATAATTGTTAAAGCGTAAACATAAAAACAAAAATCGGAAAGTAAAACCAATGTTGAGTGAGAGTATACCAACAGACAGACACGTAAGAATTCCAAGTCGTAGTAAACACATACATTTGCGATCAGAGTTCTCTATAACAATCTAAAGGACAGCCGTATAAGTTGGCTACAACACCAAAAAGCATCATTCATTGTAATAGAATCTCTGTTTGATATCATACATTTCCTCGGTTCACTTTGTCTCCGTCGTTTCATGTTTCAAGGTCAATGTTGTGACGCAATCTTCACTCACTGATCGATGACCAAAGGAGCTTGGAAGAGTCATGAATGTGGGATTTTTAGGACGAAAAATATGACGTAGACGGCAAAAGTAATTACAAATTCCTGCTTCTTTCACGCTAGACAGGATAAAACTTCATTATGCAGATAGCTGGTGCTTTAGAATTACACATAGGCTGTTTATATCTCGATATTCTCACGACATCGGAATGCACACAATGTAAAATCCCAAAATCATAGAAACCAAAAAAGGTTTATCTTTGGGATGTGTCATGGAAATTTTTAGTAAAATCATGCTCTTAACAACATTTGCATGTACAAAATAGACGAGTATCGAATTATTATTCATTGATAATTATGCTCGCTTTAAGCTGATACAAAAGCTAGTACTTACTAGGTCTACATTGAAATTGAACACTGAACTATTCAGTTGTAGCTGACTTGTCAATTTTGTAGGTACGTGTTTGCCTATCGGATTGGTAGGTACATTTCGACTTCGCTAACGAATAAGGTACAAGTCAGCAAATTTTGATTAAAATTTTGTAATTTATGTTACATTACGAGTAAATGTAATGTTCTGTGCAGGGAAACGAGACCCTGGTTTGAAAAGTAATGCTCATTTTGTCTTACTGTAAATGTGTTTTTGCTCCGGGTATAAATAGCTTTTTTTAGTATCGTACAAAACATTACATTAAAACGGAAAATCCCCTGCTAAGTAATAGGTTAAGTGTTAGTAGAGCTCTTTGCGATTCCTTCGCGAATGTCTATGGATGGAGGCTTATGATCCCTCTAAGAACATCTTAGATCTATTTTAAACCGTATAAACCATGGAAAGAGGAATAGAAAGAGTTAAGACTTTTTGGAGGAAGAGTATTTGCCGGTATTTTGCTCTCCTCTTTCCATGTTGTTTTGGTAACGGTTAGTCAATCAAAATTAGAACAATGACTACTTATTTTATAAAATCACCCTTATACCCACAAATAGAGCAGAAGATTAAAATCAAACAAATCAATTCCATTTGTTAAGTAAATGCGACCCGTATGTGTAACAGATAGGGATCATAGAACGTGTTAATAAAAATTCTCCCCCATAATTGGTTCCATTGTCTCTTCAAGATAAAGTAATTTACTTAATTAAAACTCTCAACCTACCCGCAACAAATACCACGTATTGATATGAATAGACTAGAATTGAGACATTATATCATTAAGTTAAATGAAAAATGCGAAATAGAAAGGGCGCCGACGTGAATGTAAAATTATATCTCGTTATAAACGTATCTTTCACTTAAGTTGATTATTTAATTGTGTTTTAATCCACGCGGTTGATTGCGGTTGGTGGCAATGGGCATGAAATGTCGACTTTCTTTTTTTATAAGAAACTAGCCTTTACCCGCGGCCTCGCCCGCGTAAAGCAGTAAATCCAGCAGTTGAAGAAAAATTTTGAGAATTTATTAAAGTATCACGGGAATCCTCAAACATTTCCATTGCATGCGGAATACCCAGGTAGGTAGGTAGGTAGGTTAGTATGTATATTATATAATATGCTAAGCGGCTAAGAATTTGAAAAAAAATACCGAAATCCGTCAAACAGTTTTAATATGCGAGAGTTACAAAATACACGCACTGCCTTAATGCCAGTTATCTGGCATTAAGACATTTCAATGAAAACATGAACCTTACCCACAGATACAAAATAATAACGACATATTTTTTTCTATACTTAAATAAGTATTTCATAATTATACAATCTAAAAGCTTGTTCTAATAATAATCTCTCAGCTAATGAAATGGCAAGGCTATTATCAAACCCAAAGCAATCAAGTTCGAGGCTTTCAAAATAATAAAAACGCCTATGAATCTATAATTGTTTCCCAAATGTCGAAACCACCTGAGTAGATAATTATGGGGTATCATACTAAAACAAATATTTTACCAAACGGTTTTTAAATTAAATTTCCTTTACGAGTTTATGTTGTATTTTTAGTAGGTACTTGTCAACATTATCGGATTTATATTTTCTGTAATTTTAGATCAGATTATTATGGACTGATGGTCAGGTCAGTGCTGTTTTAGTTGCGTTATTTAATAAAAAACAGTAGAATAAAAAAAGGTACATAACTAATAAATAACTTATTCTAAATATTCGCCTTCACCGGTTTATGCTGATGATACTCGATTATTACATTGTCGACAAAACTTTACATATTTACATACGAAATTGCAATAAAATTATCTTTAACTACCACTTCAAAATTGACTTTTAAGATTTTCTTATTTTACTTGTTGAATTCAATCAGTGGCCACGTAACAATAAGCTTTCGAGTTCATAATTTCAATGAGTGTTAACCTTCAAATAAAAAAAATCCAAAAAAAAGTAAGTAATGCATTCATTTGGGTCACACAATGTCAGAAAAAAACCGATAAATTACTGTTTTTTTTCTGCTCTTATTTTAACTTGCAATTTTTGTGTGATTGGATTGAATTTAAATTTGGCACGGATTAAATATGCAGTCTAGATGAAAGAGGAAATAATGAAAAATACAGTCAGTAACAAAACTTTTACTGTTTTTTTTTACAAAGCCGTATCCTTGTTTTTCTTTTATCAAAATGAAATGTTTGTTATTTCCCGACGGTATGAATACAGAAGGTAAGTAAGTAATGTGCTCTTATGTTCATCCCATCCTCGGGATATTCACCTATGAGGGTTGAAGTACCGTATCGGGACCGAGATATACGATTTCCGGAGTTAACCCTTCGCAATATGGGGCTTGAAAAATCGATGTTCACCCTTGAAAGTTCCAGTTAAGGTCCTTCAAAATCAAATATCGAGTAAATATAATAATAATGACCGCTTCCTAACCCAGATTGTTAGTAAACTTATCTAAAAACATCTTGGAAATATACTCCAGGCGTTGTTTTGTGGAGGTTATTATTAATGCACAAAAATAGTAACCTTTCTACTCTGTCACTTCAAGTAACAGACAGCTACGTGTGTAATACATATACATATATATCTTCACGAAAAAAATCTACCCTCTTCCGCTGCCTCATAAATCAAGTTCAAGGAAGAAGAAGGTGGATTTATGCATGAAGCAATATACATGTGTCGCATAGACGTAGCAGGGTAGCGCGTAGTCACAGAGTAACTGGGTGACTGCTTCGGTTCATGAACAACATACACCTAATTTGATACACTACTAGTCCAGACTTTAATATTCCTCTTTAGGTTTAAGATAACTTTGGAAAATCTGTTAGTGGATTTAACTACACTTCATCTCATCGTAAGAATTTCCTAGCAGGTTTGTTTTCAAGCGAATGCTTCGCAATCTGCTCTCATAAGGGCTGCATAATTCAGGCCATTGTCTCAAGTAACTTATGCATCTAGGTCAGGCACAGATTGAGCTTCACTACTAATTAATGTTCCTACGTTTTAATAATTACGTGAAAATATTTAATTTTTGCCAGTTACTGTATGTCACCACTGCGTGCTTACAGAAAACGGGTTTTTAAGAGAAATTTATCACTACGCTTCTTAACCGCAGTAAGATTGTTGCAAATTATTTTCGAGTCTTTTGCATGTACAACTAAACTACAATATTCATCATAATCATTATCTTCTCTAGCTTATATAATTATATCCCACTGCTGAGAACAGGAGTCCTCTCAGAATGAGCGTGATTGGGTTGTAGTTTCTATGCCGTCCTAGTGGAGATTCGGTACTTTACACAAAACATCAAACTGCGTCTCCTCGCAATCTTTCTCATCACCAAATTTGATTCCGTAAATACACATACAATCTAAAACGCCAGAGGTTCGAGCCCGAGTTCGAACCAAGTAGATATTCTACTGCTTGAGAGGCCAATGTCAAACCACTAGGCTACCATAGCTTTTATATGCTATCACTCGAAACTATCTTGCCCAGCACAGTGCACACGGAAGATCTAAGAGAACTCAAAAAGGAAAAGAACAAAAAATTTGTTACTCATTTCACAATATTTTACTTTTGACGGTACAATTAAGAAGATACTGCTTTATAAAATGCTAACGGCAAGAGGCAAAAGATGTATTTTTAATTAAGTTACGAGTAAAAATTTTATGAAACTGATTTCTTAGAAGTAACTTAACTCTTAGCTGTCAGAGCACGTGATTCATAACTCTAAAAGTTCCGTTTTTCAGTGTTAACTAAGTATAAAGAAATAAGTACCCGCGCGACCGAGCTTCACTCGGGCTGAAACTCGGTACCAAGCGTTTTCCTAGAGATAAGGCCAAGCTAGATGAATTTTTCATCCCCGAAATTTCATCGAAATCGCTGGAGCCGTTTCTAAGATTCTGATTATTATATATAAGTATATACAAGAATTCGACGGTCCCCACGAACATAGTCGTGTGGAAAAATAATACGAAATAGCTTTATTTTATAGATTTGAACTAAGCATCAAACGAACTACATGACTACATTGTTATTTATTTATTTTGTGTTATATTTACTGAGATACCCAATTGAACATTGAACGTTTATGAATATGCGACGCCTCTTAATCCACAGAACAAAGTCGTAAAGTAATAAAAAATGCCATTTATCTACAAATATAAAAAAAAAATAAAACAAACAATCTTACATAAATTAGAAGTATAACCATATCAAGAGGTATTTATAAGTAGTTTTAGTGTTAGATTACTTGCTACGAAAATATTGAGATTTTAACTTAAGCCCAACTTTAAACGGCAATTACTCGAAACTATAATTTTGCACTTAATACTTTGTTCTTGGGGACCGTCGAATTGCTCGTTTAAAGGTATTAGATAACACTAAGAAAACCTACACACTCCTGAGAAAAAATTCAATGGTTCCCAATCCGCACTGGGCCCGCGTAGAAACTAAAGCCCAAGCCCATTATAACTATAGTCATTCTGAGACGAAGCCTGCACCCTGCAGTGGGAATGATGATTGATGATTTTATTGCAATTTTACGCACGCTTTGATTTATAAACAAGCAAGAGTTAAAAATTATTATAGTCCCTAATCATAGTCTGCGATCCCAAACGACATAGTTTTTGTTAAATCAAGTCAAGGTTTTTCAGAAGTGACGGTGGATGAGAGAACAATGAATACTTTATCCATTCATCGGTAGACAATTCTTGTTACCAATTGCAAATAAAGTAACTAAAACACTAAACTTGAGCGGTCTATTTTTTTTAGTCTCATTTAGTTCTTGTACAAAAAAAATTGCCGGTCAACGAACTTTCTATTAAAACTAGAGTACCTAAAAAGGTTTTTCAAAGTCACGATTTATGAGCATTATTATGATTCATTTTGCTTTTTGCTCCCAATAGCTTGTTCAAATCTGTCCAAACAAGGCGTCGTCCCACACTGCTCGTTGTAGGTTTAAATGGGCACTGATTTGTATGTTTACCGAGCAATAGTACCATTATTAGCTCAACGATTACTACGAATTGCGTAATCGTTGTCTAAATAGCACCCGGGTGTATAATTTGATCAAATAAAAACAAACATAACGGGTGTAGTTGGATGTCAGGCGCTTAAGTCGTGTGGTCTGATGTTTTGGCACATGAAATAATAAACTATTTGTTTTTTTTACTAAAACGTGGCAAACATCAAGTGGCACTGGGCAGGGCACATCGCTCGTAGAACTGATTTTCGATAGAGAAAAAAGGTTCTTGAGTGGCCTCCAACAAGATGGAACGACAACGTGGTTAAGGTTGCGGGATAGCGTTGGATGCGGATGGCGTGGGACCGATCTGTTTGGTGAGCCTTGGGGGCTGATGTTCAGCGCAGTGGACGTCTTTCTGCTGAAATGATGATGATGGGGCAAACATGAACAACCAAAATTCTATTGGTGTCATGTTGCGTTGAAAAGGGTACAATTTCATCAAATGAATGTGCCAGCATTAATGCTATAAAAAATATTTAAAAAAGCTACAATAGAGAAATATTTCTCTAGGCAGATCAGATGTACTAACAAAAAATGAATCAATGCTATCTGATGAACCAATTATTATTATTATTAAAAAAAAATGTTTAGCAAAAAATTTCTTAATTCTGGAATAAATAACTTTATTTTCAATAATAGATAAAAAAATATATATATATTAGGGGACAATCTTACACAAATCGACCTAGTCCCAAACTAAGCAAAGCTTGTACTATGGGTACTAGACGACGATAAACATACTTATATAGATAAATAAATGAAAAACCCTCCTGTATAAATCCCGTTCCCATGGGAATTCCGAGAAAATATATATCCTATGTCACTCGTGGAACTGAGCCAAATCTAATGACATCTCACACTTCAAAATCCATTGAGCCGTTTAGGCTGCAGGGCAGTCCAAAGAATGATACATACATACATACATGAAAATATACGCTCTAAAAACATAACCCTCCTTCAACAGTCGGGTGAAAAGGCCTTCTCTTAAAAGCTTCTCCTAAAAGTCCAGAAACATACAAACGATATTTTTGATTGTGCGTGGTCTAATAGGCTGTGGTACTTCCTTACCGTCAACTAAACCGCTTGTTGTTTTCCGCGTGCAGTTGCGGTATAAAAAACAACTTTTTAACACCATTTAACAACCGTACACATTACATAATATATTTTATATATTCCAAATTTCTATTAATAATAATAATTGTACCTATATCTGTGTTTGTAATGAAATATCCGTATTAGTTACAATACGTGTATTGGTTACAAGTAAATAGTTAAATTGACATTAATTGATAGGTTCGTATGTAAAGTTCATCTAGACATTCTTATAATCTTAACTTTATTGGCGACGAACACTATACAAAATGTTTAACTCGACAAGAATGCTGTTTTTGAAGCAATTGATTTCATTAATTGCCGGTGGATAATCGGTACGTTTATCGGTTCTCACAGTTATTAAATCTTACTTTCTTGCTCACACTCCTTGCGGCACTTCGCCGGTTGTAATTACTATAAATTTTTACAATGACTTCATTGAAGACATCGATTTTTATTGAAAGTTTCTAAGCTTACGTTTGCATATGATCAGCAATCAAGTTTTGTGATATATAATTATATTCCTTAATTTACATCCGTTACGATAAAATCGTTTTAGTAGCAAGATAGTAGGTACGAGTAATAATTTAATGAGTAAACTGAGATGCATAAACACCTTATCCGGTGTCATTAGTGAGAATCACACCTGCTGTAGTAATCTGATACATCTCAAACCAAGGCTTAAGCTCAGTTGTAATAAGAAAAACACAAACGTGCTCGTTCGAACTGTAACCAATATTTATTTACAAGCCAACAATCTATCTAATGGTACACTTTTAAATAAACATTGAATGAAAATTAGTAACGCTTTGTGGCCTGAGTTTTGTTAACATCAGAAAAGTTTGAAAGAAAGTTTCTAAATTTAAACAATAACCCAATTCTTTCCGTGGTTGCTGGCAATAAATTAAAATGCACTCAAATAAGACTCCACATGTCACCTCTTGAAAGCTCTTTCAAGAAAACAAACAATATTTTGCTACCGTTTCCCTATGATTGTGTAGTAACAGATGGGTACAATGGTTCCTCAGATTTTGTAACCCTATTATGTTTAGTTAAAGGAAACAAATGGACACAGTAAAAACATGAGGTGAACAATAAATTTCGGTGGCTCTTGTCCGGCTTCCGTTTATAATGACAAGGGACTGGTGCATGCTATTGTAGAGACTTGAGCCCCATGGGCTCTTTAGCAATGTCGATTGCCTACTGAGATTGAGATTCTTAGAAGCCTTGTAATTGTTTCAGAAGCATTGTTAGGCGCGTCGGTTTTGTAAAGTTGCAAAATCATGCAAGACAATTCTATTGCAGTTGGAATAGGGTTTTAAGCCCAGAATCAGAATACTAATAACTATTGGGCAATTAATAGTAATATTTTATTTTTAAATGCGAAAGATTGCGAGTGTGAAGTATCTGTGGGATTATGTATGTTTCTTACTCTTTCACAGAAAATACTACTTATTCCAAAAAAATGCATAGTAATTATCCGCGGTAAAGTAATAAACGAATACTTTGCAGACGAAGCCGCAAGCAATATCTTGTTAAATAAATCTAGAAGATAAACAACGTGTGGTGTCTGAGTTTGCCAATTGAGCAGTTTTTAGAAATTTAATAAACGTAATTTCTTATGTTATTATTATTTAATTTTTAGGGTTCCGTACCTCAAAAGGAAGAAAACGGAACCCTTATAGGATCACTTTGTTGTCCGTCCGTCCGTCCGTCCGTCTGTCAATCAAGACCTTTTTTCTCAGGAACGCGTAGAGTTATCAAGCTGAAATTTATATCAAATACTCAAATCTACTGTCTCTTGGAGCTGTGAAAAAATCAAACTTCTAAGCCAACGCAATCAAAAGATGCAGTCGTTTATGCCGCAAATTTCCGCATATTTACGAAACTCGCAAGGGAATCAAAACCTACAGGGTACTTCCCGTGAACTCAGAATCTTGAAATTTGGTACGAAGCAAGGTCTTATAGCACAAATAAAGGAAAAATTGCGAAAAGCATAATTTTTTTTGTGCGTCTGTCTATATCAGTAACCAATCTATAATTTTCCACACTCGCAAGGTAATCAAAACCTACAGGGTACTTCCCGTGAACTCAGAATCTTGAAATTTGGTACGAAGCAAGGTCTTATAGCACAGATAAAGGAAAAATTGCGAAAAGTATTTTTTTTTTTGTCTGTCTGTCTATATCAGTAACAATGATCCCACACTGCGCACATTTTGCTTAAGAGCAGGGGTCTGCTAAGACTGGATATTCATAGATACATATAAATTTGTACGGAACCCTCGGTGCGCGAGTCCGACTCGCACTTGGCTGGTTTTTTTACATATTTTACTGCACGTTTTCCTATTTCTGCATAGGTAGATAAAAACACCGACCGTGTTTAGCTAATCCGAAATCTAAAACTTCTGTGCATTTTAACAATAACAAAGGCGGCAAAAGTAGAGAAAGACCAGGTTATATCGTATATCAATACGCAATTTATCTTTGTGGGGACCGAACGCGACTTAGTATCTATTACTGTCGCAGAAAAATACAACAAAATTGCAACCAAAACGCAATTGAATATTTCGTTTGTATTATGTTTGTGCTTGACAAAAAATTCCGGACAATTGCACCCGAAACTTGAATACTGATCATTATCTGGGCTTAGAATATGCTTATCTGCTTTGTAGAGGAGCCGATCGCATACTAATCTGCCTAATGTACAGCTGTACAACTTTCCTCTCAATTTACTTCGTAACTACTTTATTCTACGAGTGTATTTAAGAATTAATTAATCGCTTAATTGGGTAGCTCGTTTCTACCCACGATGTTTTTAACAACGTTAGGCATTTAATTGTTTCGTAAAACTTCCTTAAATGAAAATTAAAAGGAAATAATTTTAGGCACCGAAATTAATATTAAGAGATCCTCCAAGAATTTGAAATTAAAGAATAATAACGAAATAAAATGAGTAGCCGAAGTTAAAAAAAATCGTTCCGACATTGATTGATAGAGCACAGTTGGTTGCACAATAGCATCGTGATTATTAAATCTGATCCTAAGAAAATATTATCTATGAAATTCAACTCGAGGGTTTTTAAAGAATCGATGAAAAAGTGTGCATTTTGAAGAGTGACTAACATACTTACCTATAGCATATTTCAAACCGTACCTAATGCAAAAGTTAAATTGCTCGAATAATTTTCAATGATGCAGCATCCCAGTAACTTATCGAACTTGTGGGTGTGATCAATGAACCATGTCCACATAAATCTCGGAAACTATTACAATTCTATTGCGGCTAGAACACAGGTATTGTTGTAGTTTAATCGATTTGACCACGTCAAAGCGGTCGTACAAGAATTGTATGGCGCCGTCTATCCGTTTAATAACGGGAGGTGTGGCGTTGCACTTCATCAATGATGCTAACTGTCAAAGAATAACATTTTAAATGAAAAACGAATAGAGAATAATTTTTAACGGACGCTTTGTTTGGTTCGCGAACAAGTTTCACGGTGAATTCGGAGCGGTGGTTTGGAAACTCTGCAGCTGTCAACCATATCTCGGACCGCGGCAGACAGCCTTTGTCCTCGTATAGATACGACTTCATATAAATGCAGTTTATATGGATTCTTCAAAAAAAGAATAGCCTCTCAAGAATCCGATGCGCACCAAAAAAATCTATTGTCACATTTCACACAATATAGTGTTGGTCGTATCGCTGGCACATTAAAAAGTATTCATGCGGTATTATTATAAGATCCCATGTTTGTGCTGAATGGCAAGGATCTTGACACTTGGATATTTGTCATGTCTCGCCATCCTACGAATGCGCAGCGATTTAAAAATCCTATTTCACTTCTGGCGTATTCCAGTCGAGTCATTTGTTTTGTAAAACAACCAAGTTTGAAACGGTTTCATCCATTGGTCACAATTAAAGAAGCGTAAAAACAATTGCGAAAGTGGTAATGAACTGCTGGTAATGACTGCGCTTGGGCAGTCACGGTCAGCGTTGGAGGCATTCTTGTTATGGTCGATAGTACAAGGAAATGGAATCTCGGTTGCTACTATGCACCGTGACGGGCCATCGCATTGTCTCAATCAAACGGCAATGAGCATCGAGTACAATGACCGCACTTGCTAAATGATGGGTGACTGAACGCATAGTCTTATTAGTATGCCTTGCATGGATATATGACATCGTTTACTGGCGATACAAGCACAGTTGACGATGCAATACGCCGATAGTAAATTCCATCCAATTTAGAGTTTGATTTACGAAAGTTAACAAGCCATTTTATTTGATCAACTGCTGGGTCAGTCTCAGTCTTTCTGTCATTTCATTTTATTATGCTCTAGGTATTTTGTAGCTATAAATTTGGTCAAGTAATTTTTGAATTGCCGTTATTAAATGTTTTATGGTAAGCGTAAAATTATTAAATAGTATGAAACAATAACATGCAGTTTTGAAGCGTCTTTGTCAGTACAAATATTATGAACAAGAAGAAACTGTTCGTTAGTATTACTTCATCATCATCCCAGGCTATACAAGTCCCACTGCAGGACACAGGCCTCTTCTCTGAATGAGAGTACCTAGTATTACTTATGTAATTTTTTTTCATTTCAAATGATTAGATTTAGTCGAAGAAACTGAATCACGTATCAGAGAAAACCCCTTTCAAAATAAGTAAGTATCTACTGAACTAAAACAATTACTTTGCTCACCCGCGACCTTACAATAGTTACGTTTATGCAAGAAATGTGCGTTCATGCAGTTCCTCCACCTCCACACTGTACGAACACACACAAATCACATAAACCCAACCATCACCACCACCAAGCTACACTGACGCGTTTCGAACTCAACCAGAGCTCATCTTCAGAGTTACCACAACCGTATGCTATGCTACCAAATGTTAAACTAACAAACCAAAACAAATGTTTTAACTTGTCACTGTAACTTCTCAAGTACCCACTTTATTTTTCTTATTCTCAAACTACCCCACAAAAATTAACTTTTATTGACATATTTAAAACTACCTTGAATTTTTTGTTTATTTATTTATAAGGCATATTTAATTAATACTAACTGTTCAAATTCGACCCAAGCCGCAGTAAAGGAGAAGATACTAAATTTACCTGTTCATTAATAATAGACCCCATAGTGTTGTACCTAATTATTTCCATGCATTCCAGAGCATCCAGACGCAACCCCTTGCCGCAATAATGTAACACTTCATAAGAATCTGAATCTAACAATGAATGATTTGATTCCAACAAATGTTTTGCAAAATTCGATCTATCTGGATGCTCATTCCTATATGCCGAAACATGCTCTTTAAATCTAGTATTAAAACTTCGGCCTGTCTGTCCTACGTATATCCCATTGCAGTCATTACAAGTAAGCTTGTATACCCCCGATCTAGTTCCCTTATCTACCTGTTCTTTGTGGTTACTTGTAATGACTGCAATGGGATATACGTAGGACAGACAGGCCGAAGTTTTAATACTAGATTTAAAGAGCATGTTTCGGCATATAGGAATGAGCATCCAGATAGATCGAATTTTGCAAAACATTTGTTGGAATCAAATCATTCATTGTTAGATTCAGATTCTTATGAAGTGTTACATTATTGCGGCAAGGGGTTGCGTCTGGATGCTCTGGAATGCATGGAAATAATTAGGTACAACACTATGGGGTCTATTATTAATGAACAGGTAAATTTAGTATCTTCTCCTTTACTGCGGCTTGGGTCGAATTTGAACAGTTAGTATTAATTAAATATGCCTTATAAATAAATAAACAAAAAATTCAAGGTAGTTTTAAATATGTCAATAAAAGTTAATTTTTGTGGGGTAGTTTGAGAATAAGAAAAATAAAGTGGGTACTTGAGAAGTTACAGTGACAAGTTAAAACATTTGTTTTGGTTTGTTAGTTTAACATTTGGTAGCATAGCATACGGTTGTGGTAACTCTGAAGATGAGCTCTGGTTGAGTTCGAAACGCGTCAGTGTAGCTTGGTGGTGGTGATGGTTGGGTTTATGTGATTTGTGTGTGTTCGTACAGTGTGGAGGTGGAGGAACTGCATGAACGCACATTTCTTGCATAAACGTAACTATTGTAAGGTCGCGGGTGAGCAAAGTAATTGTTTTAGTTCATTAATATAGACCTCCGCAAAGTAACGCCTGATTCAATAAATTAAGTATCTACTCTCAGTCTACAGAACTACATGATTAATATGTACCCAAACACCTAAAATTCATCACGATAATTAAAACTTTCTCAGATCTACCAAAATATTTTACAGGCCTAAAAACGTACAGAGGAAACTCTTCATTACTAATAAATCTGTCATATTACTTGTTAACAGAACGCTTTGAATTCAAACGATCAAAGCGTCCCTGTAGGATGGAATCTCTACGCCAACTAATTGCTTTACCTACACGAGCACAAGATGTCTAAATATGTCGAGCTATATTCGTTACACCTACTGAATTATACTTCGCGCTTATATGACTAATTTGGCATTCAAAATGGATCATCACGTTCGCGAGTAGAGTAAATACTGGACGCGAACTGTGGGCAATAAATTGTGCGGGTTGGTTTTTGTGAAATATAATATATCCCACCAAAAACATGAATGTAAAAAATGTTAGCCAAGTTCAATACTTAAATTAAAGTTGACTATGGACTTCACCGACAAAAGGACTGAGATCTAAATGGGTGCCAAGTTCTGCAGGTAACACTGAAATCTATTTGTAAGAACAAATATCCTAAACGAGTATAAGACTCTATTTCTTTGGTTTTTCTACTCCAACAGTGTTTTATATTTATAAATTTAAATTCCTAAATTTAACTATCTAATAATTTACAAAAAGTATATATAACTTATGTTAAATTGAAGCTTAACATTTGACTTGGCTACTTTTCACATACAAATCATCTTATATTTGGCTAATCAACTTATCTTCTACATTAAATTTGCTGGTAAAACCTTTGGTAAAAATAAATAAATTTATGGTAAAAAATTTGCCGCGTGTATAGATATTTAGGAACCATAAAGGGTACAAATATTTGTTTCATTTATGCAGTAAAGCAAGTTGTAGCGCAAATCTAATATGTAAAATCTCGTGTCACGGCGTTCGTTATCGAACTCCTCTGAAATGGCTTGACCTATTTTTATGATACTTTTTTTTCTGTATTCGGTAGGTCTGATAATAGGTCAAAGGCTACTTTTTATACCTCTATTCTTCGTAGACGGAGTCGCGGGCAGCAGCTAGTATGACTATACAATTTTGGATGTCATGAAGTAGAACAACGCGTAAGATTAAAGATGCATTCAAGGTGAAAAATTAGAAACTTTGAAATCGAAACTAGAAAAAAATACATACCTATTCTAAAATAATTACAGAACTTACCAGTCAAATTCTAGTGAAATTGCAAAACAGAGAGAAAATTCATTCAAGCTACTTAAATATGCGTAAAACTAAGAGTATTTAATAAATCTATACCGGCCGCATTTCTGCATACCATAAATACTATTAAAGCTAACTAGCTGGTTTGAGGTGGTGTGGGACGGTATGGCCGGGTAAATCTTCACATGTCCATCTGACTGCGTGCACCGGCTCACATGACTGGGCGGTTAAGACTCCGACCATGGTGATAATCGCTTCTATAAAGCTGAGATTCAAGAACTTTATTTCTTTTAAGAATACTTTGGACTGCAAAACGCACCAATGCATCGATTCTGGCCCAGCTCCAAGTAAAAACTCGTTTGCCCACCATTTGTGTTACTTAGCAACGCATTGATTCATATTTCGGACACGCAGTGCGTAGAGGCGATGAAAGCCTAGAAAAAGTGGTTGTGGTTGGAAACGCCGAAGGCTGAAGATCGCGGTCGTTCACCAACGAGATGGCTGATCAAGTAAAAGAAAGAAAGAAAGGAAACATTTATTCGTGATATCAAACCATTTCAAAAATAACACAGGAGGAATAAAAATATAAAAAATGCGCATATCATGAAAGACTTGTCGTCCATCGATTACTACACTGTTGTAAGAGACGCGCTGGGCAGAAACCGGTGGAACAGATTGAGCTGATGCTGACCACTATATTCAGACATGATCGACCGACCTAGGAGGAGGAATTCTTTTAAGGTTCATCAAGGGAAACTGTAGCAGTATTTAAAAAATCCCAGGAGTATTGCCAGCCAGCATTTAATAAAATAATTGGATACGGGGTGTACACGCTGAACTACTAATAGAATAGAATAGAATAGAATAATTTTTATTTCGGGCTGCATAGGCCCATATAAAAAATACCTTAAAGACTAACATACATATTTATATTATAACTTAATTACTAACACGAAAAGTCTGTGACGTGGGCACTTGTGGTGCGTCTGTGGTGTGGCCGGCCACGAAACCGCCGACACACTAATATGAGACACTATGGTTCGGTTCGGTATTTTTAACCGACTTCAAAAAAAGGAGGAGGTTCTCAATTCGGTTGTATGTTCTTTTTTTTTTTTTTTAACGTGTGTTACCTCAGAACTCCGCCATTTATGAACCGATTTGGAAAATTCTTTCGTTGTTTGAAAGCATATGCTTCAAGGTTGGTCCCGTTGTTACCGGAATCCAGTTCTGATGATGGGATCCATGAGGAATTGAAGGAACTCTTCAAAAGTTCAAGGGAAATGTAAAGCGATTTTAGTATTTTCAGTGACAAATCGAGCATTTGCATTCATAAAGTGTCATTTGGTAAACTAGATCTGATGAAGAAGACCGCAGATGGCCAACGGAACTCCTCAACGGGTCAAATCTTGCAAGTTGAATTTGACTCACTTCCCGGTTTCTGATTGATTTCATATTTTACATGCATGTGTAAATCAGGTGACAATGCAATATTATTGTGACATGGAGCTAATCTGATGATGGAGTTGGAAGGTGGCCATAGAAACTCTGTAATAAAACAACACAACCCCGTCGAGTTTGGGTTCATTTGAAACGTCTTGACGAGCACTTTGATCCCAGATGGTAAACAGGGTCTGATGATGGAGCTGGAAGGTGGCCAAAGTTACTCCATAAAGTAACGGCACTTACCCCATCGAGTACGGACTCATTTGACTCGTCTCAACGAGTACTTTGGTCCTAGATGGTAACCAGGGTCTGACAATGAAGTTGGATGGTGACCATAAGAACTCCGTAGTAAAACGACATAACCCCATCAAGTTTGGTCTCGTTTGATTCGTCTTGATAAGTACTTTGGTAACCAGAGGCAAAAAGTACAGTCAGTAAAGAGTGCCAGTCCAGGCCATTAGCAACAACTAAAAAGAAAAAAATAAAAATTTTTAAATAAAAAATAAAACCGCCTTCAAAAAACACCCAAAAAAAACTTGGAAATAAAAAAATTTAAATAAAAAATAAAACCTCCTTCAAAAAACCCCCAAAAAAACATAAAATAATAATTGATTGAACCGACCACAATAAGCATGAAAATATCTTTCTACTAATCTGTTTGAAGTTGGTGCCTCAGCACGAGCCAGCAGGAGTGTAGAAGCCCTATAATAGGTATGTAGGTAAGTTAGATTACTAGGTCCACTCCTGCTGGCTCGTGCTGAGGCACCAACTTCAAACAGATTAGTAGAAAGATATTTTCATGCTTATTGTGGTCGGTTCAATCAATTATTATTTTATGTTTTTTTGGGGGTTTTTTGAAGGAGGTTTTATTTTTTATTTAAATTTTTTTATTTCCAAGTTTTTTTTGGGTGTTTTTTGAAGGCGGTTTTATTTTTTATTTAAAAATTTTTATATATTATTTTACTCTTGCGAATTACATGTTATACGAAACCAAATATCTCTTGAATAGAGACCGCAACTGCGTAAAGCTTTTGCAATTATTATTTTGGAGTCAATTAATGCTCAAAATTCTAAAGCCTTGTTATTAAAACCCACTTTTTTACAGAAAACTGACCCGTGATTGACCACTATCTCACCTGATGAAAAGTGTGTGTAGATGAGGCCAAGAGTGTATCTCATTGGTTCATCATCATCATCATCAACAGCCTATATTCGTCCACTGCTGGACTTAGGCCTCTTCCATGGCACGCCACTGAGCACGATCCTCGGCCACTCTCATCCAGCTCTTGCCAGCCGCCTTGCGAAGGTCATCGCTCCACCGAGTCTGAGGACGTCCTACGCTACGTTTGCCGATCTCACTGGTTCAGTAATATTCTATTCACTCTGGCCTTTAAGAGCCCTAGGTTGTATTTATCTGACAACAACATTAATATTGTGTGAATCTAAACTCAAGACATTAAAGTGTTTTAAGTCAGATTTTACGATAGCAAGAGCATTCTTCGTGGCATTGTTTGTTTTTAAAGGAACAACGAATGTTATGACCTGGACAGAATTTATTTTGAGTTCCCCTTTTCCTAAAATGTTAATTTAACCAATTAAGATAACGGGATTTATATTCATTGATCTCGCTTTATTCGATTTAGAGATAAGAGTGGATCGAGGTGACTGCTACTGATGTTTGAAAATGTCCGAGGGCTTTTAGAAATAACGGACAGGATCTAAAATAATATACCTACTATTTAATAATATATGACGATTTTACCAATATTTTATGCTATATGAGATTTAATAAGATTGGGCTGTTTTGCGTTGTTGCTAAAATCAAATCCAAGTAAGGCCGCTAGCCATATGGAATCCCAGAACAACCAAATTTTAGACAAAATTACTCTTTTGTTATCTGCCTTCTAGGCTTGAGTGTTTATGATTTTTCAGTACTTTTTATTTATTTATTTTGGTTCGCCAACAGGTACAACACTATAAAATTAAGAAAAGGACAATGCGGCAAAATAAGTACTTTTTATACGGCATGTTGTTGATAGAAATATATTTACCGCTATGGCACCACTAACCGCTTCTACTCTCCCACTTACCTCATACCCTTGCCATAACTTCACACGCGATCTGGCCACAGTGGCGGCACCGGGTCAATCCACTTTGTTTTTGCAGCGCCCATAAAAACAAATTACGCTTCATTTATCGATCGCAATAACCTCATGCGACTAAGCTAATAAAGGCAGCACGCAAGCTCGTCTGCCTGCACAGATAACTATGGATAGACGGGTGAATGAATATGGGACAGTGCTATTCTCGAGCCAATTCAACTATTATGTAACCTATTCTTAAGTAAACGTGAGTAGGTTATTATATTAGAAATTCCTAAGTCTAAAAGTAAAGACTGAGGAACTGACATATATAACAAAAAAAAAATTGAATTTAAAGAGAGTTAACTAGTGCTGTGGATAGAAATTAAAAGAAAGTCCGAAAAACGATCCGAATAATTACAATCATGGTAACTTACAATATGGTGTAGGAAGGTCCCCGAAAAGATGGACCAACGATCTAGTAAAGGTCGCAGGAACCACTTTTGTATCCGAGCAGCGCAGGAGGGGTCCTTGTGGAACTCTTCGGGGAAGGCCTTGATTAAGCAGTAGACGTTTTTTAGTCTGTGGTTTTGATGGGGCCTAAATTTCGAGGTAATTTTAGTAAAATATGAAACTCGTAATTAAGTCTCAAATGTGCCATTAAATATAAGCGCAAATCACAAAACTTTCAAATATTAATCTGAATTACGTGACTGGTTAAATACCGGACGTTCATCATCATCACTATCATCATCTTACTCACTGATCCTGCTACAGAGAAACAGTACTTATACTAATGTGTTTCCGTGTTCCGGTGTGGTAAGACAGCCGGAGAAATTATGGGCACAAGAGGCATTTCCTCTTAGCTGGAGAGATAACCTGGAGAGGTTGACACAGCATCTGCAATCCCTTTGATATTACGGTTATTTGTGGGCAGCGACCATCACTGACCATCAATGGAGACCGACTTGCTTGTTTATTTCCTTTATAAACAAAAAGATTATTTGCAAATATTTTCCGAATAAAACCTTGACGTCGAGTTTATGTTGAGCATGTTTCTGTCATTCACTAGATTTTAGAAGCGTATGAACATGTCGAGCTCGCACGGTGCCCGACGTAGATGACCGCATTTAAATGTGCATACAAAATATCGATGCGACACAATGCGAATAGTGGCCTATTGCAAACAACCGACACCATACATCCGCAGCTAACGACGTTCAAGCAAAACTCAACCTTAACCTACACAGAACAAATAACCTCTGACTCAAGAGTTTGCTACTCTGGATACATTTCAAAATTTGTACTTACTACAAAGCTGGACAATAACGCTGACATGTACTTGAATGCAAAACAGTTTACGTGTCATGCCATTTTAACATAGAAACTTTATAGGAAGTGCTACCTTCACGTCGCTTCCTTACATAGTCAATAAGTAGTATGTTAAGCTATTAAATGCAAAGTAGCACCTAATTACTAAATGGTGAGGGCAAGCTTATGCAGAAACTTTAGGATATGGTTATTGATGCCAGCATAATGTGTAAGGAAGTGTACCTACTCTTAATTTAAGTGCATGTTTCCTGTCCGAGTGCCCAATATTTTAGTATGGCTGTCATTCATTCTAAAACGTTTTAAATTTTTCGATAATATCTTTCAGTTAGACCGCTAGCGGCTATATGTTAAGTGGGAAAATGTGTTTTATAGAATAACTTTGCTGTTAATTTTTCCGGGACGTTCGTTATTTTATTAATAGGTATTACAATTAACTCTATTGTAATAATAATTCTAAAGTTCGTTTTTAATTACAAGAATATTTCGGAACAGATAAAACGCCTAATTTATCCGTTTTACCCGCCACATTGTTATTCCGACACGACCTTTCTGACTTCCATTAAAGTGGCTATTAGAGAAACAAACAAGGAACTCCCCCGCGATAAAATAATTATCGCTTTTATCCATGCCGAACCTTTGTGAGTCCATCTTCGCTCCCTAAGGCGAAGCCAAACATAATATTAACGAAGAATTTCACGAGAACCTTCGTCCCTTCTTAGACAAAAAAACTAATCTAAAATCGGGCGTTATAGTGACGTCAGCTAAAATTTAAAATCGCCCGGAGCAAAACATTTCACGTTGTTTGTGGAGAACACCGTGACGAACCTAAAACAAACTACAAACCACATTAACTAATGACGATGTGTGGAGCACCCTGTTTTTAGAAAATCTACCGACTAAAAAATACCATTACACCTGTATACCGAGGCACCTGCCCTACTGACCGACTGTTAAAAAATAAAAAAAAAACCTTTTCACATACGAAATTTGTATGCTGTCGATGTTAACAATAGATGCATTTTTTGTAATATAAATTATTCATGTGAATCTTATTTGTACTAAATTAAAATAACCTTTTCGTGGTACTAGGTACGTAGCTTAATGATTTAATTAGGTGGGTATAGAGCCGCAAGCTATCATTAATACTGCGGCCTGGATTCATTGCTATGCATTTGTTTTTAAAATTTACTTGTTTGTAAGGGTAAATAACTGGGCAGATCATTATTCCTTTATAAGTGGCTGAGAGTTAATTAAGGTACATTCAGGGCAGTGCCCCGAGGTATCATTTGCTATTGTGATAGACCCATCGGCTCCTTCGGGGTTCATAGCATTGTTGTTACATTTAATAGCAAAAATGATAAATGTTTCACAGGGATAGAATCCCATTCCAAAATCGAGCCGGCTTCACGTTTTTTTTCCTTACCTACTCGAACAAAATTAACGACTTTTCAATAGTGTTCCTTCGCTTCAAAGCAATATTTCGAGGGGTTATTTTTAATTGCAAACAGCGCCGCTGCGTCAGATAGATTGTTGTTGCAACAACTGGTTGGTCAGTGTCAAGTAAAATATTGTTAAAAAAATATGACAGAAAGCTGCTAATTAAAGTTGAGAGCGTAGAAACAAAAGGGTACTGCTTACATAAAACATGTTTTAGAACCCCCACGATGCCGCTGCGCCTTTAGTTAAACAAAGAATAGGTAAAATTAAAAAAAAAACTCACCCATATAATATCGCGGCGGCGGTGTAAGATCAGCTTTTAAGTTTCTTAAACGTGATCTCACAAAAACGCAACCCTTTTGAAGGGAAGTCATGGTTACGTCTTAAGCCAGCCGCCACACTTTCCATAAACTTAAGTAAGCTCTTAGCGAGGATGATACCGCTACCTTCTTGTATAATCCTCTTTTAAACGCCGCAACACTCTTTGTTATTCAGCGAGGTGGAGTAATCTCCTCCAGAACTTTTATAAACAATTGCCACAAAGAAATTTGTTTGAATACTAAAACCATACTTTACATCGTAATTTGTCCCAATAACAAAAGAATTATGGTTTGTTTTCGGAAATTAAAATCGGACATCATCGCAAATATGAAAGGGAACTCGTTGTCAGGCGGGTGTTTTGATGGTAACGCCAAGAAATAATGACGAGTTACAAACCTCATGTTTTGAAGATCGTTGAAATCTACCAAATTAAAAGGAGGAAGGGTTTAAATGAAGTCGTAATCAGTTATGTCAATCTTAATGAAATTATTAAAATGCGTTATTGTTCAAGCAGAAACTTCCCAGATCTCACCTTACTTTAAATTACACAATGGGACGGATCCATATGTCGTTTTTTTTACCTTTTACAAGTGTATAAAGATTCAACTGTCCGACAAGGAAAGGGTTGGCTTAGTTTTTTCTAAGAACCCCATGAAAACTATCGCTTCATCGTTTTACTATTCAAATCTATTTGCTTTTATTTTGCTTATCTATCTGAGACATGTCAACGGCATTAACATAACCGCCTTATTTTTAATTATAAGATGCAAATAGCAAAAGATCGAGTCGGTCTTCATTAAGTTTTTAATTTAATTTTATTAGCAATTCCCATGAATGTAATATAGATTTCACGTTCCGCCGACTTGCGGGGATATTCTATTGAATACAACACCGAGACAGATCGCTTTACAACTTTTTTCATCGCAAGCAAAACGCTGGCTATCGTTGTCCGTTCGAATTTAAAATCAAAGAGCAATCGTTCATTCAAGAGTGTATTGAATAGCCGTTAAGCGCGGGGCGTGGGCCACAATGCGGCCGTCGCCGATCTCACCGGGCCCTTGTAGGACGCTCGACATTTTCAGATTACATGCATACGAAAACGTATGTAATATAAATCTTTCCGGTGAGGCATGAACAACTAAACCACTCCCACTCAGCCCGCGGACTCGACTCAAATACGAATATTAAATTCCACTCGTTCGAAGTCTTTATTTAAAACAGGGGAACCAACAATTTTAGCTTGTATTTTCATGCGTCCTGAGCACAGTTTGCCGGCGATCCCGACTCCGAGCCGGCGGCATTCGGTTATTTCGTTTGAATGGGTATTAATAATTTTTATTGCAGGTTCATTGCATTGTGCCTTACAGATGAATTTCGTTGGGCTTTTTGCGACGTTCATCAATAAGATTTGGACAGTTGAATGTCTGTCCGTAATTTTAATGACTATATTGATCAGTCATTAACTTATCTTTAATCTGATCGGAGCATTAAAGGGTTTTAATACAGTGTACAATTAGGTTTTAGCGGAGTAAACTTCGAAACGTCTTTTTGCTTTACGATAAAAGTGTGGATCTCTCTTTTCGATTTTTTTTTCTCTTTGGGTTACAGTTATAAGGCAAAATTTTAACAGGGCTCAGGGTCAGGGGTATAGTAAACTTCCCCCATGTGTAACAGTCGTAGTCGTTTATTAATAAACAGTGGGCCGTTCAAAATTCTCCGTACAGGGTATAGATAATTTAATAATAATCAAACAAAGGAAGCCGCTCATCACAAGTGACGCGTCGTATCAAATCGGGCCGACAGTCAAGTTCAAACGATATCGCTCCACAAGCGTTGCACCCTTGAACTCACGACTCGCTGTGGCATCTCTTTTGATTCTTTCTTTAATGCATTACCCGGAGGTTTCACCATTCTTTAATTACCTTTTACATATGTTTTTTATTCAGTGTTTGTAAGCAAGAGTAAAAGCGGTTACGTTGAATAAAATAATACCACATCTTTTCTATACAATAAAATGTCAAATCTCAATATTATAGACACTGTGTAATTTCCATCAAAAATATTGAAATCAATGTCCGCAAAAAAACACCTGAATCAATCAATTATTTAGAAATGCAAAAATATGGGATGACTGATGTCTTTATGCATTTGACGACCAGATGACCTAGTGGTCAGAGAACCTGACTATGAAGCTTGATGTCCCGGGTTCGATTCCCGTGTCAGGGCAGATATTTGTATGAAAAATACGAATGTTTGTTCTCGGGTCTTGGGTGTTTAATATGTATTTAAGTATGCATGTATCTATACAAGTATGTTTATCCGTTGCCTAAATAGTACCCATAACACAAGCTTTGCCTAGCTTACTTTGGGACTAGGTCAATTTGGTGTGAATTGTTTAACGACCGCTTTAGCCTAGTTGGTAGTGACCCTGCCTACGAAGCAAGAAGTCCTGGGTTCAAATCCCGGTAAGGGCATTTATTTGTGTGATGAGCACGAATATTTGTTCCTGAGTTATGGATGTTTTCTATGTATTTAAGTATTTATTTATCTATATAAGTATGTTTATCGTCGTCTAGTACCCATAGTACAAGCTTTGCTTAGTTTGGGACTAGGTCGATTTGTGTAAGATTGTCCCCTAATATTTTTATTATTTTTTTACTAATTGTCCCGTGATATTATTTTTTTATTTTTGTTACTCTTTCGCACTAAAAAGACTGGACGGATTTAAATAAAATTTGGCACACGTATACTCGTAGTGTCTCGTATGATCTTCGCAAGACAACTGGCAAGAGCTGGATGAGAGTGGCGTGCCATGGGAGAGACCTATGTCCAGCAATGGACGAGCATAGGCTGATGCTGATACTCGTAGTATTAGCACAAGATACTTTTTCATCCCATAAAATTGCATAATCCCCGCGGGACAGCTACAAACGAATTAATTGCAAACGAAGTTGCGGGTAACAGCTAGTTACTATAGGTATAAAACTATAACTTGTATATTATACTTTCAATGTCAACTCTTAGCCATATGTAATTACGTAGCAAGGTTGGCACTGTAAGATATATGCTTACACAATGTATTTGTCTTCCAGTGGCGAGGCGTGAATTTTTTTCCAGGTAAAGCCGGACGAAACAAAAGCAAACAAAAATCATACCCCATTTCTTAGTAGTTATACTAGGTTATATTCTTGAAAACTAGTACTTACGTGCAGTAATTCGGTCCATAAGACTGCAGCATATTTATCCTTTCACTGATATCAGTATCAAAACAATATGTTACTTATACATGAATTAGACACTGAATTATAATCAGATTTACAACCTGACAGACGATAATATGTACGATTAAATTTCACCGATATTGCGTATCAACACTGATCTAATATTGTGTTTTTATTAAAATTATTTCACATAATTTTATTATAATATAAATAAACAAACTACAAAACACTGAGCGATTGACATGACATTACCTAATGTTGTCATTTCAATAAATACCACACCACAAACAAATCGACCGCGCTAGCGCATCACGTCCGGCACGTTCTATGGCTCCGAATCGTACATACAGTGACACATTCCGGCAGCGCGGCACAGCGTATACGATTTGGTGTTGTGCAGCGCGCTGAGCACAGCCCGTGGCGGTTTAATTTTGTCTGTTTATAAATCTTATTATAAAAATAGATAAAATATCGTACTTTCTGTTTTACACTAAAACTCGATATTTTAAAATTAAATTTCGCTCCAGTAATTTTAAATAAGTCTACGAATGGCTGCATGAATGTCAATTCCGTCGGCTATTCCAAGTGGGATAAATTAATTAAAAAAAAAGCTTCTGTCAAAGTGGAATTAAGCCTTATGCACAACGTAGAAAGTCTTTTTTTAAATGTGATAAGCCGATAGAGACCGGGTTATCTTCAGCCTATTCCATGCCTATTCTTACGGTAGACGCTTGTAGTGAATCTATGGTTTTATGAATGAATATTTACATGTGTGAGTGTACAATTCCTGACGGAATACTGAATTTATGAATGACTGATTGGTCTTGTGGATATTTTGATGCGTTTTGTTACTGCACCATTTTGAAAAATACTTAAAAGTTTATTATGGAAGAGTAAGTCTCCTATACAAACAATCGGTTACTAAGAGAAGCGTTTGGTTACTTCAAAATTTTAGGCAACCCGCTAGGAATTGAGTTGTTAGCACCCTTCGCCACTGTTGTCTTCCAAGAATGACGACGTATCACACTATCATTGCAGAGGACTTTCTGGTTTTAGAGTTCCGTTCCACAAAAAAATGGAAACCATACAGAATCACTCGTGTAAGTTTTTGTCCATCTGTCACAGATAATCTTCTAAGGTACTAGACTAGACCGAAAATTTAATACATTGGCCGGTTCTTTAGGGTTCCGGAGCCAAAATAGCAAAGGTCCGTCGTCTGTCTGTCCGTCTGTCCGTCTGCGGCTTAGCTTAGAGAGTATTAGTGCTAGAAAGCTGTTATTTTGCATGGATATATTATATGTAGCAATTATCCTGATAACACAGTAAAATAAAATGTTGAAGAAAAAATTTTAGGGTACCTACTGCCATAGACGTAAAGTGGGTGAGATTTTTTTTCTCGTCTTATAGTACGGGGTATCGTTGAATAGGTATTTTAAAGTCATAGTTGCCAAGACGATTTTTTGATGCAGTGATTAATTTTGTGAAATATTCAACTTTAAAGTGCAAATTCTTGTTAAAATCGAGCGTCCCACTCCCCCTCCCCCTTCCAAAAGCTTAAACTGTAGGCTTGAAAATTTCGTAAAAGTGTCAAATTAACTAGGAAAACTATTACGGCTAAGTTTGTTTGCAAAATTATCATTAGCTGTGGCCTGCGACTCCGTCTGCGAAGAAAAGGGATATAAAAATATCCTACGACCTATTCTTAGACGTACCAATAAAAGGTACAAAAAAAAAACATAAAAATTGGTCAAGCCATGGCAAGCATGGAGCTCTCGCGAGAAGCATTTCGTGCTATGATATTCTATGACTATAAAAGAAACTTAACATTCAAGGAATCTCACAAAAATTTAAACGTTGCATTTGTGACGTCCGCTCCATCGTTAGCCACAGTTTCGTATTGGTACCGCGGGTTTAAACGGGGACGAGAGTGCATCAAAGATGAGCCAAGACCAGGACGGCCGTCAAGTGCAGTAACGCCAGAAAACGTGATCAGAGCCGAGTGGTTGATTAAGGAATATTACGCTTCGGGAAATCGAACATGAACTAGGCATTGGATCACCCGCAGTTTTAAGCATTTTACATGATCATCTTTGCGTCAGGAAGGTCGCGTTGCGTTGGATACCACATTTGCTGACCGCAGAGCAAAAAACCCGGCGTGTAGATTGGTGTCAGTTTATGCTCAGCAAATTTGACGGAGGCCATTCCCAGCAGGTTTCTAACATCCTTACTACTGATGAGTCTTGGATATACTGCTATGACCCCCTGACAAAGCAGCAATCTATGCAGTGGGTGTTTGAAGAAGACGGACCGCCTTTAAAAATTGCTCGAGGCCGAAGTGTCAACAAAAAAATGAACGCCGTTTTCTTTCGTCGCAGTGGATCAGTGGCTGTAATTCCACTTGAAGATCAAAGAACAGTTACTAGCCAGTGGTACACCGAAGTTTGTCTACCCCAAGCGTTCGAAAAACTGGGTGAGGAACGCCCAAAGAGCGGCATTCGGGGATTTTTTTTCCACCAAGATAATGCACCACCACACACTGCAGCAAAAACAATGGACTTTTTGAACAGCACAGGCGTTCAGATGGTGTCGCATCCACCCTACAGCCCTGACCTGGTCCCGTGTGACTTTTTCTTATTCCCCACTGTAAAGAAAATGATGCGTGGCCGGACTTTCATGAATTCGGACGAGGCAGTACAAGAATTTGAGCGGCTTTTCTTCGACCTACCGCAGAACGCGTTTTTTAAGTGTTTTGAGGATTGGTTTTTTAGAATGAGGCGATGTGTAGACCTTGGAGGGGTATATTTTGAAAAATATTAAAGTAATTTACAAAATAAAAAGAATGGTTTTGATACAGCTAAAAACTTTCGTAGCAACCCTCGTAGTAGCAATCATAGTTGACGATCACATCAACAATCTTTGAAGTTCGTGGCGCATGGTGAAGGCGATTACGGTACCTACGCAATACGCAATATAGGTACGCAAGAAATTAATTAATTAATTATGTAACAGCTACGGAACCCTATCCTGGGCGTGTCCGACATGGGATCCTATCGATGTTTAGAAAATTTTATTTCCGAAGGCTTAGAATCCCGAAAACTTCATTTGTCCGAAAGCATTTTTTTCTGAAACTGTAAATATTTCAGGATTTATTTCAGGACCATCGTGTAGAACCCTTTAGGTTAGGTTAGGGTTGTTTTATAAAAATCCTGAAATATTTACAGTTTCAGAAAAAAATGCATTCGGATAAATGAAGCATTCGGGATTTTAAATATTCGGAAAAAAATAATTCTAAATTTTGATAGGTAACCGTCCGACATGCTCCCGGTCGGTTTTTTACTAACTAACATATTGTGTATGACTAAAACTAGTCTTTTCTCGTCAAATAAATTTAGCCGCATACTCAAGCCAACTGGTTTCGTTGACAGAATTTTAATGAAATCCATGATTAAAAAGCTCATAATTTCATTAATTATGTGTTATTTTCATGCTTGTTTCGTAAATCAACATAAATTATTGTTAACTACTTTCTTGAAACATGTATTTTTAATGATGTTATTTTGAATTTGCCAAGCCTACCAACTATGTTATGGTTTGACCCACTTAAATGAATTTGTGATTCATGGTGTCTTAAATTACTATAACTTCATTTAATATAGCACCTGATATAAATATAATACGAGCAAGTCAGTGTTATATCTAGTAACTGATGGTTTTGTCAGTTGGATTAAATGTTAAATTGAGTAAAGCCATTTAAGTCGAGCTTTGACGATATTTTTTTATTTGATTATCTTTATTTACGTAGTCTTGAATATGGATATAGAATTGCACAAGTAATGCTGCAGGACATTTGAAGCAGACCTATGTATAAACAAACAATTGAGAAAAACTTGTTTAGTTTAATATTCTCATTTGGCTTTACTTTTTTCTAGCGTTTGTTAGCAAGTTCCACGCATCGCAAGTGTGAAGAGAGTTAGTAAATATGAACTAGATTGACAACAGTGGCAGGACATCGCCGATGCTCTGTTTACTATTTGTTGAAAGCATCCCGAAGTCACAGTCGTAGCGTTAACGGTAACTCAAGATATCAATGAAGGATTTTTTTTTTAAATCTTTCACTAATATTTAACAATAACTAGTTTGTGCTCCACTTTGATATTTTATGAAAGACTATTAGATACTCGTATAGCCCACTTATATCATGCTATCGTGATTACGTTCTAGCACTAAGAAATGTTTAATTAGAAAGGACATGAACGGGTGGTGGGTGAGCTTAGGTAGTTAAGCTAGATCATAATTATTGAGGTTCTTTAATATGCGGGTCAATAAACAATTCTTTTGTAGCAACAATCGAGTGAACTTTAGAGACAATGCTGAGAATGTTATAATACCTACTAACTTTAAAAGTATTGAAATGGAAGCTTACCTATTTTTTCATTCTTGCTTTTTAATCTTCAGTTAGTTTAAAATTCTATTGTCTATTTGAATTTGCAAAACATAAATTTAGCGACTAAGAATAAAGCGTTTATGTTAACAAAACAATAGGTGCCGTTCTTATTAGCCATCGCTAGTGCGGTAGTGCGTACTTTCAATGACAGTGTTTGCACGACCATACTATCAAACATACTAATCGACCTAAATAATTGATTAATTCCAGCGTCACTTACTACACTACTAAACTAGAGAAATATGAAAAAAAATGACATGTGTGTTGTACAGGCGTCTACTACATCTTGCATCTATAGTAGCGGCGATTGAGCAAGGCAAAAGGTAGCAGTTCATTATTGTACCTAAAGAAGACGCAGTGGTAGCCTCCAACAAGATAGACCAACGATATGGTTAAGGTTGTGGGAACGCGTTGGATGCGGATGGCGCAGGACCGGTATTTTTGACGAACCTTGAGGACGGCCTATGATGTTCAGCAGTGAACGTCTTTTGGCTGAAATGATGATGATGATTGTACCTAAAATTCAAATTGAAGGTCGCAAGATATTACGCGAATCACATAACGTGATGCGACCAATAGCGGTTTCATCGAGCGATGTAAGGCATCGCTGTGACGCGCGAGCGACAGCCAAATAGGACGTCGTGTAAGGATTAGGGGGTGTTTCACCACCTTACTGTCAAACTACTGGTCACGTAACCAATGAATAAACTAAGTACTGGACAAATCTGTCAGCTAGTGTTTTTTCAGTTTCACCACGCCGGTCCTGTGCAAATTAAGTACCACTTAACTAATCGTGGGTTTAACAAAAAGTCGGAATGGCAACGTCGCATTTCACAACCACGCGTTCCTGTTCGCACACTTTTGTTCAAAGAGTCACTCATTATTAAAGCAAAAGAAATCGTTAACTATATAATTTTTAAATACATCTATTTTTTTTGCATAAACAAATGTGTAACATTATAATTGATCCAAAAACGGTATTTATTTACGATACTTTGTTAACAATAACAAAGAAAAATAAAATCACGTAAAACGAATCGAAAAGTGGCGCCAAACCATTTGACAGATAAACTTTTTTTTAATGGCGACATACAAGTTCAGGTGGAACAAACGATTGAGCCACTGAAAAAAAGTTTGTTATCAAAAAATATTACAAAATTTTGGATTTATTTTTACATACTAAAAGTGTACCTACATTTTTTTATTCAAATCTTGATATTTAAATTATTTTATGCAATTTAGCATGACCTCTTTCTTTAAAAATAAAAAATACTATGACTTATTTTTCTGAAACCGGCTGAAGGGCTCTCCAACCATGGCCACAAAAAAATAAACTAACTTTATGTGAAGGATAAAAATGCTAAATGCCTCCTGATCTGATGGTCAAATTAAGAAACAGTTTGTCCGTCACTTAGCGCTAATCGAGACTGGTGAAACATAAATTTTAATTCCATCTGACAAATAAGGTTATGATTAAGCTAATCCGAACTTTAAGAAAAGTGGTGAAACAGCCCCTTAGAATACTGCTATCACCGCCACTGTGGCAGATCACTTCGGTGCATTAAACTGAAGAGGCTACCGAGTGTTCTCACGAGCGCCACTCAATTGTTCTACAACCTTTTAACTGCGGGGCAATGGGGCCACGGTGGGGTAAACCTTCTAAGGGGTAGTCGTGGACAATCTATTGGATTTGTTTGTTTGTACTCGGTTTCTCATACAGTAAAACGTTTGATATGTAAGATTGAACTTTGATAAACGATCTTTTAGCAATTTGTGGGTTTGGAGAGTTGATTTTACCTATATGGGTCATCTTATCTTAGTATTAGGGGTCCTTGCAGATACACTTCGACCTGTAGGAATCTTTTGTGTAATTACCCCTCCTTCGCACTTACTCCATTGCTTATATGGGTCATACTCTACGTATACAATAAAAAAATAGCTATTTGTCGTTAAATTTTACTTAACTGCTTGGTTTCATCTAGCTTATTTTTTTAGAAATGTTTTTTGACACCGTTTGTACATAAAAAATACCAAAAATATGCCGTTAGCTTCTACCATGTCCCCAGGAAAAACGCAAATACCATTTTATGTCACGAACCCTTTATACCATCGTGTTTAAAAAACTCAGGCAAGCTAGATTATCTAGAATAATCCACGCCTTATATTAAAGGTTTTACTTATGAATATTTAAATGACCTTAAAAAATAATCAGTGCTGATTTTAGCATGAAAATAAATACTTATATTAGGTATCTAACTGTTAGCCTTAGGACAACACAATTACCTTATTGATGTCATAGCCCGGAGTGCATGTCAAAATATGCACGAATATAACAAAGATATATTTTTAAAACCACTGTTCAGTCCCGTCAAAATTACAAGTATTACAACCCCGACTCAATCAGGTAAAAGCCAACACAAATTCTGTTATGGAGATTGCAACGAGCAATAGCGACGATCTTAGAGCATTAAACCTACTGAAGGCGTCATGCGCATCAATATTGTAAAATAAAAAAACCGGATACTTGCAACGGGAGGCGAGGCAATAATGACAACACATCCATATCCATACTAATATTATAAATGCGAAAGTGTGTCTGTTTTTCTATCTGTCTACCTTCACCACTTCTTACATATTTAGTTTGGAGATAGTTTGAGACCCCGGGAAGGACATAGGATAGTTTTCATCCCAAAAAGTTGAACAGTTCCCGCGGGATAGCGATTAACGAATTCTTCGCAGACCAACAGCCAGTATATAATAAAAATAA
The DNA here is from genome assembly GCA_947859365.1 of Archips crataeganus. Lineage (NCBI taxonomy): Eukaryota > Metazoa > Arthropoda > Insecta > Lepidoptera > Tortricidae > Archips > Archips crataeganus. Next base: position 13,599,174 of record OX402056.1, on the reverse strand, counting down.
TGCTAATGCATTCTTAAATCGCGTCATTTGCTCTTAGACGTAGGCAATGAAATTGGCAAACACTAACATGAGTGTCACGCAATCACAACAACACTTATAACGGGTATGTCAGACGTGTATGATTGCAGGATCATAATTTTTACAAATTAGGTCAGTCGTTGGCTTCTCTGGTTGGTTTATTTCTCTAAGGCCACGATGATTGACATGCGGTGTACTCCCATACAGTGTTGGTGGCCGGTCAAACGAAACGTGATTTTTTTCTCTTTTTTCCTCAGTATTACCACAACCCTTCATTTGCCGGGAATAACTCCACTAATTGCATTATGTTTAATTTTTTAAACATCAACTCGTGAGTAATGAATACGTGGAAAAATCAAGGGAAACATTGTCAGGTAATTTAGCTTCGTGCTTAAAATATGCACGGAATGAATTCTGTTCTAAATTTACAATGAGAGCAAAAGGTGAGGGCAGGCGCAATGAAGAATGGTTCGCGTTTGAGTCCCTGGACTTTGTAATGAGCCCCCGAGAATACGCGGAGATTTGTTTTATATTTATTGAACTATATTTGTTATCGTCTATTATGTTTGACGAGCAATTATAGGCTCATACCTATATCGTTTTAGAATCAATTGAGCACCAATGCGTGTTGTCTATAGCTCATATATATCATGTCTATCATAGAGATGACGTTTCAGAGTCTTAGAGAGAGCACATATAGCTAAACCGTTTAAATTAGTCCTCGCCCGCTCGGTACAGGGGCTGGGGGGTATGACGACAAAGGGGGCCGGGAGAGGTGCGGGTGGCGAGCGACTAACAAATAAGCACCGAAACGTCATCTCTATGATATGATCTCTCTGAGAATAACAAGTAAGTAAGCACCGAAACGTTAATTGGCTACTTTCCTAACTAGTCAGTCTTTTAGATTATCAAAAAATATTGGACACGTATTTTTTATTTTGTCAATTAAACAAAAAATTACGAAGATATGGCGCGTTGAAGTTTCGCGTGACGTCACTTGTTCCTACACTTTGTATGAGCGTTTTAGGAACAAGTGACGTCACGCCTCGTCACGCGGAATTTCAACGCGCCATATCTTCGTCATTTTTTGTTTAATCGTCAAAAGAAAAATTACGTGTGTAATATTTTTTGATAATGTAAAATACGGACTAATAAGAATTATTCTTTTTTTACCTAGGAAACATCCCTATTCTGTAAGATCTCTTTGAAACTAATTGCTAATCACCGACACGTTATCTTTGTGCGATCTTTCTAAGACTAAGAACTAAGCAACGAAACGCCCATATGGTCTTCATGAATAGCCGGGACAGATTTTTAGTTGATCTTTGCTAGGTTTGGTATGAATTCGGAGTTTTGCTTATTATTTAAATGATAAAAAGGAGTGTTCTAAGTGGTGAAACTAGTTCACGAGAAATATAAGCCAAGGTAACAAAACGTGCGTCATGCTGAAGTATGTCATTGTATATAGGCAATTGCATCATCATAATCCAGGCTATATACGTCCTACTGCAGGGCACAGGCCTCTTCTCAGGACGAGAGTGCTTGGACCGTAGTTCTCACTCGAGCCTAGAGCGGGTTGGGAACTTCACACATATCATTTAATTTCTTCGCAGGTGTATCCTGTTCTCCTTTACCGTAAAGCTCATGGTAATTTTAAAATGTAATTACGAAAAACTCATACATGTGAACCCCGGCTCAAACCCACGACCCTATGCTTGAAAGAACACAGGTCAAACCACTAGGCTCTCACGGCTAGGTAGTTGCATCATTATAGCAACTCCCGTTTGCTAATATTTTGTTAATTTTATTTATTCTTCACCTATCCGTAAAACACGGGCTATGTGCGATTCGTGTGCGAGTACCAAAGGTTTCGTAGGGTCAACAGCACAAATAAGTGGTCATTTCTGTACCTTGTCGTTTTCAATCGTTTGACAATTTTGTATGACATTTCAAACATGACGTTAAAGTGACAAGGTACATAAATGATCACTTATTTATGCTGTTGACTGCACCACTGTACATTTTCTATTATGAAAATGGATTATTTCATTAGACATATTTGCTCTGGGATGTAGACCGTGATTACTTTTAATGAGCTCACGTTCAGACTAAAAGCTTATTAAAGGTAATTACGTATCCCGTAGCAAATTATGTTTAACGTATTAGTCGTGAAATATAAAAACCGGTGAAGTGCGAGTCGGACTCGTACATTAAGGGTTACGTACTTCAGTACAATGTTTTAAAAATAGTTAAAAAAAATATATAAATGTCGAGTTAAAAAGGCTGAAAAAAACTTTTAAAAATTTTTTAGTATTTGTTGTCATTACGGTTCTTGAAAATAGAGCCCTGTGGCAGACGGACAAATATACAGCGGGGCCTCAGTAACAGGGGACTGACACCCTTTTTGTACTAAATCCTAAGAAAAGGGCAGTTTTTATTTTATTTATTATTTGTTGTTATAGTGACCATGATAATAAAAATTCTGTGAAAATATCTAATGTCTACCGATTACTTTTCAAAAAAGGCAAACATGCGACAGATACACTCATAGTCGGGCGGATGGAATAGACAGCGCAATAGGGCCCCCATAAAACTTCTTGGGTGCCTACGGAACCCTAAAAACAGCTGCTGGTGGAGAAACTGTTTTGTGGTCTACCCTAAACCCGCCTATCACGTAACTAATTAAGGCACTTGCTCAAATAATGAACAATGTATGCTTGTAAACTACATTTGCGGACATGTCTAGCTGCGGGGCGATAATGTTTTCACTAATGAACGAATAATTTGTGAACAAATTTTTATTTTACAAGAATACACGTTAGCTAAACAAATTTTGTTAGGCAGTCAGCGCAGTGGCGTAAAGTGAACATTTTTATTAGGAAAAAAGCAAAGAGAGAAGCGTGAGTAAGATATTATTCGGATACAACGCCTCGCTGTTAGTGACGTAAGCTTGCTTTGTCATACTTGACATCACTGAGAAAATGTAAAAAAACAGTCAAATGTGAGTCGGACTCGTACATGAAGGGCTCTGTACCCTCCGTACAATGTTTGAAAAACAGTTCAGAAAAAAATATGTATATAAAAAACGAGTTAAAACACTCTAAGAAACACCTCTCTTCACCCACTTTAATTTTTAACTTTATTTTTAGTATTTGCTGTTATTGTGTTTAAAACTTAATTTGTTTAACTTTTACAGTTCAAGAGATAGAACCCTGTGGCAAACGGAAGGATGGACATACAGACAAACGGACGGACGGACGGACAGACTGTTGGCACCCTTTGTTTAACCCTAAAAATGTAGGCAACCCGACGAGTACTGAGTTGTTACGGCGTCACGCCACTGGTTAACAGACCAGTCATTGCATACGTAATGAGCATTTAAAATCTAACAAGTCTCTCGAACCACTATCAACCGTACATGGAAACACAATCAAAGAATTTGACAAGCCGTTTGATTAAATTCGTATCTTTAGAGACATTCAAACAATTCCCAATCAAATCACGAATTCTTACCCATTCGAGTACACTCAAGCATAGATGTCAATGAGATTTCTTGTATAAACTTTCAAGATTGTTTTTAAAGAATCCTATCACTGGAGTCCGTTAGTTGACACGACTTGCATTTTAAGCCGCCATAAAAGTAAAAGTTTAATATTTGAAGACGAGATGCTTAAGATAACGCCGATGCGTTGCGTTCGATGCCACCTGCATCCATTGACCAAAAAGTTTCAAAGTGAAATTTCAACGGAATCAGCAACAAGTTACGGTGCAATTTAGTTTAAACATTTTTGTAAACAGCATACTTGATGTGGTAATCTGGTATTCCGATGCCATACTGTTGGGGCTGCCTGCATTACACAGGCTGTGATGTGACTATTAAATATCAATATTTTATAGAAAGGGGGTGAGTTATTTTTGATTCTTATCGTTAACATTAACACCTTGTTTGTTTATACAATAACTTGAGATAGTTTTTTTATCAATAAAAGACTCGGATCCTTACAGCATCAGCTGCTTGTTATAGAAAGGGCACACACAAAAAAGGACCTAAGAAATCATTTATTTAATAAATGATACTAACGCAGTTGCTCATTAACAATTTAATGTTAAGCGGGATCAAAACTGTAGTTCACAGATTTTCAAAGGTTATTTTATTTAACTCTACGCCCTTATTTTTATTTGAGTTCAAATGGCCTACTTAATAAATATACTTTTTTAGTAATAGTTGGGTAAGTAATTCAAATATGTATTTTTACCGAAAACGCCTTTTATAGTACATTACTGCAGCGGCCGCGAAATAGGGGATTGCCGGCCGAGTAGTTATAGATGGCCGAGTGTTAACGAGGCCATCTAGTGATACGAGGCCGGCAATCCCTGTTCGTGGCCAAGGCTTGTATAGAGTTTTTCTCAAACATGCATCATCATCATCACCACCATCATCACCGCCATCATCATCACCATCACCATCACCATCACCATCACCATCACCAACAACATCATCAACATCCATCAACATCCATCAACATCCATCAACATCCGTCAACATCCATGAACAAGAACATCCATCAACATCCATCCATCCATCCATCCATCAACATCCATCCATCCATCCATCCATCAACATCCATCAACAACCATCAACATCCATCAACATCCATCAACATCCAACAACATCCATCAACATCCATCAACATACATCAACATCCATCAACCAACATCCATCAACATCCATCAACATCCATCAACAACCATCAACCAGCATCCATCACCATCCATCAACATCCATCATCATCCATCAACATCCATCAACATCCATCAACCAACATCCATCAACCAACATCCATCAACATCCATCAACCAACATCCATCAACATCCATCAACATCCATCAACCAACATCCATCAAAATCCATCAGCCAACATCCATCAACATCCATCAACATCCATCAACATCCATCAACATCCATCAACATCGATCCATCCATCAACATCCATCCATCCCTCCGTCCGTCCGTCCGTCCGTCCGTCCGTCCATCCGTCCGTCCATCCATCCATCCACGTCGACCACGTCGACCTATTAAACGTCATGGTGCTGTGTCACATAAAACAATAGACGATCACTTTGCTGGCCTTGGCCAGCAATGTTGTATGAAATTCCATTATTGACCTCTCGTCTAGCCGCACCTGCAACGTGACAGTTCGTGGCGTATTTTAAGGAACATAACGTCAATATTTCATAGCATGTTTGAGAAAAAACTATTAACGACCGGCTCATACGTCTATCCTACTAACAATATAAATGAGAAAGTTTGCGAAGATGTTTCGATGTTTAGTCAATCATGCTATAAAGGTAGTAACAATATAAACAACTATGTTGGTATATTAAATTGTTACTTATTATTACTTATTTTGTAATAGTTTTTTTCTATAAGAAGACAGATCGAGATTGTTTATCACGTTTATTTATAAGAAACGAAGTATAATTATTCAAATTTCGATTTCTGATTTCATTTTTTGTGTGATATTTTAACATCAACAATGATCGAGTTTCGATCTGATACAAACCCGCTTGGCTAACCCCAGGTTAGGTCAAGTTCAGTCATGAATTAAGAGTATTCCAAAACAATGTAAGAAGGATCACGGCCTACATGGTGCATAAAAGTTCATCCGATGTTATTGTTTAGTATAAAAAAGTAAAAAAAGTATGTTGGGTAGTAAAAAGAAAGTTGAGGTCAAATGTGGTTTTATTAGAAACAAAAGTTTAGAACAAGACAAGAGGTTGTCTTGCTTTAAAATCTTAAGTGAGGGTTGATTCCAGCTAGTTTTTTTTTCTTCACTAAATGCTCCGCGTAAGGAAATTGGTTTTGTTTAAATACAGTACGCATTTGTTAATTTTCCCACGATATCGCCATAAAATGGTGATTGAAATTTACTAATTAATGCTCACGGGCATTAAATGATTCAGGTCCCACAAGTATCCGTAATACGAGAGCAAAATTAACACGGTGGTCAAATAGGTATCATTTAATTTAAATGACGATTAACTTTTATTATTTGTGAATGAGCTATAAATAATAATTATATCGTTAATTTATTGGCTGTTTATTTTTCTAAATAAAATTTGCTAAGTAGCTCTCCTTATAATTTGGTAGTATTTATTTACTTCTCTTTAATAGAGAGCCTGTGACGCATCGCATCCTTTTGGTCGAACCGGTCGTGTCCATCTGTCATTTCGGAATTATTAATGTAAAAATAAGCTTGGCTTGTTAATAAGTAAAAAACTCACGAGCACCCGCTAGGAAGATAGCAGCTTTATCCCTTCTTTGACACAAACTTTAGATCGGATCGCTGCCACCAAAGGGCACAGTTTTTTAAAACGAAATACTTATGTCGTAAAAATTGAAAAGAGGACACTTTTTGTTGTGGCTATTAAATAATAAAATATTTCTGTTATTAAGGACAATTTATCGTTCCACATCCATTAAAAGGATATTTTATGTTGATCGTTTGATGTCCGTTTAGCATAAAAATGTTTGTAAGCTGATCCAGTTTGATTAGGTTGCTTAGATACTGGTTTCGTTATCCTTGGACATACTTTGTTTATCTTAACTGCGAGATAGCAAGTACTGTTGACGGAAAGTAGAGTAAATATCTCATTTTATGTTAAGATAATGAATGAATGGCTACTGTATGTTTAAATATAAAAATTACAGAAATTATACTAACTTTGTAGGTAACATTAATTCCTATAAAACTTGCACTTTTTCCTTGGCGGATCTGCGCGAGCTTGAGGCTGGGGACTGGCGAGAAACGGCACAAGACCGGGATTTTGACCGGTATTGGAGGCCAAAAGTTTGGGTCGTTGCGCCAGAGGAGTAAGTAACTAAATTTGCACAAACAACCTATCTTAGGTTAACTATACTACACTATTCCTAATAAGTTTGTGTTTTTTACTTCCTAATTGAGTGTGTGTGTGTGTGTGTGTGTGTGTGTGTGTGTGTGTATGCGTGTTTGTTGCTCCTTCACGCTAAAATGGCAGGACGGTTTCGAATGAAAATGAATATGCAAGTAGCTGAAATCCTGGAATAACATAAGCTACGTTTTTTTACGATATTCCCACGGGATCGAACCCATCATCAACATCATCATTTCGGGCGAAAGACGTCCACTGTTGAACATAATGATAGGCCTCTCCCAAGTTTCGCTTAACAGATCGGTCCTGCGCCATCCGCGTCCAAAGCGTTCTGCAACCTGAACCAGGTCGTGGCTCCATCTTGTTGAGAGGCATACCTACAACACTGCGTCTTCTGGTCCGTGGACGCCATTTGAGAAACTTTTCGGATTCAATGCCAAAATCTCAAGCGCTGGGCTTAGAGACTTGAAATTCGGCACGGGTATTTTTTATGCAACTTTAATGAAGACGGTGTCATTTCTAGAAAATTTGCGAAATTTCGGAATTTCGATTCAAATGTCATGTCTAATGTTAATGCGAGCAGGTAGTCATGTGTATTTTATTTTTGGACAGGTAGAGTTGCCATCATTACTAACATTTCAAACAGACTTAAGTATACAAAGCAAGGTATAAAACTATTAGTCATAATGTAATGTTTGTCATTTTTTTCCGTCGAAACCGTTAATTTTTCAGAAATTTTTAAACGGTAATCCTGTAGAACCTATAGGTTAGGTTCGGTTTATTTTATAACAATTCTGAATAATTAATGCTTTCTGAGAAAAAAAGAGGTATGCCAAATAATGAATAGGCTAGACGACTTAATAAAACTGTTTAGTCCGTCAGTTAGATTATTAAAAAATATCGTACACGTATTTTTCCTTTTGTTTGACATACAAAAAATGACGAGGATACAGTGCTTAGAAGTTTCGAGTGACGTCACTAGGTATATGGTACAATTTTTACCTAAGAGTGACGTCACAAGCCCCCACTCCGGAAGTTTGATGATCTATGCCTTTGTCAATTTTTAATAATTCGATAAACCAAAAAATACGTGTCCCATATTTTTCCATAATCTAACTGACGGACTAAATAGAATGACATATTTATAACCCAGTCGTCATCCCTATTATGAGTAAAAATTTTATGCAACCCGATATGGACCCAAAGTTACAAAACACAAAAACAACAACGATAAAGTTTGTCAGATTTCAATATTCAGGCTGATGAGCCATCTAACTGCGTCTGATCTGAGGTTAAAGTAGATCTACTGCTAGCTCCGAGTACGAGTGAAGAGGGCATCGCTGGACAAACAATGCATTGTACTCCATGGTTTGAATAAACAAGGAATAAACATTGGAGCTGTGGAAACACAGCGTATTAAGATAGCGTTCATCGTCATCCCAGCCTATATACGTCCCACGCGGGCCCAGTGCGGATTGGGAACTTCACACACACCATTGAATTTCTTCTCAAGTGTGCAGATTACCATACGATGTTTTAACATATATTCCAAAAAAAAAACTAAGAGGTGCGAGCCCGGATTTGAACCCACGACCCTCTGCTTGGGAGGCAATAGGTCAAATCACTAGGCCATCATGGCGGCATAGCGGTAGCGTTCAGTATTTTGGGCACCCAGGCAACGCAGACGTTTGCGATGGCCACCAAACAAAGTAGTATTGTCTGCATTTATTCAAAAGTTAGTTTAACTAATTCCTGTGACTAATCAGAACGAAATAAGAATTTTAATTAAGAGAACTGGTTCATTATGACCGGCCCCAATCGTAAAACAATAACGCACGGACGCACATTCGCACTCGGGTTTAAATTTGCTTTGGTTATAAACGCGGCTCCTTTTAGCGACTGTGGCAACGGTTGATTATTCAAACTTTAAGTAACACCTGCGAAAAGGTTTTTATGTACCGCAAAACAATGTGTTTTAAACCATTATTTCAGTAAATTGGTACGCGCCTAATGAAGCTATAAAGAGGTACGGTCGGCCCAAGAAGTCGTTGAACACTAAAATATTTTGATACTTTCATTAACGTGACATACTTTAAACTACACAGTATAACCGTGTGACAAAGTACTAAAGTTTTCAGTGACTTCTGAGGCCGACTGTACAGTCGAGAAAAGTAAATTTCGCACGCGAAATAATATATGGACAACCCGAAATTCAAAATGTAATAATTTCAAGAAAAATACTTACCTATACATCTTTTTTTATCGCTAGGTTCAATATGTATTAAATCACTTTATATCAAAATTTGGATGAAGATTAAAAATCACCTTGTAACTAGTCAATGTTTCATCATTATTCTCAAGTTCTTTACCCTTCTACACTGACGGTCCTTCGTTTAATAATATTTTTTTACTGTGTTTCATTGTTTTATACAAAATAATTGTTGCCGTATCTACCGATAGTAAATATAAATTGTTACGTGGTCTAACTTTATAAATTCGCGAGATATCAAAACATTTTTGTACGACGACCGAGGAAAAGAAAATAACCGAATTGTGTGATGAAAATGCGCGCTTTCTTACTTAGCTAAGTCAACAAGAAGTTCCATGATGGTTCGTAAGAGGGCGTGGATTTAAACATCGCGCGAGGGCGAAAATAACAGCTGTTAGCTGGAAAATGTAGGGACGGCCGAGGATCTCGTCTATTGAGATACTACGGAATTGCGGAACGATGTCAAATTAACATTGGAAATCATTAGCGACGTGTTAAACCGTTTAACTAACTAAGCACAGCGTCGCTCCATAATAAGCATGTTTTAATTTAAAACTATTAAACTAAACCTAGTCTACCTCACCTGATGGTGAGATGAGATCAAAGATGTAGCTCGCTGGCTCAATTAGCCTACTCATTCAGGTCTTGAATAGTGCTGAAGTGTATTTATCCGAAAAAACACAACGGAAGTGAATTTGAAAAAAATACGTGATGAAGCAAGTATGAGAACATTGTGTAATAGGTAATCGAGTTTTTGTCTGTGTGCCGATTAATTAGAACTACTTACCGCCTATGATTTATAGCTGTATTGTTGCAGTTTTCAATCAATTTTTGACATTACCAAACTCAGACAAATGACAGAGTGCAGCCGACAGCAACTTTTAAGGGGCCTGCCTTTCGTTCCTCAGTTATATATTTGTATGTGTAGTTAATTTAAAAGATTAGGGTGGTATAATTTGTCTTTTAATATTTGAACATTTTTGAACGGCGAACGGCGTGTACTTCAATTATCTCAGTCATTCATCTCAGTCAGTCTTCATAAGCTTTGTGAGAGGAATGAGTATCTTGATACTTTTCTCATACACGTTGACTTATAGTAATTTAAAGTTTCAAGCTTCCTTATTGAACTAATGAAAACATTGGAAGTGAGACGTGTGTCTGGATTGAAAGATCTATTTTAGTAGAAAAATTAAGTAGGTACTATGAATTATTTACTATGAAGCACTATGGTGCTTCAAGCAATCAACTTACTCTTTGTCTAACTAAATCCACTCTAAGGTTGACTCGTAGAGATCCCTTAAAGTATTAAGTATTAAGTTTGCCTTTGTATATTGGATCTGAATGGTTGTCAACAGTGGTTTTTTTCCTTATTTTTGTATATACTATAACGGATTTGCAATTTTTTAACTGTTGCCTGACTATAAATACTATCTTCAAAATAAACTGACTTTCAAAACTTACTTCTATAATAAAAACATGAAGTTAAAATGTCTAAGCGCTATCATATAAATTAATAAGTACAAATATGACACTATGCTCTAATAATCTTTAAATTACAACGGGAAATTTTGATATTTTTTGGCATGTTACCTTTACATTGCAAAGCCAGCGTTAAACTGCATTAAAATAATAATAAAGGTACCTACTTAATCGTGGACAAAATCCCGTTGAAGGCACGTTTGTTAAAAAATGCTTAAATATTTTTTTAAAGTATCAAGATTTCGAAGTCTTCCAGTATAAGAACTGTTCGAGATAGAGCACCCGACGGCCCGAGAACAATTTGAGGGTAGGTGTGACTCAGCGAAATTAGTATTCCCTTTTTAAAAGAACCATTGATTTAACAAAACCTGCTAATGGCACCCTGTATTGTTTGGGAATTCCGGAATGACGATGGACTCTTGATCTTTAAATAAACAACTTATTTCGTATCAGCGTTTTTTTTCGTTTTAATTTTAATGCTGTTGCTTTTTTATCAGACAGGAAAAAGTAATGCTGCTTGCGATTGTGAGTCATATCTTAAGTCTTAAACATGATACAGTACTAAAACTCTTTTGACAATAGAGGATGATGCTTTAATTTTAGCATTTGGAACTGTACTTAAAAAGAAATTGTAAAGATTTTGGTTGATGCGTTCATGTTGGTATGGCGTGTAAATAGCCAATTTGTAAAAGTGCATAAGCAGTCACCTGATTCGGAGTTTTCGGAGCTCCAGAGACGTAGGTAGGAGGCGGGAATGCGGCGGAATGATTAGTTAAGATTGGTGTTTTGCTTCTAATACAATTATTAACTATTATTTATTATTATTGTAACTTTACTTTAATATGCGGCGAATGATGAAGAGTTAAGTTGACAGATAAAATCTTTTTAACCGACTTCAAAAAAAAGAGGAGGTTATCAATTCGTCTGTTTTTTTTTTTTTTTTTGTATGCTTGTTACGCGATTACTCCCTCAATTGTGAACCGATTTTCAAAATTATTTTTTTGTTTGAAACAGTATACTCCTGAGGTGGTCCCATTGGCACCAAGTCAAGATCTGATCATGGGATCCTAGAGAAATCGAGGGCAACCTTCAAATTTTACAGGCAAACCTATAGTGATTTTAGCATTTTTAGTATCAAGTGAAGGATTTGCATTCAGAAAGTATCATTTCGTAAACTGGACCTGATGAAGAAGACCGTAGATGGCCAACGGAACTCCTCAACGGGTCAAATCTTGCAAGTTAAATTTGACCCACTTCCCGGTTTCCAATTGAGCTGAAATTTTGCAGACATGTGTGAATTGGATGACAATGCAATATTGTTATGACATGGAGCTGATCTGATGATGGAGCTGAAAGTTGGCCATAGAAACTCTGTAATAAAACGATACGACCGCATTGAGTTTGAGCTCATTTGATTTGTCTTGACAAGTACTTTGATCCTAGATGGTAACTAGGGTCTGAAGATGGAGTTGGAAGGTGACCATAAGAACTCCGTAATAAAACAACATAACCCCATCGAGTTTGGGCTCGTTTGATTTGTCTTGACGATTACTTTGGTAACCAGGATCAAAAAGTACAGTCAGCAAAGAGTGCCTGTTGTATCGCATAATGTTGATTGTTCTAAAATTTTCTGGCGAAGAATGTTTGGCATACTGTTGAAAGTCCTAAAGCATATTTGATTTGTTCGTCCTTATATTGATAACAAGAACATCGAATTACCTACAACGTTTTATTACTAATATTAATTGGCCAAAGCAGTCCGAAGAATTGTGTAAGTTATTCACCTAAACTATAGTAAGTAGGTATGGCACCTATGTACAAAGAAAAGGGGGCAATAAAAATACCTACAAACCACCTCTCGCTTAACCTTGTTAGGTTCGTTAGATATCTTGCGTCCCGTAGAGTGGGAATGGAAGTGTAGTCAGCGGAGAGGGGCTCGGGGGGCGATGCCCCCCGCTTTAAAAAAATAATTTTAAACCACCTCCCGTTTAACCTGGTTAGATTCTTCAGTTATCTTGCGTCCCTCAGAGTGGAAATAGAAGCATCGCTACCGGAAAGGGGACTCGTTGGGTGGAGCCCCCGCAATAAAAATACTTTCAAACCATCCCCCGTTTAACCTCGTTAGGTTCGTTAGTTACCTTGCGCTCCTTAAAGTGATATTAGGCGGGAGGGGGGCTCGGGGGGCGGAGCCCCCCGCAATAAAAAAAAACTGTCAAACCGCGTTCCGTTTAACCTAACCAGATTCGTTAGTTATCTTGCGTCCCTCAGAGTGGAAAATGAAGCCTTGGCACTGGAAGGGGGCTCGGGGGGCGGAGCCCCCCGTAATAAAAAACACCTTCAAACCACCCCCTGTTTAACCTAGTTAGGTTCGATAGTTATCTTACGTTCCTCAGAGTGGAAATAGAAGCCCCGCTGATGGAGGGGGGCTCGGAGGGCGGAGCCTCCCGCAATAAAAATACTGTTAAACCACCTCCCGTTTAACCTGGTTTGATTCGTCAGTTATCTTGCGTCCCTCAAGAGTGGAAATAGAAACCTCGGTACTGGTAGAGGCGCTTGGGGGGTGGAGCTCCCGTAATAAAAAATACCTTCAAATCACTTCCCGTTTAACCTGGTTAGGTTAGTTAGCTGTCTTGCGTCCCTCAGGGTGAAAATAAAAGCCCCGCTCTTGGAGGGGAGGGGGGCTCGGGGGGCAGAGCCCCCCGCAATAAAAAAACTGTTAAACCATCTACCTTTTCACTTGGTTAAATTCGTCAGTTTATCTTGCGTCCCTCAGAGTAGTAATAGAAGCCTCGCTACTGGAACGGGGGGCTCGGGGGGCAGAGCTTCCCGCATTAAAAAAATACCTTCAAACCACCCCCGTTTACCTTTGTTAAGTTTGTTAGTTACCTTGCGATCCTCAGAGCGTAAACAGAAGCGGGGCTTCGTTTACTGGCTACGCCTACGCATTTTTTTTACACCAATACAACTAAAAAGCCAAAAACAAAAAAAATTTAATAAAAAATAGAACCGCCTTCAAAAACACCCAAAAAAATATTAATTAAAAATGTAACCGACTATAATGAGCATTATAATATCTTTCTACTAATCTGTTTGAAGTCGGGCCTCAGCTCGAGCCAGCAGGAGTGGACTTCGTAATTAAATTAATAAATAAATATCCCGGGACAATTCACACCAATCGACCTAGTCTCAAAGTAAGCAAAGCTTGTGTTTTGGGTACTAGGCAACGGATAAACATACTTATATAGATAGATACATACTTAAATACATATTAAACACCCAAGACCCGAGATCAAACATTCGTGTTTTTCATACAGATATCTGCCCCGACGCGGGAACCGAACCTGGGACCTCAAACTTTATAGTAGTAATTTAACTTACCTACCTATTATCCCTATTATATCTACTATCTGTTGGGCTTCTACCACTCCTGCTAGCTCGTGCTGAGGCCCGACTTCAAACAGATTAGTAGAAAGATATTATAATGCTCATTATAGTCGGTTACATTTTTAATTAATATTTTTTTGGGTGGTTTTGAAGGCGGTTCTATTTTTTATTAAAAATTTTTCTTTTCATTTTGAGCCATAGAGCACTCCTGCACTATACATATTAGGTATTATAAAGCCAAAAAGAGGTTTTAGTATGCGTACACGTGTTTTATATGAAAAGTGACCTTTAGTAAATAATATTCCAATTTTTTATTGACAAATTATTGCGGAATACAGGCAAGATGTAGTTATTAGATATTCTTATTTTGACTAGGATATTTACGTACAGTCAACACTAATACAGACTGCCTGCCTTTCGTAAACGCACAATATAGTATAATGTCTATATAAAGGTGACCTAATAATTTAGCCTTATCATATCACTAACGCTTGTCCGTATACTATGGCAACTAGTTACTGGCAAACTTATTATGAGTTTTTACCTACGAGTGGTTAGTTAAAATCGAACATTCTCTTTTTTATAAGTTTAAGACATTTCAAATGGTAATTGGCTTAATGAATAACTACGGGAAGGCTCTAGTCAGTAATTCAGGATATCGATTCGAAGATAATTGAACATTACTTGTTCTACTTCTTGAGCAAATCATTTATGATTTTAATAAATCAGGCGTTCTTGTACTTAGGTGGCACTTTCTTTACGACTTCCTTTACTGCGACTTTTAATTTTGTTGTGAATTAATAAAATACCTTATTATGCTGGAGATTGTTATGGTTAATGACACAACACTTAATAACTATGCAATACGAAACTATCTTTACACTACGTATATTTTAAAATTAGCTACCAATAATCCTAATGTTTCTTTCACCGAAAACAAATTAGTTCGATTATTTCAATTGTATGTAGGTCTATTCTATCTCATCGCCGTCGTGTCTCCGACATTGGCAAGTATGCTTTTAAAATCATTATTGTCATCATGAGCATTCAATCGACTAACCTCGCTTTAACACTATTACGCTCACAATACGGTGACCATAACAGATGACCAAGGCTTTCTCATATGACCACTAACGAGTAGTACTTATCATATGCCAGACTGTCGTCATAATATCGTAATCTATTTATTTACATTATTATCATCATCATCATATCAGCCAAAAGACATCCACTTCTCGACAAAGACCTCCCCCAAAAAGTTCCTCAGCGATTCGTCTATCCATCACGCATCCAAGTGGTTTATTTACATAAACTAGCGACCCGCCCCGGCTTCGCACGGGTGCAATGCTGATACTAAATATACTACAGAATGTCTTTATATACAACTTTTACAGCTTTTTTTTCATTAGAAAATTATCAGTGTTTCTCTACTATATTATACATATATTATACATACAAACCTTCCTCTTGAATCACTCTATCTATAAAAAAAACCGCATCAAAATCCGTTGCGTAGTTTTAAAGATCTAAGCATACATAGGGACAGACAGACAGACAGCGGGAAGCGACTTTGTTTTATACTATGTTAGTGATTAACATTTACAGGCTTATAGTGAAGACTAAAGGAAATATAAAGCTAGCAATCCGGTATCTCATTTACAGTACTGTTTTTACGAGCTAGTAATAGTGTTCTAACTGGTGGGCAAAGACCTCTCCCATGGACTTTCAACTCGTCCTGACTGGTAATATAATAACGCGTCTAGATAAGTCATCTTCGCCGGCATCTACGCCTTGGTTTGCCGCGACGCCAATATCCATTCTGTACCTCTACCATGAGTTTACACTAGTTTACGTGACCGTACTCGCTAGCGACGGCGTAAATTATTTGTATGGAGAATTGTACAGCGCCTCTAGCGGTCACTTACGGAAATACAATTCTCCATATAAATCATTTACGCCGTCGCTAGCGAGTACGGTCACTGTGAACTAGTGTAAACTCATGCTAGAGGTACTGGGGAATCCATTCAGTGATAACTCGTGTTCTGGGTCTAGGTACCAATGTGCATGACATAGCTAGCCCAAGTCCATTTAGGCTGCGGCTCCACTGAGGCGGAGACGAGCGGAGCTGAGAGGAGACGTGTGGGGATCGACCAATCATATTACATGAACGGAGACGAGATGTGGATTTCATGTAATATGATTGGTCGATCCCCACACGTCTCCTCTCAGCTCCGCTCGTCTCCGCCTCAGTGGAGCCGCAGCCTTAAAAGTGGATTGGCAAAAAAACCGGATTCAAAAATTAAATCATGCTGTGAGTTAAAAAAGTGTGTTCACCTCATTATTTCACAGTTTAAAGAGTAAAATCGCTTTATGTCGTTACTTTTTCCTTTTACGTCAAACTTGTCTCTTTTATTGTATTTGCTATGCTATATTAGTTTTTACAGGTCAACCATTCGTCTTCAACCGGCTCAATGGCCAACGGTTTACTCATTGCACGTGTGCTTACAAAGAATTGACCCTAACTGTCGATGTTATGTTCCGCTTACTACCATGCAACACCACGCGGCTACAGAAAAACTACTACAATTCTACGATTTGGTAACTTTTTAGAAAAACTGCTAGATTCATAGCTGATTGTTGTTGTTTTTTTTTTAAATTAATTTTGTTTTGTACAGAAACTAATTTCTTTGGGCCATCACAGAGTCTTATCACACTAAATAATTTTATTCGTCTTTATCCATGTTTATCGAATGACGCAAATGCCATTATGAATTATGACAAGTGCTGTGGTGACCTAGGAATCATTTGGTTGACTATACGTAGTTAAGTATGAATAAAGTATACTTAATTGAAACAAAGTTTGGAGGTAAATTTTGACTGACTTCCAATGATCGAAAACATAGCTAGGTCTAATGAAAATGCAATAAGTACCTAAATTCTGTGGCTCTAGTGAAAAACGGATTAAGTCTGCAGAAATTAAACAGCTATTTTCTATTTTATGTGTAAAGCTAGCAGCTAGCAGCTGTTTAATTTTTGCAGACTTAACCCCTTTTTCACTAGAGCCACAGAATTATGGTATGTTCATTAGAATGAGTAAGTTTTCAAAATCATTGCACACTAACGGTTTACCTTTAAAGTAACTCTAGGTATGTCTTAAAATATACAAAGGTAATAAAAAAATATTTTATAAATATAAATAAATACTAATATACCATTTTTATTGTGAATTCATTCTAATGTCACCATCGTCATCATTCAGAAGTGTCAATGGTCTAATCAAAGTAGAGTCTGTTTTTTGCCATTGATATCCCTTAAATCAAACTGGTTGATCTCTTTCACCAACTCCAAATTAAAATCAAATCAACGTCCACAAAACAAGTCCTAGGTTTTCAATTAAGCAGTTTCATTTGACATGTAATTATACGAGCATACGCAAGTGGAACAAAACCTGTCTATTCAAACACGCTTTTGGTCAAATGTCGAGGTGTGTCAAAACTCAGGGTCATAACAGCGATCTACTTTGGCTGCACTTCATTACGGACTACGTGACGATTACATAATTTTAGTTGAGGTTATATTTGAGGTCATGTTATAATGCATTCAATGTCATGCAAATGTAACAATGTTTGAGGTACGTGTTTCCTGCTACGGAAATATTTTGATTACCAAATGCCGTAAAAAATTGTCTAGGTCATAGAGCTTAATGTCCTCTGTTTCTCAATTGCAAGCACCACGTTTTTTGCAATTTAGAAATGAAAATTAAAAAAAAAATAAGACTAGATTAGTGCTTCAAGGTGACATACAATTTTCTTAATTTAAAAGTTGACAGATGCCAATAGGAAAAAAATCCGTTCTTAGCAAAACCGGTTGTCGCTGGAACGTCTTTCTTTCGACTGTATAGATGCAATAGACGAGTATCTTATTAAGTGTTAAAACCAAGACCAACTGGCTTCATAAATTTCTATAACTAGGATGTCAGAAGTACGACCAATAGAATCTAGTTTTGGCCTAACCAGCGACTGTATGTTCAATGTTACTTAAGTTATAATGATTTTTTTTTATCTCAATACTTTACGCGGCGCTAACGGGCTAACCAATCAGAATTAATATTTAATTGATTAAGTTATTTAGTTTATTTTTGGTCAGATTAAATTGAAGTGTTATTCATTGAATTGAGTACCCTTTTTACATGCCATTTGAGCACTTCCTTAGATATGAATATCATTGTCATACTGTAGAGTCAATATTATTGAGATCGACGTTCCGGCACCATATTATGTTATGTCTAACCCACCTATCGATTGATATTCAATTCAACGTTATATTTGTTCAACATAAATGTTCACTCAACTGAAATATTAGTATAATGAATCATTCACAGAAATAATAATAGAGGGAATGCAAATGTGACTCGAACCAAAAGCACGAGACGCCTATCTGGCTAAACAGCCATTAATGTTTCCAGTTCAACTTTTCATTGATGAGTAGGTATAGTCATTTAGTAAAATTTATAAATATCAAGATTATGTGCGCATTGATAGCGAGGAGAGGAGAAAAAGCGGCGACATTAAATGTACTGAAAGTACATGCAAACAATAACGTGTATTGTCAGTTTCACTTATTATTGATTCCGCCTTAATATTAATTGATATTACTTTAATATCGCTTGCATTAGTCCCTATTTTAACTCTACCAATTTTGTTATATTGTACAAACGGAATAAATCTTTTGATGCGGCAGAGATCTTAGTAAACATACAAATATCGTGTGAGATTTAAACATAGATGTTGCCCCAGTTTTACTATTACAGGAAAGGATTTACACAGAGTTGTAGAAACAAACTTCCGCTGTTCATTGGAATGCACAAATAGTTTTATTTACTGACCGAGAAGTGATGGATCAATTTATTAGATTCGTCAGTTACAAATTAGATTCGTCAGTTACAACAGCGAGCTTGTGAACGCACGCACACATTATACTAATAATAATATTATAAATGTGAAAATCTATCTGTTTGCATTTAGTAATGTGAAAAAGATCGAGTTTATATTTTATTCTTATTCCTATAGTAAATAGTTTCTGTAGTACACTCTAATTATGCATAATATATAAAAGTTTTAAGTTTGTCAAGTTTCAAGTTAATACGGCTGGACGGAATTTTTTTTTTTTTTATTAAATAAATAATAATTTACATGAAAAGTCGTTAGTAAGCGCTGAAATTGTGTCTAATTGAAGGTTATTAGGTGAGAGTTTTTCTTTCTGAAAAAATCTTATGCGAATTAGTTTTCCACTCCCAAAATTACCTCATTTTAAAAGTAAAGGATACGTTTTTTTTAAATGGCCAGAGAAATTATATAAAACCACAATGGAAAATATTCTAGTTATTTAATGCTCTATCTGGTACTACAGATTAGGAAGGCCTGTGTACATAATAATAAAAAAAAAAATAAAACGACAGTCGGGTGAATAGAAACTAACCTGAGTTTTCTTTTTTTTCTGTTCGCAAGCAAGCTGAGTTTCTCCAGCCTAACCTACGCTTTACTACATCTAAATCAAGAAGTAACTCCCATTCACCAAAGATAAAGTCAGTCATGCTCACTCGCCGGGACGTCGGGATAATGAAATCGTTCATACTTTCCCACATTTTTTGTCCCGCTCGTGACACTATTTTCACGTGATTTATCCGAGCTCAGATTCCCATAACCCAATTTATTTTCCTTTATTGAT
Source organism: Archips crataeganus (assembly GCA_947859365.1). Classification (NCBI taxonomy): domain Eukaryota; kingdom Metazoa; phylum Arthropoda; class Insecta; order Lepidoptera; family Tortricidae; genus Archips; species Archips crataeganus. The sequence goes on along the minus strand of OX402056.1, from coordinate 13,579,385 downwards.
GCGTTTTATTGGAGTTTTTTCAAGAATAACGCGGTGTAGGAAAGTATTTTGTTTGTTCTCTTATTCCGGTTACAATCGATTGGAACGTTGTTTATAAATGGAAATGATCTTTTACTTAGCACGCTAAGTAAATTTTTACATATAAATAAAAAATAAATAAATATTAGGGGACAATCTTACATAAATCGACTTAGTCCCAAACTAAGCAAAGCTTGTACTATGGGTACTGGACGACGATAAACATACTTATATAGACAAATAAATACTTAAATTCATAGAAAACATCCATAACTCAGGAACAAATATTCGTGCTCATCACACAAATAAATGCCCTTACCGGGATTTGAACCCAGGACCTCTTGCTTCGTAGGCAGGGTCACTACCAACTAGGCTAAGGCGGTCGTTATATATGCGAGTAAACTAGAGTTTGTTTGACTGGACTTGATTGCGTTGAGGTCAATAATTTGTATGATTGTAAAATAATCATCTTCATCAGAAGATAATATCTAATTAGATCGACATAATTGTTAATGGAGTGAGTTTATGATGACTGCACTAGTTTATATCAAAACATACTTAATTTAATATGATCAACGAGTAATAAATTGATATACCTAACAACCTGCAAGTGCTCATATCAACTTCTGTATTTACTCGTATAATTAATAACTACACAATAACTAAGCGCTCAACCACAATTATATCAAATAACAAGAACGTCTTATCAATTCTGAGTACAACTGATATTGATTTAATTATTAAATAAAGCTACTGTTAAAACGTTTCCGTGGAACAGTATAACCTTTATTACATGATAAATGAGAAGAAAAAGTTAAAAGAAATATGCATTTTAAACCGACGATTCACGTTGTAATTAACTTCAATTTAATTTCATATTAACTTATCGATATACATTAAATGATGATTACTATCCAAACTGTCCATTAGTATTGGTTCGAACAGTAGCTTGTTTTCTTTTATAAAGCGCTTATTTCGTTAATGTCATTAATTACAAATTGATGGCTGTAAGGCACATTGTACATTTCAAAAGTATAATTATGTCATTAAAAACAATTGCTATAACAAGTTATTTGACAATAGATAATAGGAAAATATAGATACTGCATCTTGTAAAGGGCAAGCAAAATCCCGTAATAATTCGCCTCACCTGTTCCTGTGTTCATTCAATTTCAGTAAGCGTCACCCACACGACAGATTAAACAGTTAAACAAACAAAGCTCCTAAGCGTAACCCCAATCACCGCTCCACAAACACACCGCCTTATTTGACTTACTATAATTTAGTTAACTCGCAAGTTCGCCCGTGTTCCCATGCTCCCATTGCCGTCGTAACAACAGAGCGATGCATCGGAATTGGCCACAAAATCACGATAAGTATCTCTCAGTTGTCACGAACCAATTCCGCCCGATACGCTCCCGAGGTTTCAAGAGTTTCGAGTGAGAGGACGTGACCTTTGTGCCGGCTAGAACCAACTCAAAGTGTGAAACGTCATGTCTGGCCAGCGGGAGGCATGAGTTGACCAAGCACCGAACAAATTTTGTTAATGTTTCAAACGGAAAAGGCTCCGGCTCATCAGACATTCGGATACCAGACGTCGATCAAACGCCACAATGAAAACACAAATATCTGATTCGTTTTGACCCTGAGAACCAAGATTAGTCACTGCTGATGTTATGATTATTAGTTTGGTGTGTTGTGTTTTGGAATGTAATCGGATTTAATTTTTTGTCTTATCTTACTCAGTATTCGTAATAGTTTTAGTAACACTTTCGTTTTGATCTTTTGTTCCTTGACAACGGTATGAATTGTTACCAAAATAAAATATGTCAATTTGCAATAAAACTCAAAACTTAAATACCCATAAGTAACTTATTTATTCTTATCCCGCGGGAACTATAAACTATTTTACGTACTTTGTCTCGATATTTTAAAAATCAGTCATTGTATAGTCCAGTGACTTGCAAACAAATTATAAGCATACTTACTTTCGCATACTACCAGATGTTGAGATTTTCAACAGTAAGTAAAAGTTAAGAGAGTTAAGTTTGGCAGATCTGATCAGAGTTTTCGTTCTTTCACTTATTCTTTACCAATATTTATTAAACCTTACCATTCCTAAAAGCAAACTAGAGTCGTATTAAGGACTTTCAATTTGATATCTGCTCGATTTCTTATCTATTCCTGCGGACGTTGGGGATGATCGTCCGAGCAATGGAGCGGTTAACCGTGAAATCCAAAGATAGGACCAATAACCCGGTATTGATAGCAGGTATCTCCAAGCCAGATACAGTTTTGGGAACATATTGGAGATAAAAGATTGGACACGAAAGCCTGCACTTGACAAGGATTAAATACATTTAGAGGGGACTTCGGAAAAATAATGTGATAAACTTTTGAAGTTATTGTGATAGTGAAAAAGGGTCGGGGTCCCTTGTATGCTTTAGGTGCCAAGTCCGATTACTAAATACTAGCTGCTTCCTGCGACTCCGCCTGCGATGACTTTATTTATCGCTATCCCGCGGGAACTATGCAATTTTCTGGGATAAAAAGAGGAACGTTAATTCCGGTTATAAACCATCGGTGTTCCAATCAGAATCCGTCGCATCGTTTTAGTGTAAAAGAGTTTCAAACATCATACATACATCCGTACAAACTTTCACGTTTATAATATTAGCAAGATTTCCACGATAACAACGTTGGTTTTAAGGATTTGATTTGATGAATGTCTCATTCTAAGCAAAACTTGTAATATGGTCACTAGACAACGAATTAACAACTTTTATGTATAAAACACATAGGTACTTACATATTAAACATCCAAGACTCGAGAACAAAGATTCTTATGTTTCATACAAATATCTTCCGCGACCAGGGATCGAACCCGGGACCTCAAGCTTCGTAGTCAGGCTCTGTAAGCACTAGACTGTCTGGTCGTCAGCCAGTGATGTACCAGTGGTGAGCGAGTGTGATGTTGCTGTGTTACACTTTTTATATTGCTTCGTTATTATGGCACGACACTATGTGACAGGCGGTTTTCTTGTGCTAACGATAATAGGCAGTGCCAGTTGCGTCAACATACCTCCATACCCACTAAGGATACAGTAGGTTGACTGGCCACGAAACCATCGGCTGGACAGTTTGAAAAAAATTCAAACCTGACTGGTCCGACATTGAAAGCATGTCATACCATATGTTGCTAGCGACTGCGCTCACACTTCGAAAACTATTACAAAAAATCAATAACCGCTCTTCGGACCGTGTCCGACAGAAGGTCACATAAATACACCTCTAACTAGTTACGAATATAGAATCTATTGTAAATCTCCTTTATAGCTCCCATAGTGTATCCGTGACGGTTGAAATATGACTTGGGAGCGTTTTCTACCTGAAAGGGACCATCATTATGGCCTGTGATGATTGTCGGCAAACCGAAATTATTTTGAACCTTTTTTTATGAGCGATCCGCTCCGAGAAATGAGTATTTCTCAATACTGCGAGAAAACAAAGGTCTTAACGGTTATATACCGACATTTGGTTAACAACAAAGTATCTTAGTTTTTGCCGACGGCGAAATAAAAGATTCTTGACCACCCTTTGTTCTTGAAACAAACCACAAAGTTTATTAGTAATAAATGAAGGGAATTTAAAATAAACTACTTAATGATGGTGGGGAAATAACGCTAATCTTAAAACAAACTTTGTAACGAGTTAATGGGGGCTAAGAATAAAATGTTCGTATCACTTTGAAAAGAAACAAGAAAAATATTTTAGTATGTTGTTTTATTTTAGTAGAATCGTAACAGTCCACAAATATAATATAGGTACAATTACAATGTAATATGCAAGTGCCCCTATTAAATTATCTACTAATTTTAAAGTTTGAAATGCCTGTAGAATTAGGTATTATTACACATTTTAGGGCAAATGAACTTGCACAATTTGCACAAATTATTGGTGTTTTGCAGTAATTATTTTAACAAATGTACAAACTATGTACAAGTTTTAATCTTATTCAATTCCTAACTAATGACTAGTATAACTAAAATAATTTTCATACAGCTAATAATAATTTACACTCAAAGTCGATTCGCATTTGCTCTCGACAAAATATTTGGTACAAGTTAAGTATGAAGTATCTTTTTCTATTTATTTTTTTATTTTCTTCAACTTCATTTTTTTATTACTTTTACGGTCATCCCGTGAAACCATATATTTCAAACTAAATACAAACTGAAATATAGATGCACAGAAAAAACTACAGAAAAAAGACCAATGCTGGGAATCGAACCCAGGTCCTCAGCGTTCCGTGCTGCGTGCTTACCCCTACACCATCACTGGTCTAGACCATAGACCATAGACCAGTGATGGTGTAGGGGTAAGCACGCAGCACGGAACGCTGAGGACCTGGGTTCGATTCCCAGCATTGGTCTTTTTTCTGTAGTTTTTTCTGTGCATCTATATTTCAGTTTGTATTTAGTTTGAAAAAAATATTTGGTAACAATGAGATAATATACTATACCAAAATACTCATATTAGTCAATTCATTCATATCAAATGGCAATACATAATCAATTTTAAACAGATCAGTCTTAGTGGACAATAACAATCAATATTCTCATTACAAAGTTTACATATTTTAATTTATTATAGACAAATAAGGCATCCGACTACTTTTAATGCAATTTTAACAGTACAGTCTCATTACATATAACCTAACTTCCATGTAATCTATCAAGGAACAATTCGTCAACAAATATTTGGCTAAATATGAAACCAAACACTTGTGAGATTATCACAATTAGGTTTAAATAAGGCATGGCCAACTTAAAATGCAGTGTATTATGTACCCAACACATGCGTTTGGAATGTGAAGTTCTATTAGGATTTATCTTTAGTCGATAACGACAGCCGTCAGTCATCTTATCATCTGTGCGTGGATATGTGAGTTTGTGGGAGGCACTCGTGCACCGATGACCGGGGTTGCAAATAGCCTTGTTCATCAAGCATTGATGGAGAACTATGGACGGGGTGTTTACGTAAGGTATGAGGTGGCCTAGGCCGTCCGCCGTACGGCTGTTCATAATTCTGCGTATCAATTGAAATGTAACTGTGATGCAGATTTTCACCATCTGGAATTTGACTCGTCAATGTAGTATTAGTCAACATAGACGTATCATCTTCAATATTAATGCCGACATTACCAGCCACAGTCGGGGTGGTTGGGGGAATCGCATCGTATTTATACCAGTGCTCTGGCGCTGTTGGGGAAGCGGTATATCGGGAGGGATGGCGCCTACCATTTGGACACACATTGTGATTGTAATTAATCGCGTCTTTGTTCCACTGCAAATTTGAGATATCTGGCATTACAAAACGAATTTTCTCCCAAAACTTCTTTTCACCCCACAAAAGAACGTTACATGATTTTAAATAATTTTGAAAATCTAAATCTAAATTAAGTGCACTCACATCCGTCGTTAGAATAAATACTACTCTATGGCGTCTGATTGATGGGTGAATAGAAGTAATTATTTGTTTTACGGCAGCTTTAAAGGACACTTTAGACCATTCGTTCTGTAAGAAATTAAAAGATACAAAAATAAGAATTCTTTTAGCAGATTCAGCTGCATTAGTTATTTGCTCACTTAAGTAATTCTCAGGTGCAATTTGTAAGTCCCTGTAATGAAAGCACATTGTATAACCTGAGTGTTCCAATTCTGGAGCTACTACTTTAGACACAAAATCATCATCTAATAAACTATACACAGCGTACCCATCGTACATTGTATCTCTATCTAGCTCACTTTCTTGAATAGAAGCACTTTTGAACAACCTGACGCCATATTTAGAATGAGCCCATAAACGCACGTTTTGTCTAAATGAGAACGCTAAGGCACCAAACAATAGTATAAGAATAACACTTATTAAAACTACGGCCAATAATGGCACAAAGTTCAGTTTAATCGTGCTCACTTCATCATAACGATATAACTGATTCTCTGTAGGAATTATATTGTCCGCTACACTTGAATCACGACAATTGTCCATCATGTCAAACACGGTTTGGTTAGAAACTAGTCCATTTTCATCAACGCACAATAGTTCTAAGGGATCTTGATTATTTTTTTTGACCCAGTTTTGAAGTAAAAACACATTATCACATGTACAAGTAAAGACGTTTCCCTCAATGTTGATATTCTCCAATTGCGTAACAGCTGCCAACTTTTTGTCAAGGTCAAGGATTTTGTTGCCCTGTAAGTATACCACTCTCAAAGCTAGCAAGTTTTCAAAAGTCTTATTCGCTACACTTGTCAAGAGGTTATTGTTCAAATATAACTCTCTCAAATGTTTTGTCTGCGAAAACTCTCCGCCAGTTAACTCGGTTAGATGGTTGTTTTCAAGATGAAGAACGTTCATGGCATGAAGTCCATTTAAAGTATCATTATCTATTGTTGCTATATTACTGTTATTCAAGTAAAGTTTGTGGAGTTTCTTTTTTCCAATAAAAAGATGACTATTCAGAGAACCGAAATCATTGCCATCAAGATAAAGTTCTGTGGCATCCATTGGTATTTTTTCTGGGATGTCTGTGTAACCAACATTGGAACAATCGATCACGTTTGAACTCCAGTTACTATCGTGAAAGCAGGAACATCCTTCTGGGCATGTCATTTTGCAATCGCAAGCTTCAAAATCACAACAAAAACAACTTGACGAGCAGTGTGTTTCATATGAACATAAGAAGTGTGTCTCTGGAACATCCATTAGGTTAGCCTTTCCCCCGTATTTGTTGTTAACGACTTCACATGTCACTGAGTCTAAATCCACAAATCTCGGATACTGTCGCATATGATTCCATAAATTTATCTTCTGAAGCCAAATCATGTGACAGTTACAAACGAATGGATTATTTCCAATAAAGAATTTTGGCAATGATCTATGTTTAGCAACATGAGGCAGTGTAAATGCTGATAGTTCGACAGTTCTCAATTTATTTTCGGTCACGACAACTTTTTCTAAGTTTCGTTTTTGTAAGAATGTACCTGGCTGAATCGTGTGAATTTTATTGTTGTTTAAGAAAAGGATCTCTATAGAATCAGGAATTGATCTTTCATCGACGTTCTCTAAGGTATTGTAGCTGACATCGAGCATTCGGATATTTTGTTGTGCATTGTGCTCGTTATCCAGTTTTGTGATATTGTTACCATGTATATCTAGCCATTCAAGAGTTACTGGCATGTAACTATAATCAAAGTAAATAAGTTTGTTGTCAGATATATTTAACCAACCGAGGGTATTCAAATTACTAAAAACTCCTCGAATGTCGGTCAGTTTATTGCCGTCTAATCGGATTGCCTTCAAAGTTGGGTTTGACAAAAACGCATCTTGTTCAATGGTAGTAATCTTATTTGAAGCCAAATTAAGGACTTGTAAAGAAGGAAGGGTACTAAAAGTGTCTTTGGGTATGCTTTCAATTTGATTGTCAACAAGTCTTAGCCCATAAAGTTCTTCTAATCCTTCAAACGATGTATTGGATATTTTAGTTATATTATTCTTGCCGACATCCAGCGATTTTAAAAATCTCAGTCTTTTAATACCCTCAGGAATTGTGTTCAGGCTATTACCATTTAAGCCTAGGTCCTGTAAATATGTGATATTTTCAAAGCAACGTTCATGTATACTGTTGATATTGTTATTGTCAAGATAAAGTTGATTCAAAACAAATAAGTTTGAAAATACATGCTCATTTAATGACTTGAGTCTATTATCCGAGATTGAAAGTTGATGCAAATTCTTCAATTCAGCAAAGGCTCCATTGCTTATAGTCTCTATTGCATTGTTATCCAAGTTTAAAACTTGTAAATTATTTAAATCCTGGAACGTTTTCGGGTCCAATCTAGCAAGAGTGTTGTGGGACAGATTCAAAATAATTAATCTAATAAGTCCAGAAAAAGTGTCTCGATTAACCCAATCATTTGTTAGGCGATTTCTTGATAAGTCTAGCTTTTCAAGTTGATCCAGGCCCTCTAGTAATCCTGGAGCCAAAACTGCTAGCGAATTGTTGGCTAAAGAAATTTCCTTTATAACACGGGACGATTGAAATAGTTCCGGAGGGACAGCGACTAACTTGTTCCCGGACAAGTTCAAAATTTTTAATGAATTCAAACCGACAAAGGCTCTGTCGCCTATCTCATTAATAAGGTTGTTATGAATATTCAAGACTTCTAAAGATCTGAGGCTAGAAAGTCCGTTATCAGGCAACCTTAAGATATTATTGTGTGATATGTCGAGCTGTTTTAACCCAGTGTTGCAGGATTTGCCAGGTGCGATTGGTCCCTTGCCCCAGTCAGAAAAGCCAATTTCCGATATGTCTTGTATTCTATTGTTTGTCAGATTCAACGATTCTAAACTAAAAAGTGGACAGAACACCTCAGAGGGCAACATGTAAATGTTATTGTCTCCTAGATCTAATGATCTTAGTTCCATAAGGCCACGGAAACTTTCAGCGTGGAATTCCATAGTCATTGCAGGCCAATCTGTATTGTAAGAGCGTAGTGTTAAACTCGTTAAATCACGTAGCGGAGAGAGAACTGTCGCAGGAACGTAACGAATTTTGCAGTATTCAATGCGCAAGTCTTCTAATTTCCGAAGTTGCCCCAGAAAACTGCCGGTATTCATGTGCAGAGAACTCTCGAAGAAGAGCAAATCGGTACAAGTAAGCTTTAACTTGTTGATGTTGTACGCCTGCGCGGTTGTAATGTTTTTAAACAAGAAGTCGGCTGAACCGATGGTTTTGATGTTGCACGTGAGAAAGTTTGATTCACTCAACTTTGCGTCCGAATAGTCCCACTGACAGCCAGCGGGGGCGGGCGGCGCGGACCGTGCGCGCGCACCGGCCATCACGACCAAACACATCCAAACTTTTAACGAAATCATTCCGTATAAGTTCTCAATCATTTTCTCATGGAAATACAGTACATTGCTCACTTTTTAATCACATGAAGTAGTCCTTAAAACTTTTTGTCACTTGAGTCCAATTTGTTAAAGTTTTTGTCGTTGTGTACACTTTATTTTACAGCGCATGTAAACACAGAGTGCGTGGTCGCGGTAAAACTTTTGACGCAGCCATGCTCCCTTGCGGTCGGGCGGTAACTGACCTACGAAGTTTGAACGAAAGCCGCATGGGTGTCGAGAGGGGAGGGGCGCGGGGCGGGAGACTCGCTACGACAACGGGTGGGACCGCACTGCATCGGCTTACAACAGATGGCACGCGTGTTTAAACTCTCAAAAATATTGGTTGGCTATGCATTGTAAAAGATGTGGTGCGTGATTCGTTGGTTTCGCCTCCTCAAGTTTCATCTCAAAGGAGGTCGTAGTCTTATATTCGAAACAGTAGCAGCGAACAGGCGTCAGACCTAAAAATCGAAATAAGGGCTAGTGTTAGATTAAAATCTGTATCTACCTAAATTAAGCAAAAGCTTTTATTTTGAATAAGTTTGACAAAAATTGCATGGATATAACGAAACAAATAACATCGTATAATATCACTTTAAGCCTCTTGCATCGTATTTTTGGGCTCGCAGTTTCTGAACAGTAAGTACCTAAATATTAAATCACTTTACAATAACTTTTTGCTGACTCAGGGAATTTATTTTTATTGTGCCTTAATGCAAAATTTTGACATGAGGGCGGACACTTGAATTCATGTAAAATCCAATGATTGACATAAACATAAAAGAACATTAAGTGATGCTGAGCAAAATGGATATATTTAAGCAGCTGGACTTAACAGAAAAATACAATGGGCTTAAAGGTTGCTCAACTGTGCTAAAAATATAATTTAAAATTAGATTACATACAGTTAAATTAATCGTCGTTGTTTTATAAATTACTGTATTGTGTAAAATTCTATCTTCTAGTGAGCACCAAAGATGCCATCAACTTGTTAAGGCATTCAAGACAGCTTTTACAAAAAGAAACAAAATCCAAAATGCGTAGTTAGATACAAAAACACGTTCATTCAGGAGAAGCGCTATCATGCGTCACCTCGGGCTAATCGCGGGCCATCGGATGATTCGACACGAGCGGCTCGAATTGCTCCTACCGTGGGAGACATTTGAGGCTCACCAAATCTTCAATCTTAAAATTTTGACCATAGTTTTTGCCCAAAAAAAAGGGTAAAAACGCTTATTGAATTTATAATTTATTATCTACTTCCGTGCTCTTACAAGTGGCAATTGCTGGCAACTTTATAGATACGCACTTTGATGCCAGTACATTAAAATACATACTAGTTTCAGTATATACTAAGACCTATGGATGAGTTATTGGTTTTAGTCGAGTAAAACTTGTATAGGACTTTACCTACTCGTCAAGCTAGAAAGGCTCACAGTTCTGTCAAAATTTACTTCTACTTAAATATAAGCAATTCTCACTTCAAAAATCCGGCCAGACAGGCTGGACTAACAAAAAATCTATCGAACTCCATCCCTCGAAATAGTTTAGGGTGAATTATTCCGAGAAAAGAGGTCTTTTACAGCAAGGTCACCTAGTCCAGAAAATAGATATTCTCAGTCAATATTGAATGTCAATATATCGCGTACCTATGCGACGTTCCAATATTTACAAGGCGACATCAAACACAATAATATTACCACTTATCTCGCAACAACTGACTCCGAAAACATCTCAGAGCGATCTTCCCAAAGGAACGTTACATAAGCGTGTTGACTTTGTCCAGTATCTGTGAACTAAGTTCAACATGCCTTTTATGTGGAAGAATGGCTCCGTTTATCGATAATATTTACGAGCTTTTAATCTACAAAAGGTTGATTTTAACTGGGCACTTCACACACGACCATATGGATGCGCTTGAACTTATAGTATTACAACTAGCCAGTTTGTTAAGTTTCGACAACTAGTTACTTATTACTTTTACCTTAGTATTTAAAATGACACTGAAAAAATATTATCATTGATATAATTTATAAATTTCAAACTAAATACAAACTGAAATATAGATGCACAGAGAAAACCCCAGAAAAAAGACCAATGCTGGGAATCGAACCCAGGTCCTCAGCGTTCCCTGCTGCGTGCTTACCCCTACACCATCACTGGTCTAGAAGTTAGCGACGAATCTTTCCCATACATCTTACACTTCAGTCTGTTATAATCACATTACGGAGTGATAAAGCGCACATCTATGTTATGCCCTCTACCGGGTTCCAGGTTCCTGGGTTCGATTCCCAGCATTGGTCTTTTTTCTGGGGTTTTTTCTGTGCATCTATATTTCAGTTTGTATTTAGTTTGAAATATATGGTTTCACGGGATGACCGTAAAAGTAATAAAAAAATGAAGTTGAAAAAATAAAAAATAAATAGAAAAAGATACTTCATACTTAACTTGTATAATTTATAAAAACAATCATTATATGAAAATTAAAATAAAAACTGTATACTTACTATGCGGGAACTTTGGAGACTGTTGACAAATTCGTTGACCAAAAATAGAAATTCCATTGAACGGAAGCTTTAAAACTAATAGAAAGAGCTCAGCATGACACTTGTAAAATAAGACAACGGAGAACTGCAGCCAAATTGAAACCAAACATGAAACTACTCCTGCGCGGTATTATTGCAAGCAATTCTATTAACTCTAACCAAAAACCTTTTATGTCGTATTCAATGCTTTGTCTGTCCAGTCGTTTTCTCTTTGACACTTTTTAAAGGGAACTGTTGAAAATAAATTCCCGACCGTTGGGAGAAATTAACAATGTGCGGACAGTGACTATGGCCCGCGGCAAAAAAAAAACTTTTCGAAGTTTACGAAGCACAATAAAACTAGGGACCAAGCACAGATAGACAAAAGAGTTTTACCGCAATTACTGCTTCAATAATTTGGGAGTTGGGTACATTTTTACAACATCATCGGTTTATGGAAGTGCATAGTTGTCAACAACGCCACAAACAATGAGCGATAGGTTTAAACGGGTGATTGTTTTTAACATCCAAAATTGTACAAAAACTCTCTTGTTTATGATTGTAGAAAATTTATAACCTTACTGTGTATTCATTTTGTATAGCTACGTACTATTTAATGTTTACCATAATTTGACATTTTGTGGTTCAACTACATTCAAAATATTTTAATGCATTTAAATAGGAAAACATAATTAATAGGAATTTTATGAAGTTTTCTTATGTGAAGCCGTAGAAAACAGACCACTTGACATTTTTAACGATCGTAAGTAATTATATTTCTTCCAGCGGTCCCAGTGCTTAAATAATACTGTCCCTGGCATTCTCTTGACCATAACCTTAAATTGTAAATATGTACGTTTATTACATCAACCCTATTATGATTTTATTTGACACAATTTAAAGAGTTCTTGTAATAAAGCATGTTGTGATTTTATCCACGGACCTGAGTTCAGTGTGATTCAATTTAATTAAAATGTACGATTCTTACTTGGCAGTGAAGCACGCAAGTAACTTAGAAGATACATACCTAATATGTTTTTGAACATCCATTAAAAAGTTAAATGCTCTTGGATACTACTTATATAACTCTTTATTGTGAGCCAATTTCATTTTAACTTTATTAATTACGTCTAGAATTGCGAAGAAATTTCAATATTTATCCATTAAAGTCACACAGAGAACCAGTTCTGTTCACAAGCTCTCATTGACAGAATCAGATTTATGTGGCATCGTTTGTCTCAAAAGGTTTATCTTTAAAAGCCGTGTTTGGGTGTAGCCTCTTAAAAGCGTGATTATTATTTGTAAAATAAGACATCGAATCGCATCTGTTAGATAATGTTGAACGTTTAAGGCGTTTTAAGATAATCTGGTGAAAATATTGCTCGGCTCTTGATAAAGGTGGTCTCGGTAAACAAGTACCTACTCCCGGGGCACGTTTCAAGTCAAGTAACCTGCAAGAAAGGGTCCGAAACAGAAAATGCTTTGTGCTAAAAACGTCGACCCCTTATCTCCGTTTACGGGTCGCGGCCATAGATACAAGAACATAAAGAACGCCAAGCGATTAAACGAAACGTCGCTCGATTAGAATATACGACATACTTACGAACTCATTAGGCAGATTTTTATAATTCAGCTAATTGACAACTTTGATTTTTTTTTGCCATATTGATAAGGTTTTCAAAGTCATTATGTAAATGTGTCCATTTATCAGAAATTAAACGATTTCGTATTAAAATATTTGATTTTAAGATATAAAGCTCGTGGGTTCATTGTACATTCTAGAGGAATGATGGAGCATTTAAAATATAAATCTTTACGTAAGATAAAACGTTGAAAATATAAGACTTAATAATTTTAAACATTTTGTAACTAGTTCATAAATCAGTCTGTATTCTAAAATATTACATTTATCTACAAACTATTATAAACTATGCATTTTGTTTTGCTCCAAACTAACTGGACTGAGTAATTATTTACATAACTTTTTTGAAACTTTATTAATAATGCATGCAATATACCTCCGTTTAGCGAGACATCGTATGGTGAAAAAATTCAGTACAGAAAATACAAACTGGTTTTTGCTTGTGTTTAATTTGAAACTAGCACCTACGGACTAGACAGTGCACCAGTCTGACTTACACAACTGACCGGTTTAAAAAAAACTGTTAAACAAACATTGAACCTCTTTCTTTTTTTTAATTTGTCACATTAAAACAAACAAAATACAAACACTTTTAGAATGTCTTAGCAATGAAAACTTACACACAGCCCTGATTAGATATTCATCCTTCAAAACAGCAAATCTTAATTTCCATATTCGTGCCGTGTCTTAGACTTCATGACGCTGCAGGCGTCTGCTTCCAGAGGCTCAGCACGAAGTCATCATTCATACGAGTAGATATCATCGTCGCTCGTCGTGGCCACGGCTCTTTGCTTGTTAACAATAAAAACGTTATCCGCTCAAAATGTGTCCAGTCTTAGTTTTTGTCTTGCTTTAGTTTCTTGCTTACATGGCTATTTTTAGGGCTCGGGCGAATGCATTACTTTATCGGACCTCAGAAATGTTACTTTCTTTCTTTCTTTCTTTTTGAAGTGAAACTTCTAATGCGACTTCCAACAAGGTCGCGTTAAACGTTTAACGCTATCATGGAGGGGGTATGAAAGCGTTAGTATATGTACTGCCGAAGCAAGTAATCTCGCATTGTATATATACTAACGGATGTTAAAAACTTCGATATGGCGATGCAGAACTTTTACTGTCTGTGCAAATTTATGAGACTTGATAAAAGCGCCATCTAGTGAGTAATTTAAACACATAAATGCAGAAGTAAATTTAGTTCGTTAAGTTATTGCAATAAGGTTCATATTGATGTATAGGTGCCTTTTTGATTTCCACATTACGAAGTTTCACTTCTTCCGCGCAGAGGAACTGCACGCACGATTTTTTTCCTTCTGAGTTTTTAATTATTTTTACGGTTTTATCGTTAAGAATTATTTCATTTTTAAATAATACTGTAACTGAAACACATTGGAAAAAACTAGAAAAGTAAGTGGTAGAGTGGATCCTGAGTGGTAAATGGGAAGAATGGAAATAAATGTTGGTAAAAGAAGGGCGAATAAGTGGTTTAGCAGAATGGCCCGGATTGACGAAGATCCAGGTTTGATCCCCGGCTCCTAGGTAAAGAAACCTGCATACACCTGTAAATATATTCAATGGTGTGTGTAATCCGAACTTGACCCGCCGGGGAACTACGGCCCAAACATACTTAATCTGAGAGGACGCCTGTGCCATATATAGGTAGGGGACCTAGGTTGCGGTAGGGATGTTTTGGTTTATTTAACTCATTGTGAATTAAAAAAAAACAGTGTCTTTAGAAAATACCTCAAATTAAGTACTTATTGTTTTATTGCACAGAAATCTGATTCGTATGCTGACCCAACGCTAATTCCTTGCGAAGCATTAAAAACATAGTCTACCATGATGCCTCTAATACCTTAATTAAATTATAAGTACTTAATAGCGTTAAGCCTGAGCAGTAAACGTTAATTCGATAATCCGATCAAATGTAAACTAAACATAACCAATAACAAAATTACCAATCAATAATGACCCTAAGGGCGAGTCCATTGCATTAGTGGCTAAATTATGCATTACGTTGTTATACAGACAGGGATTTGCCTTCCTACAGTGCAGAGGTGGATTTCTGATACCTACACCTTATAATTATGTACTGTGTTACGAAATTTATCAGGAATATTTTAGCAGTTTATTGGTTAAAATCTAGATGAGAAATCCAAGGGATGTTCAGTCGATCTAACCAAACCACCTGCTGATATAATTAGAACCATAGGGATTCAAAATAACTTGTATTCAGAGACACCTCTACATGATTTTTAAAAGGGTCTACAGAATATAGCGTTTCAGATTATGTTACAGTATAAGCACCAGACTTTACGTGTTGAAAATAAGAAATCTTGGCATATGGGCCTTATACAGAGTAAGAAACAAAAGTTGTCTCTCCTGTGGATTTAAAATTAGCGACACCGAGTCAGCAAACTTAAGATTTACTTAAATGGACCGAAAGTTGGCCAGGCGTCACACACGCAAATGTAGACTTGACTAAAAATATTGGCTACTAGCTTTTGCCCGCGACTCCGTCCGCGTGGAATTAGTAATTTGGGCAGCTTATTTTTTTTATCCAATTTGCTTTTTCATCAATTATGGCTCTCCTTAGTTCCTCGATATAAAAAAATACCCCCCCCCACCCCAACCGAACCCCCCCCCCCGCACACCCGCGTTCACATTCACCACCGTACTCCCAGCGTGATGATATATAGCCTATAGCCTTCCTCGATAAATGGGCTATCTAACACTAAAAGTATCGTATCTTTCTTATTTGTCAACCGATTCAAATGAAACAAACACTAAATGTTAATCCAAGAAAATACCAACATATCAGTGAAAACCGCATCCTTCTAGGTTAAGCCGTTTCTGAGATTAGCGCGCACAAACGCACAGACAAACAGACAAACAGATAAACAGACAATAATTCTAAAAATCATTGTTTTGGGTTCTATTGCGCTAATAAATAGCCCTAGTGACAGTTTTTCTCAAATATCTTCAATGTACAGACCCCGACTTGTTACAGATTTATTATATGTATAGATGTATAGATAGACCCTTACTTTTGCCATGTACACAAGAGATACATGAATAAAAAGATGTTAATGAGCCATAGCACGGCTATATGTTATTTGCGGGAGATAGGACCTAGTGCAATGTTCATCAAAATAGCTAAAACGATCCTATTCGGTATTCCTGTTTCAGCAAAGAGAATAACTCAGCTGGTGAAAGTACTGATACATGAAGTTTAGTATTAGGTACAGGTTAACCCTTTAGGCTAGTAATAGTAGTCCATGAGTGTAAGCATCAATAGCTCACTTGCTATTTAGGCTAGCCATTGCTCGTTTTCCGCAATAGAAAACTAGCTTTAAATGAGATATTTTGATAATACTCAACTGCTTGTCTAGTAAAAGTGTATTCTGCAATTTCATGGAAAAATATACATAAACACACACAAACTTATTCCGTACAAAATATCACTCTTTTTGTATCGAAACCAATGAAAGAAAACACACCTTTTTTAAATATTCTTGTAAAATAATCCTTCAAATGTTTAGTACTGTGATAATACCGGCTGCAATGTAAGGCGACTAGACACTAGACAGATTAAGATTGTCCAGAATCTCACAAATGACAAGAAATCCCAAACCGAAGACGGGATTTTTTTGTGGCGTAGAAGCATGCATTATGTATTTGATTCCCGCAAACGTTGTAAGGGAGTTTTCGGAAAAAAATGTACCCGCTTTCCTTAATTATCCTTAATTTTTCCATACAAAATTTATTAGTCAGTTTTGTGACAGTCCATACAACATGTATGGTTAACTGCGTCACAAAACTGACAATTAAGAGAGGGTCACTTTTTTTATTGCTTAAATCGATAGTGCTTGTGATTCTGAGTAGAAATAACCCAAAATTTGTAAGGTTTTTAAAAAAAGTACAGGGTACACTTTTATCTGAAAATGCCCATAACAATATATTTTTGAATGAAGAGCTTCTTTTTGTGGTGATTTTAACGAAGTACGGCATTGGAATCTGCAAAAGTAGCATATGAGTCTGTGTTGAATGCTGTTTTAAAAGCTTATGTAGCTGTAATTCGTCTCTACTACGTCCTATACAACATACTTACCTCCCAAAGCTGGACAAAGGCGTCTTCTCGATATGAGAAAGCTTGGCATGTATTTAGTTCCCATGTGGACCCTGAGTTGATTGCGAAGTCCACAATTTGATTGATTCGTATAAGTGTGCAGGTCCTTCGCTGAAATACTCAAGGTAAAATTACAAATGTAATAACATCGAATGACTTCGGAAAAATTCTTCTGCGAAAACATAATTATTATATCAAACCACTTAGCTACCACGACTTTTTAGTACTCATAATTGCTTACCACCAAAATGGTACAAAAAACCAGTTGGCACTAAAACAAGAGAGCACAACCAGTTATCTGCCATGTGTATTCTGCTTACAAACATTTACATAATTACAAAAGCTTAAACGCTTTTAATCGTGCGATTGCATGCAGTTAACACTCTAATCAAAAATTTACAAGCAATTTGAATTTGGCAGCGCTTATTTGTTAATTATCAGTTATTAGCGTAATAGTTAAGTAGGGAGTGAAAACTCCCGTTTTAATTACAGCGACTATCTAATTTACTTGGAACTACTCATTTAAAATTAATTAAGAACGGTGGACGCTTACATGTAGCCTACATATTTTTACCAAAGATATGATTTTTTTAATACCATGCTATCGTTGAAGTATTTTTGAATATTAGAGCACTTAAAGGCCGTTACAGAGGAACTGCATTCTATCTGCAATGTAAGTGGTAATTTCCGTCTGTCCATACATGTTCCATTGTTATACCATTGTACTCGTAGCTGGCAAATCTACACGCAAAATTTATGCTATGATATGCAGCTGAGTTCGGCAGGCAGTTCGGGTCAGTCTGTGATGACCCTCTAAGGTCACGTCTCGATTTAATATGCGAATTTTTTTTGGCATCACATTTATTTATTTGTTGGCCAAACAGACTTTCTTCACAAACAATTCAAAATACGATTTGTAATTTGTCAGTTATGTTCGTTTATCACAGACATAATCTCTCACGTCTGCGTAGTAAGGATCTAATAAGAACCGTGGGCCACAGTTTTTGTTCATAGCACCCAACAGGGTCTGGTCAATCTCACAGGACGTATACAATTATTTTAATCTTCTTCAAATCATAGTCGTGGCGCTGTAGAATAGTATGGATACAACCACAAAATAGAAAAAACAATTTTTTTCTATTCCGTGGATACCACATTTCACATTACATTAGTCGAACGGACTGGCAATTTAAAACTTTCATCAATTGAAAGACCCACTTTAAGAAAGCTGGAGGTAGGTTCAGCTAGGCTACCAGGTACATGAGTGCCATAAAAATTCAAAACTAACCTTCATATTATTTTAATTATCGAAAAAAGCAATCCTTAGTATAAATTTACAAATGTGTAGCAAATTTTATCTGTATTTAGCCCGGGTTACTACACGAAAAATATCATAATGCAAACCTATGCGCAACGTAGCGCGCAGTTTTAGTGTACTCAAAGTAACCAGTAGTGAAAAATGAGATTACGATAATCTTTAATGTATAGTCGACTAAGAAATTCCTTTGCCATCCTTAGGTTTAATGTTAGCTGTACGATTAATTATAATAATAAATCAGTTACTTGGTCGACTATAACTGAAGTGAAGTGTGTGAAGTGTGAATAATCAACGACAGCCTTTTTCAACCAAATGCCTATATCTTTAAGATTACGCATTTGCTATACTAAAAAAAATATTCTTTCTATGTAACGTCCACACTATGCTAACGTGTCGCCGGCACAGAACAGGTTATTATATTCGGACACGTCGCTTGTTAGACAAACATGAGGAGATCCCGTCCGATATCTCGGAACAATGTGAGCGTGTCGTGGGTGAGACGATCCCTAAAAAAAATGTTCAAAGGTGTACTGTGAATCAGCGAGACAGTTCACCCTGGCATAAAAATAGAGTAATTTTTAGGTATGTTTAACGCAGCTATTTTTCATTTTTCTTGTTTGTTATGTTGAACTTTTCTAATCTGTACATAGTGTACAACAAAGGCATATTCCGCGTCAGTCTGTCTGTAAATCCGCTAACTCTTTCTAAACCACGCAACGAGTTTTGATGCGGTTTTCACCTGATGGTGATGTAAACTGATGTTGAAAAACTTTTCATTGAAGGTTTATGTAGGTAATATAATATACTAGCTGTTGCCCGCGATTCCGTCTGCGAAGAATTATTTTATTGCTGTCCCACTATACAATTTTTGGTGTTTTTTATATTTTAAAACAGGTTAAAACTATCTATGGACCAAATTTCATTAGATTCCAACCATCCATACAAACTTGCGCGTTTATAATACATATTAGTAAGATAATAAACAACATTATAATATTGCTAGCTGTTGCCCGCGACTCCGTCTGCGAAGAATAAGGGTATAAAAAATAGGCTACGATCTATTCTCAGATCTATTATTGATCAAGCCGTTTCGGAGGAGTTCGACAACAAACACCGTGACACGAGATTTTTATATATTAGAAAGATAGAAGAAGATGCAATCAAGTCAATTAAAAATGAATTTACATGACTTAGGTACGTAGAGTATCTAGACTATTCTAGACCTTAGAGAATATTTAAAAAACTTTTTGGGGCGGATTTTTAGTTTATGAATAAAATATACCTACATTATGTGATATGCACACGGAAGATTAATAAATTTCATGATGTTCACGAGTTACTTATCAATCGCATAAACAAAGATGGCCTCTCCTTACCTATTTAGAGCTGATTATCCCCACGGATGAAAAATAAATACGAAACCATTTAAGGGCAGTCCTAATTGGAATACGACACACTCTCATTTCGACCAAAAGGTACCCAAATGGGACAGGAAACTTGGTTAAGGAGGTAAAGAGCGTATTGGGGAAAAGGATGATCTTATTACACTGCTTTTACTTAGTGGCTCCGTAACGATATTACTAAACTTGGACCCTTCATCTTGCCTGCATGCACCCAGTACACGTTTATTTAATTAATTACGACCGCATGAAAGTTTTGGTAATGAAAAAGCAAATAAAAGTGAAGTAAAACAAACAAAAGTTTGTAATGCAGTTGTGTTATTCAGAACAAGTCAACACTCAGAATCTTAAGTAGCTGTACACTTTTTACCTTATTATTACTTTACAGCCACGAATATTACGCTGTATAAGATCGAGAAATTAATGTGTTAATGCGACAAAGTAAGAAGTGATTTGATGTTGACTCTGCAATAAAAGAAGTCGGTAAACACACCACTGCTGATCCCTATGTTTATAAGTAAAAACAAACGAAGTTTACTGTTTTCAAGACAGTTATTTAAAAGAGAATAAAAACTTGACTAGCTTTTTACCCGACTGCCGAAGGAGGGTTATTTATATTATCATCTGAGCGAGCTATGAAAGAAGGCGTAACCAAATTACCTGAACATCATTTCATGTTATATCGACATGACAGGTATTAATCAAACTAAATAAACTTCACATTATGCTAATATACACTAAACATTCATTTTTTGTACTCCTCATTTGTTTATATTAAGTCATTACACTCTGAATGTTATCGTTCACAATCAATCAAGTGTTTAAGAATGTAGTTCTAGAGAATGAAAAAGCCTGATAAAATTTCGAAATCATACATATATTACTATAATGACATTTGTATACTATTTTCCCAAGAAAGAATAAGACACCAATCTTCAATAGACAACCACGATGACTTTGAGGAGTGTAGCTGCAGCGACGTGAAAGAAGAATGACAGTCAAAAAAATAATCATAAAAAAAACTAAGTAGGTAAATCTCGGTTTTTCTTAAGTTGAATTTGAATTTGAAGTATCTCAAGATACAGTCAAAACAGCTTAACAAACTCTCAAGATTTAACTAAAATAAAAAAATATTTAGGTATGTATGTAGGTATAATAAAATAGATATTTATCCCACCACAATTTACTAAGTTGCTAGCGGAAGATTCAGTCAATACAAGACATTTTGGTGTGCGAAGGGAGGCGATAGGCTGACCCATTTCCAAGGACTCGTCAATTTTGGCATGGTCCTATCTTACGACTGTTCCTTTGCCCACTGTAATTAATGATAGCCGCTGGCACTTAAACGTAGGCATCAATAGATTAATGATCGCCAGATAGCTAGGTCGAAACACTAGATAATGTATCTAGTCACCGGGCCATTAATTCAATGTGGTTACTTAACTTGATCAATTCCAATTTGTGAGATAGACCACCCGTTTGTGGCAGCATTTAACCTAATAAAGTCCGAAATTGTTAAGTTGTCGTCTCGGAAAGTATTAGCTCCGTTTTAATTATGAGCTGTTTGTCTCGGATTAATTTATGAAACATGTTCCTTAGGGTTGGCAAGTAACACTTAAGATAAAGTTTTAAATTGTTAGAAAGTATTTTTGTGGCGTAATTAAGCGACATTAAACAAAAATTTATGAAAAGTTACATTACGGTTAAGACAAGTTCATGTTGTTGATAGAAAGCACTTGTATCGTAGATTAATCCAAAAGTCATGACACAGCTTCAAAAATATGGCATCCAATTATAGAATAAAGCGTTGTCGACATGCCCCTCTATGGCCTCACATGACGCTGCACTGAAAAAAGACGTACATGACATTGAGCACGGCGTCACTTACGATATTTCGTCTAGTACGCCGGTATAGTCACATGTCCCTGTTAAAGCAGATAGGAGTATTTACGAGGCTCGCTGCATATAGGCAGATGCCACACATGTTCTGCCTTAATACGAATAGATGAGATGCAGGGTTGCTGCTTTTGACTATGTAGAGTCGTATTTAGCATCAAAGTGCATGAGCTACATTTGTACATAATTATATTTTTAGGTTAATTTAATTAAATAATCAATCAACTTTAATTTGTATTTAGTTTATACAAGGTGCTATAAAAATATCATTAAAGCGGAAAAAATAATGAAAAGATCACTTGTAAGAGTCTATTGACAATAGAAAACCGTAATAGGTAAAACTCTATGGTGAAATTGAATTAATAATTAATAATCTTTGCTAAAGACTTAAGCGGCACTGAGTAGGGCACGTCGCTCGTAGAACTGATGGCCAGTAGGGCCAAAAGGTTCTCGAATGGCGTCCGCAGACTAGAAGACGCAGTGTAGGTAGGCCTTCAACAAGATGGAGCGATGACCTGGTTAAGGTCGTAGGAACGCGTTAGATGCGGATGGAGCAGAACCGGTTTATTTGGCGTATCTTGGGGGAGGCTACTATTTTTAGCAGTGGACGTCTTTCGGATAAACTGATTATGATGATGATGATAGTCTGGTAAATACTACCTACAATTACGAGTGCAAATGTAGAGCACGATGAAACTTTTCTTTAAATGTCATGGTTAAATTTTGAATCGGTCTAATAATGGTGTAAGGTAGGAAGGTAAATTGAACAATAATTAATTGACTGATCATTTGAAAAAATCGTCATAGAATAAGACGTGTCATAAAATCAATTATTTCCGTCTGTTAATCAAAAGTACAACATCTAATTTTGATTAAAATCTACATTCAATATACGAGGTCAAACATAATAAAAAGCCCGACAAGATCATAGTTGATACCAGCTTTGCTATTTATTGTACAAATAATAAATCTATACTTACAAACAATTTGTATTGAAATTAATCTTTGTTTTAGAAAGTTAACGAGTGTGTTACTTAAACTCTAGTTCAATAAAAGTGGTAATTCGTTCTTAAATAAATATGTAATTAAAAAAGTGACCGATTAACAATTCGATTTTTAAAAAGAAACAATGCAGGAATACGGTTTTGTGCGAAAAAATACAGAATTACGTCGTTGGTGTTTTACAGCTTCCAATCAATCATACGAAATTATATATTTTATATATTTTATAAATCTTAACTTTTTAATTAAATTACCTATAACTTTTTCAAAATAATAACATAGTTAAACTTTAGTAATGATGATGGCCATGTCGAAATTGGCTAAGTACACATTTTTGAAACACCTCACAGGTGGTATCATAATAATATGTTACAATTGTTGTAAATAATTACAAAATTATCGAAGGGGTAACCCTATGTTGAAATTCATATTAATGCTTGCTAACAAGTACAGAGCAGGCCATTGGCGATATTGATATAAATTGATTACGACTTGTCGTGACACTCATTAATTTACTTTGACGCAAATTCCTTATCCACTGCAGCGTAGTGACTAAACATTAGCAGTTAATGATCGCGTGCCTGCAGTTTCTTTCTTTTTGATACGATAGATGAGCCGAGAGCTTATAAAAATAAGTAAAGCCAAGGTGATTTGTCGGATCGAAAGAAATCGACCTGAGTCAGTGGATACGGAAACGAACCTCAACTTTGTATTTAGCGCGGCCACGTAATTATACTGACTGATTGACTTTGCACTAGGTGTTGCCAACCGATTAAAAATGTAATTTTATGTTTTAACTTTGCGTTTGAAAAAACGTACAAATTTTAAAGTTCAATTAGAAATTACTAGCGACTCGCCCCGGCTTCGCACGGGTGCAATTATACATGTGTTATTACCGTCTGCGTGGAATTAGTAATTTTGGCAGCTTATTTTTTTATCCAATTTGCTTTTTCATCAACCTCGATATAAAAAAATTACCCGCCCCCGCAACCCCCCCTGCACTCCCCTCCCAACCCCACCCCCCCACAGAACCCCCCCGCACACCCGCGTTCACATTCATCACAAGTCAAGCGTGCCTATAGAAGTTTTACTTCAAAAACCCCCGATTTTGAAACATTCTTCCGCTCCGCTCCGCTCCTATTGGTGTTAGCATGATGATTATATAGCCTATAGCCTTCCTCGATAAATGTGCTATCTAATACTTAAAGAATTTTTCAAATCGGAGCAGTAGTTCCGGAGATTAGCGCGTTCAAACAAAAAAAACCTGTTCGTTAAATTCTTAAAATAGACGTATCTTTCTTATTTGTGAACCGATTCAAATGAAACAAACACTAAATGATAATCCAAAAAAATACCAACATATCAGTGAAAACCGCATCCTTCTAGGTTAAGCCGTTTCTGAGATTAGCGCGCACAAACGCACAGACAAACAGACAAACAGACAATAATTCTAAAAATCATTGTTTTGGGTTCTATTGCGCTAATAAATAGGCCCAGTGACAGTTTTTCTCAAATATTTTCAATGTACATACACCGACTTGTTACAGATTTATTATATGTATAGATATAAACCTTTCTCTTGAATCACTCTATCTATTAAAAAAAACCGCATCAAAATCCGTTGCGTAGTTTTAAAGATCTAAGCATACATAGGGACAGACATACAGCGGGAAGCGACTTTGTTTTATACTATGTACCTAGTGATAACGGTGGATGCAAGCCGCTTCCAAACGTCATGTTATGATTGGGTAATTGGGTATCAATGAGGGAGGATTATGTCCAGCAATGGACGGCCTGCAGCTGAAGTGATTGTGATGATGATTACAAATTTTAAATTTGTGCGAAACTTCCACCTCAACTTGCGATAATAGAACGCTATAAAAAGACAACGTCTAACGATTGTACTGAGCAACAAGTCTAAAATGAATAATTCACAGAATTCACTTCAAATCTTTTACAGTAGGTACTTATCAGTATAATAATGTATCTATAGATAGTGCAAAAAGTAGTTCCAAAGTATAAAATGTCTCATCCTAAAGAAATTATAGAAAAAAGGACAGAGAAATGAAATGTATTGCTCACAATCTCTCTTTAAATCTCATGCACTTAGGGATTTACAAACAAAAGCTAATAAAACCTTACACTACTCAACTTCAAGTAAGCAAATCTTTTTAATCACAATACATATTTTAAAAGTGGCAGGCTCAATAAGTGCGTAAGAAGATAAATTTTTCGCTTATTAGTCATACTATAATAGTTACTCCTCAAGGTCAAGGTCAGATTATGAGCCGCTGCTCATCAATTTCATACAAACCTGGTATTCGCGGAGCACAATAAAACTTGACGTCTTGATGGATTATCATATTTTGTCTTTTTGTCGATCTTCAAAGGCGATGGTTAACAAGAAGATAGTGGAGCTGAGTGAAACATGGTGCTTGGATGATCTGCGTAATCTACAACATAAAAGTAATCTTGTAATTTTTTCTATGTACCAACTTTGTTTTCTAACAAAGTTGGTACATGTTGGCAATAAAGAGTCTAAGTTTTTTGAAATGTTTTCGCGATTATATTTTTGAAAAACCAATTTGTTTTAAATTCCAGTTGTAATATAGATTATTTATGATGATTTGATGATGGTTTCGTACAGTGTAAACAAATTTCAAAATAATTTGAACACAAAAAGAGATCACTTCGCTTTGTTTGATTTCAAGCAGACAGATAAATAGGAGTATGTGCATACATATATCATCTCCGGTCTTTATATGTTTCATTGGGCTGTGGCCACCCTCAGAATGAGGGCTTGCGCTGTTTTTTTTTACGCGCATGTATATACCGTATGTAAATAAAAGCTTTGTAAAAACTGATTAGATCACAGTTAAACTGCAATAGATTCAGTCCGTTGCTGCTCCGGATGACTTTTGTCCTTGATTTTTACGAAGTCGATAGGTATACTTGCCTATCAGTATAACATTGATCTAGATAAAATACACTTATTTGTAATTGCAAAATATGATTCCGTTTTCCGTAATAACGTTGCAGACAAACAAAAATCCTGATAAATCAGTCGTTGACCTCGATTTGTATCAATGAAATCAAACTGTTCTAACTCCAATTTGACTTGTGTCAAACGATGATTGGTTGCAACACTGCCTACGCCTAATTGGCTGAATGAGTTTTGTTCGCGTGCCGGTGCGGTTTGCGTGAAGCTATGATTTATTTTGGATATGATAATATAACTTTGGTTCTCTGTCGGATCACTTCGTTACGAATTCGATCTTTTGGAGAAACTCCGAGCATAGCCCTTTCCATAGCACGTTGAGCAATTTTAAATTGGTGGACCAGCCCTACAGTGAGTGTCCATGAACCAATTAAACAGTGTCATTTACTTCTGTTTGAATAACAGACAAGGCTCAGCTTCAATTACTAAAACAACAGATTTGAAAATTTAACTTGAATATTATAGAGTTGCACAAAGAAGGTAATTCTTCTATATTCCCGTGGGATAAGGAACTACTCCTTTAAGTAAATACTTCCAAGAAAGAAAAATTAGTTAGCCGTTTATTTGTAAACCATTTGATATAAAACTAACGGTACCTAAACAATGTGTTTTTTTTGCCAAGTTTGATTTTTCTATATAGCAGGTACGAATAGAAAATACCAATAAAAAGGTTTGACAGCCAATTTACCTAAAATTTAGAGCGTCGGTAAAAACTGGATTAAAAAGCTTTGCCTTTCAATATCCTATCTGATATATTGGATTGAATGCTATTACCAGAGCGTGAAAAATAATTTGACCACTAACTAACTGGTTGAATACCTTTATTTATAACAGCAACATCCTGTACGTACTTACTTCGTATCTACTCAATCGTTACCTACTTATTTTGTAAAAGGTTTTTTTAATGAAAAGACAGATCCAGATTGTTTATCTTTCTTTATTACACAAAAACTAAGTAATGAAACAAAAATTGCGATTTAAAATTGTTGTTTGATATAACAATTGGAAAAATAAATTTTTTGCTGTCATCTTTTTTTTTTAGACAAATACTTAAATATTAATTATCTTAATTGTAGTACGGACTGTACTTATGGAAAATAATTACTGTTTTTTATTTATCATTAAATAAAAAATGCAACTACGGGAATTTGACACGGTAAACAATGAGACTCTAATTTACTGAACCTAATAAGGTATGTGTGCCAAATTTGAATAGCTAAGCTAATTCTTTGTCCGAGGTCTAACCAAACAAAGACGTTAGTCGACTTTACAGAAGACCGAAGAACTGGCAGCTACTTCGGACAAACAGTAAGCTTAGCTATTCAATCAAAGGGGGAAGGCTGCCAGTATAATTTTATAATTTTCATTTTTTTTCTAAAGGTTTCAGTTTAGGATTGTTACTTTATGATTCATAATTACTTTAAGATGAATTTAATATTTCATGCCAAATATTTTTTTTAGTGTAGGTAAGCAGATAATTTGTACTAGATTGTCATGTCCGATACCCAGTTCACACTATTAACTCTTAGTAGTTCCATAATTTGTTGAATAGGCTATGTGATTGCAACCAACACTTTGGCCTTTGTTTCGATGGCACGTCGCGGACCCATCTATCACAGTTCATGCCTGCGCGCCAATTTGTTACTTTACGTCGTTGTTATTTATTTTTGATGGATATTTCTGCAGGGCATATTTCTGCATAAAAAGATTGTTTATTTGTTATACCTATTATTAAATGTTTCCAAAATCAACAATAATGTGATCAACTTTAGGGGGGGGGGGGCAAAAATGCTGGTGATTGGGGACCGAATAACTCTACTGAAGAACAAGGCTCAAGTATTATAAATCATCCCTGTGAAAATAGCATTTGAAAACAGCAAATATTTTTTTTCAACTGGACTAGAGTAAAAATCACACATACACACTGCAGATCTAATCAATTTTCGAATCGTATTTTCATGAGCGTGAATTCGGAAATTGGTCTCCAGCGCTGCTTGTAGTAGCAGTACGTTAAGCGGTGATTCCGTTCGATTTTCTTGTAAGTACGTTTTAAATTGGAAATTGTAACGTTGTTTTACATTTATCTCGCAAAATTGGAACGTTGAATGATCTCCCACAAGAAGGACTAGTGCACTGGTTAAAGTTAAGGTTTACTGTAGCATTCTTTACTTAACTGAGGTCAACATTCCTGAATAATTATCCGGTCAACGATAATAAGCAAAAAAAATGGTGGCAATAACTGGCACTCAATCAGTGTAATTGATTACGTCCTGAACCGCAGAAACGTTTTATTCATCCACTTTGTTAAGTACCCCACGGATTAAAGCACTTCTCATAAAATCAATTGCATCAATCACTTTCTTCTCGAATCCAAAGGCACTTTTTCCACGATCACACAATTTTATATCCATGAAAGCTATAATCATAAAGATTTTTTATTGCTATTCATCCGTGGCAAACACTTACGCTCAGGAGAAAAAGTTCGTTAGGTATGTGCGCGGTCTGTCCCAAGTGTAAGCGAAATGCTAGTTTGTTAATTGAGGAAGAAACACAATATTTTTTTTTTCCATTTTTTTTTCGAGGCTTTAGTGCACCTGTGTGACTATGCCAGCCTAAACACAATAATGGATACAATTCTTAACGCATTCGCTGCCGGGAATGCATTATATACGTTTTTGTGACTTTCGTCTAATGCCGTTGTCATAGTTTGGCAGTCATTTCAACACACTTGTGTGTTTGTGACCCCTAAAGAAATATCGTGTCTGACAGCGGGCAGCAAATGCGTTAAGTATATTTCGTAGTTTTGTCCACTTCGTACGAAAGCACATTGGTGAACAGAACGATGAGAACCAAACAAAACATAATGTATAAGAAAATAGTTAGCTTGCGCCTGGAGCTTTGCTCTAGCGATAAGGCCGCCTATTGCTTACCTTGTAACTTACTCTCTGTGTACCTGTTTTCTGTATTGCTTATTATTCCTGGTGTACAATAAAGAGTCATTGTATTGTATTGTTATTGTATTAATGTATTCATATGTACCTTGGTAAGGACCGAAGCTATTACCTTATAATTCGTTGGGATATTTAATTGGTATTCTTATGTACCTTGGTAAGGACCCAAGCTATTACCTTAGGATTCGTTGGGTTATTTAAATTCACCTATATGTATTAATCGGATCTGAATTCAACAGTCCTTTTTTACATGCTGGTACAGCCAGTTTCATGTAAACGAACTCAGTTTTTGCCTATGTTCAGTATTGGGTGGGTCTCGGCTGAGATGATGATGATGATGTTAAAATATTTTAATTTCTAAAATGTTCAAATAAGAACACGATGCACGGGCTGACCAAATTACCTGCGAGTCGGGTTAAGCAATTCTGCACTTTATGCGAACGACATAAAGACCCTGGGGATTTAGAAATGAATTCTGTGCCAACAATACTGACTAGCGGGTAGACTGCACGTGAGATACGGGGTTCTCAAGTTGTTTTCATGCCGATGGATCTAGGGCACAGTGTAGTGAATGATCAGTAGAGTATTTTCATACAAACGGCCGGAACGCGAAAAGTACCTATGAGCCACGAAATCTTAGCATAGCTCGGCTAGCATAGTACGTTCGATCAGCACGGGACCGCACATTTATTACGTACGGAGGTAATTGATATGCTACAGATTGGTAGTGTAACCTTTTTATTGGTATTGTGGCTCGTTTCAATGTCGGCCTTAATTTGAATCGAGACATGTAAAAACATATCTAATGAAGTTATTTAGCAGAATGTGAATTTTTAACAATGAAACCTCGCGCATCCCAGCCGAAGAGGTGCAAATACTTCTCCGTAGCTAATTCGTAGGTGGCAAATATACGTAGCTATGAAACTGAATAAAACCGTTCAAAAGTACAATACGGTTTGTGGAGATAATCGAACTTGGTGCAGTCGATCGAAAGTTATGCGCGTGCAATAGATTTAGTGGAACATTTATATATATATATATATCATATCGTTATTACAAAGAAGATAACGAATATATTTATTCATAAAACTAAAAGCATACATTATGAGCTATAAATTTACGAAATACAATATGATTTAAAAAATGTCGAAACCCTGAATTTCTCCTACCCGGGGCATCGTGCCAAGCATGCTTGCGGCATTCCCTCGCTGTACGGCTATGCTCAGCCTCTGAGCGAAAAAAGACCCGGCCCTGAGGTCGCCAGAGACGCTAACCAGTTTATCCGACACCTCGCGAACAAATTTTTTGGTGTCGGATGACCATGGTCCTAAAGTTTCTAATGCAAGTGCCACAAATATATAATCATTTGTTAAAAACGAATATTTGCGGCACTTGATTGTCTGGGCATGGTCGGCAGCAGTCCCTGGCTTACTGGCAGAACCACTGACGTAGGACGGAGCCAGCGTGTCTGAGCAAGTGACATCCCACGCCAAAGGTTTGCCCAAACTCCAAGGCACTAAAGTGCAACCATCGGGTCTCTTTCCGTCCGAGGCAGACATGCCTGAGGGCTCAAGAGTCGCCGGTATGGCAACAGTGCTGAGTGCCCGGCGGATAAGGTCATTAAGTGATGTATGCCTGTAAATGCGACCAGCACTCAGTTGACAATGTAGGCCGTGTCGGCCTAAAGCATCAACTGTAATACCACACCGGCAGCAAGTATGAGGTTCACATGTTTTTATTCCAAGCCGCAAACATACGGCAATCCTTAGTGAGGCAGGGTCCAAAAGTGTGCCAAGGTTTCGGGAGGGAACTGCGCGCAGCCAGTGACCAGATTCCGGCTCAGATACAGCTAGCAGTCTAGCTCGCTCGACAGTATCCTGGCAATTTTGTAAAAGCCTGTTGGATGTAACTTTGTCATAAACACTACTCCAGGCAGCTTGGCTACCTTTTTCTGCTGGGGTCTTCTCGCCAGGATTATCAGCATTCCATGCTGCCTCCGCATCCATCAAGCACGACACCGTAACATCAGGTGGGTTGGTAACGTTTAATATACCACCGATGAGGGTGATAGTGCTGTAGACGGATGACAGAAAAGCTGGAAGAGCCAAGTCACATGTGGTACGGATGCCAAGACCGCCAAATTTTATAGGGAGAGTAGCTTGGGTCCAACAAGAAGGCGAAGGGGAAATATTTAAAATTTTTGAAACAGTTTCTTTCATAATGTTATCAATACTATTTGTCAGTGAATGAAATTTAAAAACAGGGCAGCAGCGCAGAAGGTACATCAATTTAGGTGAAAATAAGCAAAGGCGTAGGATGTATATAGCAATGTGTGGGTTAATTTGGAATAATAAGTCAGAGGAGTTTTTAAAACTCTCAATTTTAGAATTGAGTGTAGGTAGAATAGCGTCCTCGAAGATTGGAGCACCCAGAAGGGTGAGAGAGTCACGGGCAAGAATGGTGATATTAGGCATGAGATTGTTAAAGCTGCTGATGATTTGAATGCGATTATTGTCAGATAGTCTGTCCGCAATAAATATCTCGCATTTGTTAGGGTTTAGTTGGAGACCAATCTCAGAGAAACGACTAATAATAGTTTTCAAGTCCTCTAACACTGTAGACGCCGTGCCCCCAATGGTACCGTCATCCAAATACCAAATATTCAGATCAGATGTAAGCTGTGTGATGATAGGGTTGATAGCGAGGCTAAAAATGACAGGACCGAGTGGATCTCCTTGTTGGCAACCTACGGAAGATGAAATTTCGTTATCGCCAAACATTAATTTAGAAGGAGTTGCGTAGCACTGCCACATATAAGCAAATATTTCCGGAATTTCTTTCTCAATTTCTGATAGCAGTGTACTCCTATTTACAGAATTGAACGCATTTTTAACGTCAATTTTTAGTAGAACATCGTAATTTTGGTTGTCCAAAAAAGTGCGTGTTGCGTGAACCGCAGCTTCGCACCCACCTCTGACTCCGAAACCAATTTGCTTAACTTTAAATTGATCTGTAAGGCGGGTACGAAACTCACGACAGCATAATTTTGAAGCCAAACGCCGTAATGTGCTTCCGACAGCTATGGGACGGATACCACCATCTTTTTTCTTCAAGGCAATTAAATTTGCACCATATAATACAGGAGCTATTTCAGAGCAGATATTTCCCGATAGCATTAAATTTATCAAAGCGGTGAGCTCCTTCAGTAGAGACTCCCCAACGTCACCGAGTAGAGGGTTGGTCAGATCTTTCAGATGTTGAGGAGTAATGGCATCCAAACCACCAGCAGAGCCGTTAGGAAAGGAACGTACCGCTTGAAGGGTGGCTGTTTCTGAAACCTGGAGTGATCGCTGTGTGGCGGAAGGTGTGGCTGGGAATTGAATGGAAGCGGGGGCAGCAGGGTGTTTTTCTCTGAGGGTAGCGAGCACTGAAGGGGAATGTGAGGCTAAGGTATCGCTGGAAAAAAGAAGATTAGCAGCACCTTTCACATTACCCTCAGAAACTTTACTTTCAATTTGCTTTATTTTATTGCCAATACGATTAGTACAAGGTAAAATTGAGTCAGTTGCCGAGTACGATTGAAATGAAGGATGTAAAACATTTTGCTTTATTAAGTTAGTGAGGGTAATGTTAGTCTTTTCACGAGGGATATGCAAGTTTTTATAAACAAAGGTCAGTAGACATTCCCACGAGGCGAAATCATTCTTAGATACAACCCTGGCCACACATTCCGACAAGCTTCTTGCCACCGATGCACGAGCTCCCTTCGGAATCCTTTTCACAATCCTGGTTTCATCTTTTAAGCGTGCCAAGCGGGCTGAAAGGCTATCTGTAGAGCAGCAGGACGAAGATACCCCGGGCAAGACACTAGACCAGCATCGGTTGTTGATAATAATTGATGTCGGTGGGTCAATTCTAGGTATGTGAGTCTTTCCACAATGGATATTTAGACCTCGGCTGCCTTTATAAAGTTTTCGGTCATTACATATAAAACATTCCGTTAGTTGTGATGAAGCATATGCCATTGCTAAGATAAACTAATATTAAACTAAACTAATAATAATATAAAACAGAAATAATATACCGAAAAACAAACAGTCAATAATAAATAATAAGCACTGACACTGGCGTTGTCATCCACACTTCTTTTTCGAGCGCGGGCGGGCTGCCGCAGCTAGCCGGAGCCACCGGGGGCGCTCCGTTCAGCTTAGTTTGCACGCCTATTGTTGAAGTAAATGCCAGCTTCAGAATTTCCGTAAAAATGGATCAAATATGGTGATTGACATTTATGTCGCAAACGCAGTTTTTACAGATTTCGTATTATTATGGTTTTCCATTGATTTTATTTATATTCTGCCAATTTCGACGATCAAGGACAAAAAAGGCTCGGTGTTTAATATTATAACTCAATAAATTTAAAATATTTCAATCCGATCGCAAAAATGTATAATGTTGACAGTTGACATATACATGTTATTACAAATCTCAACTTCTAATCTTAATTAAGTGTTAAAAATTATGATGATGATAATTATGTGACATTATCAAAACATAACTGAAGAGTGGCGCTCTATCGCGAGGTTGTGTGCCGAGGTCGCGTAGGTGGGTAGAATTAAGGTCGCTGCCGAGACACCCTACTGATCATTATTATACTGTGATAAAGTGTTTCGGTGGGTATCGTCGAGGCAAGGGTATAAAAGGGACTGCGCAGAGTAGAAGGGACTTTTTCGCATTTTGACTACGGGTCTGGTAAGGTTCTCCTTGGGTTATTACGTTCTCATTTTTTATTGTGGCTTTGCTGTGTTTTACCTTTATTATGAGTTGATTTATTTCTTGTGTTAATTAAATGGGGGGTTTTTCTGTGTGATTGCCTGGCTCTGGGTATCTATCGCCAAACATGGTTATAGTATACTCACTGTTGGGAGATTACATAGATATTTGGTAGCTAAGTTGGAGTTTAGCGGGGTCTGGTGGGATTGCTGTGTGGGAGTGTTATATTAGTATATTGGAGAACTGATCTAGACTTCAGCTAAGTAAGAGCTGACCTCTGAGAAGGGATAAATGGGTCACCTGACGGTGCTAACTGACAGTTTAGCCCATCTCGGAGGCGTTTAAGGCTAGGGTACCACTCCTTGGAGAAGGGTGGGGGTCTGTATTATAACTCAAGAGTCGGACCCAAGTTCTCCCTGGGTGTTGAAGGGTTTGGAGCGCCATAACCGGTGTTTCAACCTCATCATCTACCTAGTCCGCTTATCTATTTATATATATATTACACTCTGGTATTCATCTATCCCAATCCCCTCAGATGGATGCCAGAAGCACACGGGTATAGAAAGTAGGACTCGAGTCAACCCGCTCAACGTAGGCATTAGTTTAGGATAGGCCCTCTCTTATCAGTTGGAGAGGGGCCCCGCGATAGTTGTAAATGTGGAATCCGGATTCCTAGCTTGCCAATTTCGTGTAGAATAGATGGATAGTTTAGCTGCTAGGATAGGTTTATCAGGGATAGGTATTATTACCATTAACTACCTTCTGTTCTTCATTAAACCATAATATGTTGGAGGGCTGTGATATGCCATCTGACTCTCTTAATAATATTACCATTAACTATTTTCTGTTCTGCATTATATTATAATGGGTTGGAGGGCTGAGATATGCCATCTGACTTACTTAATATTATTACCATTAACCAATTATCTGCTGTTCTTCATCATGCTAATTGATGTTGGGGGGCATTGCTATGCCGCCTGACTTATTTAATATTACTACCTAAACATGGCAGTTCTTCATTGTGCTATTTTGTGTTGTGGGAAAGGGCTACATTTGATGACATAACTACTAATGCCTGAGGTATTGACTGACTTTGACTATGACGCTCTAGACTTTCCGACGGATGAAAGATTTCAGGGTTTCCCTTTCATCCATATGTCCTATCTAGTAAACCCTAGTAGCTGCGATTTAGTGAGTCAAAATAAAACTCAACAAACTCACTATGAACATTTAATTGTTGAAAAGTAGAATCTCCTTTGAAGTCGGTGGTCGTCCCTGGTAAAGCAACCTTGGGTTATTTGGTCCTGTAGTGGCTAGTTATATCAACTAAATTTGATGGTAAAAGTTATACCAAATGCTTATTTTATAAACTGACAATGGAAGTCACTCTGACTAAAACTAAGGCTGAAGCAAGTTAGTGGTTTACCGGTACCAAGGGACCCGGTAGCTACTCATTAGTCATTATGATAAACCAGAGAAGTTTACAATTACCACTGAAGTTGGTTTGCTAATGCAGGAGTATTATGATCACAGGATTGACCCAGGGACAGCCTCTGGCTATAACTGACATTCCCTTTGATTGCCCTCTTCTATTATACAATGTTATAATGTTATATTCTAATTACCTGCAAGGAAAAAGTAGTATGCTCCATCAGAGTACATGCGGGGGAGGTTTGAGTCCCAGTTTGGAGTCGAAGACCACCTTTGAGAGCGGGGAGTGGGCTCTCAAACATAGCCGCAATATAAAATTCCTTGCCTACAAGTACATGACACAGACTATTGACCAATGACTTTATAAACCTGAAATTACCTCTTCCATTTAACTATCTTTACCTCTTCTCCAATACTACTTAAGTTACCTATAACCTGAATCAAAATATGGGCAACCATATATCTTCATTACCATTATAGATAGAATATTATTAAGTTAGAATACCATATTTCTGTCTAATATCTACTCCAAACACTTCTGATTTACTCTTCTAGGCTATAATCTATCTTAAGACTTACTTACCCACTCTAATACATAGATAAAACTCTATAACTGTCTTCTCTTATGCAATTCAATACCAACCATTTCCTCTAAATAAAATTAGCATAAAGTTACTAGCCGCTATATAATAAATATTTATAGGTAGTCCAATCTTTATTCTTCACTAAAAGTTCCAGGGTTACTTAGGCACAGACACAACGAAGGGTTCTCTTAGGTACTAGACGATCACATGGCCATATCACGAATCACGACCAATAGAAATAATCTTAGGTTTCTACGCCGTACAGATTTCAGTATTTAAATTCTTTATTTATTTGGTTCAGAGTTAGATACATAGTTTTAATAAGATAGATAGGTAATTTAGTTCAATATTTCAGCAATTTAATTCAGTTGAATTCAGTTTTCAGCCGTCAAAAGATGTAGGATATATATATAGCTACAGGTATTCGGGGGATTTTTAAACAGGGGGGGGAGGTTCCGTTACAATAGCCTATAGCCTTCCTCGATAAATGGGCTAACTAACACTGAAATAATTTTTCTAATCGGAGCAGTAGTTCCTGAGATAAGCGCGTTCAAACAAACAAACAAACAAACAAACAAACTCTTCAGCTTTACATATTAGTATAGATTATTAGACATCGGATTATATGCACTATCAAAATGCCAAAATATGCATGCAAATATGCACTAAAAAAGGACGAAATATGCACGGAATATGCACAACCAAAAAACCATTAATTATTAGAACTTACGATCATTTTCACAATAACATATTTTTCCATATTTTCTGCAGCAAACTTGCGAAGTCTGTCAGTCACTTAATATTAATTTATAGGCTGAAATTGACGTTTCGACGTCAACTGACGTTACCAGACAGAACTTAAAGTTTGGCGCCATTTCTGCAGAGACTTCTTCAGGCCGAGTTTGTTCGGTGCCGTTGATAAATGCATCAATTTACGGCATAATACATAAGCCTAACACGAATAACTACTGAAATAAGCACAGTCAGTGAAAAAGTACCAAACAATGCAATAACGCTATAAAAATAGAATTATATGCATTTGCATATTTTATTTTACAAGATTAGTAACGAAACTCTTATCGCTATCGCTCTCGCTTGCAGCTATCTTCTGCGCCCAGTGGCGAAGAGGTTATAGCTTGAGAACTCCGTGTCAGTTTTGATCGTACACCGTGGCTTGATTTATGTATTGGAGATATAAATTGTAAGGTCATGTTCGGCATCCGTCACACGGACAGCTAGTAAAACTCGCTATTCGTCATGCGCTTCTTCAAATACTAATAACTATTGACAGTCCGGAGGAAGAGTAGTGCTTGAGCCGGTGTACCCTGGGCATCGCTTAATAAGTACATATGAATGTATGTAAACTCTTTATTGTACATAAAAACATAATATTAACAGTTAACAAGAGAAACAGATGTACAAAGGCGAACTTATCCCTTCAAGGGATCTCTTAAGTAAGTTTATAAGTTTCCTTGGCAATTTATTTAATACTAACTGTTGCCAGACTTCCTTTTGAAAAAAAAATCGTTAATCTGTAGCACCTAGTATCTGTAGCATGCTCAAATATTTACAAGCACAAATTTAGAGCCAAATTAAATATTTACATACTTATAAAACCTAGCATTTGTCAGTGCTTTTGTTGTGAAGCTAATTAGTTCATTATTATATTTTGTTTTGCGTGTGAGTGTGTAAGTCTGAGCGTCTTTGTTACTTTACGCCAAAACGGATTAATAGATTTGAATAAAATTTTAGACAAGTATCATAGTTTGTAACTTAGATTAATATCGGATATGTTTTATTTCATTCAATTGCATAATACAAAATTGCAGGCAACAGTTCATATGTATTTGAATAATGGCAACCACTTTGCATGAACAGTTTTTGTTTGTAGTGTTCGTTTTCTACCTTCTCATTTCTTGTTTTCTTGCAACTACATTTATATTTACACTTCTATGTTTACACAAAAAATAGATAAACATTGTGTGTTTTTTTTGTATGTAGGAGGTAATCAGAAAAGTATGAACCGATTAAAAAAAAACACTTTATAATAAAAAGCTATATCCCAAATGAACCCAGGCTATTTTTCATCCCAGGGATGCGCAAATTTGCCGCGAGACAGATAAACTTACGGGCTTGCTAGTAAACAAATAAACAGGACAGCGACAGGAGAATACGTATCCTACCTACTCCATAAAAATGGTAATCATTTACTGTGACCCTAATGAGATACATGTATTAAAACAGAATGGACCGGGCGTGTAGCTCCGCCGCATAGGTAATTTATTACTAACTTTGTCGCTACTAACTTATTAAGGCTCAGCTTCCTTCTGTGGGCGATCTAATTACCGACAAGCGAGAACAATAATAATGTAACGTGAATATTTATGAACGTGCATCTGTAAATTTGATATACTTATTGTTTATCTCCAACGAAAATTGACTGTGTGCAATGAATAATTTATTGTGAGCAACCGGGTTTGACGTTGCCCATATATTAATATAAATCCATCTACCATATTGTATGCAAAATGCCATTGAATGCAGTGCAAGGCAGGATCATTATTCCAATATACGGTCGCGATATTCATCACGCGGCTTGTGGTTGCAGAATTTTAAACAAATCATCTTTATACGTGGATGGAGGCAAGGGCTGGGAGAGCGCAGTTGTTGAATCAATTTTAATAATAGCTTGTTCCTTCATTGTTCTGTTGTTTAGGGTTATATTGGTCTAATTTTCTATTAATTAATAGGTATATACAAGGCGTTTTTAAATTAATGCGGAATATTTCAGCATATGGTTGGAACCGTTTTACTGAAAACACTCTTGTAAAATTTTGGCAATAATTTTCAATTTAAAAAACGAATATATTTGCGTACGTTGCATTTTATGAATAAGCAAAGAAAACAAAATAAGAAACAGCTTACCAGTTATCAGTATTGGTAGATTTGAAACCAAGCAAAAATATTTCTTGAACCATACCTACTTTATTATTTAAAAATACCCGTAATATTATCAAAACTGCAAATTGAAATCGTTTCCAAGTTATTGCAGAATCCAGAAGAAGCTGAATTGATCGCGCTTAGCCGTCTTATTTTATTCTCTAGGACTCTTTTGGTATTCCTATTTCATATACTCTTAATAGGTTTAGAGAACCAACTATTACAATATTTATGAAAATACTTTGTAAGTAAACTACTGGAGTCATCGTGGATTTGTTCTTTTTAGTAGTTTATTGAATCAGGCGTTACTTTGCGGAGGTCCATATTAATGAACTAAAACAATTACTTTGCTCACCCGCGACCTTACAATAGTTACGTTTATGCAAGAAATGTGCGTTCATGCAGTTCCTCCACCTCCACACTGTACGAACACACACAAATCACATAAACCCAACCATCACCACCACCAAGCTACACTGACGCGTTTCGAACTCAACCAGAGCTCATCTTCAGATAAATAAATAAACAAAAAATTCAAGGTAGTTTTAAATATGTCAATAAAAGTTAATTTTTGTGGGGTAGTTTGAGAATAAGAAAAATAAAGTGGGTACTTGAGAAGTTACAGTGACAAGTTAAAACATTTGTTTTGGTTTGTTAGTTTAACATTTGGTAGCATAGCATACGGTTGTGGTAACTCTGAAGATGAGCTCTGGTTGAGTTCGAAACGCGTCAGTGTAGCTTGGTGGTGGTGATGGTTGGGTTTATGTGATTTGTGTGTGTTCGTACAGTGTGGAGGTGGAGGAACTGCATGAACGCACATTTCTTGCATAAACGTAACTATTGTAAGGTCGCGGGTGAGCAAAGTAATTGTTTTAGTTCTTTTTAGTAGTCAATTAGTTTAAAAATAAGATACTTCAAGTAACTTACTAGAAATTGGTTTCATTCTATAAATATTTAACAATAAGTGTTGCTATCCAAGTCCCGTGAACCACTTTTGCGTGATAGAGTAACGTAAATAAATAAATAAATAATAAATAAATATCATGGGACAATTCACACCAATTGACCTAGTCCCAAAGTAAGCTTAGCAAAGCTTGTGTTATGGGTACTAAGCAACGGATAAACATACTTATATAGATAAATAAATACTTAAATACATAGAAAACATCCATAACTCAGGAACAAATATTCGTGCTCATCACATAAATAAATGCCCTTACCGGGATTTGAACCCAGGACCTCTTGCTTCGTAGGCAGGGTCACTACCAACTAGGCTAAAGCGGTCATCAAACATACATCAAAACATCCAAATATTTAATATCTAAACATTACAATTATCGCATCTACAATCGTGTGTGCAGAGAAGTGGAAAGAGTTTCGAAGAAAAGGATGTCGTAATTTAAACTTTTACTTCATTAAATTTGTCAAAATTATGACGTGACACAAACGCTCTGCTGCTTCCTGATTGGTTAAAATTAGTTAATACCTGGTCTGATGTTTTTTTTTCTATGATAGGAGGCAAACGAGCAGGCAAGTCACCTGATGAAAGTCAATCACCGGCGCTCATAGACACCCACAACACAAGTTGAGTTACGGATGCGTTGCCGGCCCTTTGAGAAAAGAGTAGTGTCGTTTTTTTTGAAGAAGAAAGAAGCATAATTAAATATTAAATAATGCTATTCGAAAGCCTTAGCGTACATTTTTGTTGGAACCCGCAATAATACCACGAGGATAGTTTTATTGCCGATACACTCTATTAGAGGCGCTGCTAATTTGCTCATTTTAATTGAGACGTTAACGCAAACATATCCGAAATATTATTTGCAACAAAAACATGCGTTAGTGGCTCAGACACAATTTTAAATATAAACATGTTTTCTGTCCTCATTACTTAAAATAATGCTATGTAACAATAATTTTGATAAAATTATAAAAAAAACAACGCGTTCATCGTAGAAGTTTGGAACGTGAAAAAATGAAACGGTAAAATCAGGCTAATCATACTATTTCACATATTGCAGTCAATCATCATTACTTTCGTGTTGATCTTTCATTACGTCTAATGCAACATAATAATGCTGGCGTTTTCTAAAATTTGTCAGAACACGAGTGTCTCGAATTAGCAATCGTTAGTGTAATGGTGCCCTAGATAGAGCTATTACAATAAATTTCTTAATTGCCTGCTGACGGCTGAGATTCTTGGACGGTGATGCAAAAGTGATCTCACCGCGTTAGAAAGAATGTCAACGGTTTTTAGATGACACTTTATCGTGATGCAAACTTGTGTTGAAAGATTACCATGTTCGTGCTATCGCGGAGTGCCCGTTCCCGCGGTTTTTGCTGCATACTTGGATAATTACTTCATTTTATGAGGTGAACACTTGAAATAGGTAGTTCGTATTTTCACATAATATATGCCAGTGAATTAAGTACTGAAAATCAATGTAAGTTATGTTATATTTACATGCCTCGAGTACGACGTAGCCTGTTTTGAGGTCTGTAACTTTAGACTTGTTATTGTAAATAATGCTTTCTGGGAGACTGTCAAAGATAAGATAAATGTCAAACTGACTGATAAAGAGACGACCAGATGGCCTAGTGGTTAGAAATCCTGACTATGAAGCTTGAGGTCACGGGTTCGATTCCCGTGTCGGAGCAGATATTTGTATGAAAAATACGAATGTTTGTTCTCGGGTCATGGTTGTTTTTGTTTAATATGTATTTCAGTATGTATCTATTTATATAAGTATGTTTATCCGTTGTCTGGTACCCATAACACATGCTTGCCAAGCTTACTTTGGGACTAGGTCAATTGGTGTGAATTGTCCCGTGGATATTTATTTATTCATAAAGACAAATAAATAATTTTTTAATATTTTTTTTATTCCTGTATTATTTTTGAAATGGTTGGATATCACGAATAAATGTTTTCTTTCTTTATTTCTTTCTTTTTAAATGTTAAGTTGGCATAAGCTTTGAGCTATAACAGAACTAAAGAAGATTTTTTCTTGCACTCCACTCCCTATTCTCGCATATCTGTGGTGGTTGTGCATCCTAAATACGTTTATGAATACAAGAGGATGTAAGTTTTTAGTCATAAATACTCAGTAGATCTTAAGATAGGTACGAACAAGGACTTTAAATCATGAGCCACCATGAAACCTTTTCAAAGAAAAAGTCATTACGAATTTCCTTGTTAATTAATGCGTTGCCACTATGACGTTTTTACTGGGAAATGGTTCCATAGTGGCTCATGAATTAAAGTCCTTGATCGTGCATTGAAGTAACACGTAACGTTTTTGTTTCAATTAGTCCGTTTTTTAGAGGAACACATTACGTGTCTAATGAGATATCTCTGAGCTCACTGGATTGCGCCTAAATTCCAGTAGTAGGAACAAATTACCTCTCGAATAAATGAACACGAAATTAGATGATCAATCTTCAAGATAATTCTTCATTAAACACGATTTAAATTTCAAATTTTCGATTTAAAATTAATAACAAAATTAAATCTTAAACCTCATTACTAAGCTTCAGTATTGCCAATACCTCCACACAAATTCCAGGACTCAAGCAAGTTGTACAATAAAGTGAAGTCCGTTGGACGAGTAAACAGGGATGATGGAATAAAAAATGACCGTGTTTGTGTTGCAATCAATCAAACAAAGCTCGCGCCAGCCCAGTTCCAAAGCTAACTTTCGAAACGGGCCCGCTATTATTTAGTATTGATTTTCAACGTCTATTTTTATTGGTTTTCCAAACGCTCCAATGTTTATAGAGATTTGCGACGGCTGTAAGGCTATGATTTCGTTTGATTGGATTTTCATTCAGAATAAATCTGATTCATGTTTTGGGAAAACGTACTTTTACTTCACGACATTTGCATTCATGCCTCTTGAGTTTTATTTGTTTAGCTTTGTGGAAACTACTCTATAAAAAATTATAAAATATTTTTGTTATACTTAAATAACAATAAGATGGGCACCCGTCTGGTTGTTATAAGTGTAAATGAAGTCTTAGGAGGATCTTAATGGTTCCATGATTAAATTATTTTATCAACGCTAATCGTTTCAAGTCACCGACAATTACTCACAAAGTAAATCTGATCAAAAAACCAATTATGCTAATCATTCTTATCACAGATGTCAGTGTCAATAACCGACCCGTCATTTTAGACATCACACATAAACGCAGCAATTTGACATGAACACAATTTGCAAATGAACGGTTTTTTCTACTGTGCACAGCTTGTACAAAAACTATGATTTATTGAGATTCTGATTAGTAGTTTTTGTGAGCTTTACGGTGGTATAGGATGATGAACAACTTTTTAGATAGTTACGCCTACGATCATAACTCACAACTTATTCTTCATTATAGATATAGGTATCAACTGAAACATAACACAAGAAGTAGAAGACACAATTTTAAACTCTTATAATAAACATGTACCTATATTGCATTCTTATTTAAATTTATTTATGGAAAACATTGATTTTAGGCTTTACTTGCTATGGTATTATCAAGAGATGAGTGCCATGTGTGGCTTTACTAAATGTATGAAAGCTGGAAACATTTTAATTTTCAGATAGATCCAGTT
This sequence comes from Archips crataeganus, assembly GCA_947859365.1. NCBI lineage: Eukaryota > Metazoa > Arthropoda > Insecta > Lepidoptera > Tortricidae > Archips > Archips crataeganus. The sequence continues at coordinate 13,536,226 of OX402056.1, read as the reverse complement.
TATTCTGTAACCTATTATGATACCGTATGATAGAGCTTGTGAAGCACTTTCAGGATCAGTAACCAGTTTTTCGATATCTTGTATAGTTTAGAAATAATCGAGTGAGATCACTTATCATGTACTGCAAGGTGGTATCATAGTTTTAATTGAGTTTAAAATTGATTATAGAGGCTTTACCTTTAAGGATGTCATGCTAAAATTTTACGTACTGAATTCTGATACAAATGACATAAAATTTATGAAAACCTGCATTAGACTTTAAAATGAGGTTATGCAGCATAATTCCGGCTGTTAACTTCTCACTTGCTAAAAAAAGACTTCTCTTGTTTTTTACCGACTCCATTTTTTACTACCTACTTAGTACTCTAGGCATGCTCCTGTATCTATCTATATATATATATATATATATATATAAAAATGAATCCCTATTTCCCTTGGTCACGGCATCACGCATGAACGGCTGGACCGATTTCACTAATTCTTTTTTTGTTGTGTTCGTCATTGTCAGGAGAAGGTTCTTATGAAAGAAAAAATCAAGAAAATTGCGCGGAAAATTAGAAAATATAAGAAAAATTACCGTCCATAATAACTTTTCTAATGTAATCTTATGGCGTTTGACAGTTGGCGTGATTAACAGAATACGATCGTTTAAATTAAATGTACGGGTCGAAATTTTATTCATAAAACTAGCGACGCGCCCCGACTTCGTGTGGGTGTAGTTTGGGGAAAAAGAGGTAAATATATAAACTTACCACCTTAAATTATAGACTTTCTTTATTTTTCACACCTATTTTTCAAAGTTACACCCGTGCAAAGCCGGGGCGGGTCGCTAGTTTTTTATAAAACATATGAATTCAGGATTGTAATACATGACTTTAATATTTTTAAATTTCAATTTGTAACAATTCCAAGATGTTGTTCATCCCAAGTGTCTGTGTTTCGGTCTCATCCGACAAGCGCCAAACACAATAGGGCCTTGTTTAAGTATTAACATTGAAGGCGGCTAATCAGTCAAGCCATCGGTTAGCTGATCAAACAGTACGAACAGCCAGTCAAGTGAAGATTGATCGTAAAATTCGGGTTCCGTTGATGTCGGCTTGCTGTAAGAAAGAAGGAAGAAGGAATTTTCAAGCTTGACTTGAATCCTGATAACTTTACAATACAATACGACGACATGACTATTTATTAAAGATACATAGTAAGATATATGTACTTAGAACAAAATTAACAAGGTAAGCAATATGTGGTTTGATCGCTTCAGAGTGATCTCTTCCAGGGAATTATTTGCAACAGAAGAAGGTAACGATTAGATTGTAGCAGGTATAATATTTTTTTTTAAGTTACATCGAAGATGAATCTCAAGATAAGTAGATTCTTAGAAGGAACGGCCTTCTAAAATATTACAAATCAACAGTGAATTATGCAATTGTTTGATGTTTACGTAAACATAGGATCCAGGATCAACTCAGAGAATTCGTAGATAAAAGATTAATCGAACAAGTTGTCTTAAAATGCTAATTTCCCGTCAAGCGCATCCCCAAAAAACCTACACTCAATCAAGACGAATGCAACGAGGTGTTAAGCTAGCTCTATCAATCATATCGGCAACGAATGGGGACGCGCTTCGTTATCCACAGGCTGTTGGAGCAACGCCAGAATTGTAATAAAGACTGTCTCGTTAAATTTCCGAATGGACAGTAGCTATTAAGTCTTGGATGGACTTTTACACAATTACTGCTCATTGTGCATACGATTAAGGTATCTCGTATGATGACGGAAAGAAATGTTATCGGTGCAATGAGGTTTGTACCTATTTCCATTTTGCAGAGGCAAATTCTCTAAAATGGCGTTCTTAGTGATGATATTTTATTGGAATATATTTTGCGATTTTTAAGTTTCCTTTCTTTATGAAATAGTCATGTTTTTACGCGCAGCATCGCTTGCGTAAAACATATTATATATTATCTGGCAGTCAAATTCAAAATCCGGAATTACTAAAATCCTATGTAAATTCCCGAAATTTCTTTATTTACGTTATATTAAGATTACCAATGGCAAAATTCATGTCTCTAGATTTAGCGGTTCGGACAAAAAGTAATCTAAGTGTTGTTCCAGAGATCCAGCTATTTGGACACTAAAATTCATTCAAATCCGGCCAGGCGTTTTAGTGTGAAGTAGTATGTACAAACACACACATATGCACGCACACACTCAGAAACTTGGGACTTTATAATAATTAGTTGGATTAGCAAACGAGCAAGTGAGTCACTTGATGATAAGTTAGCATCACCGCCCAAAGACATTCAGAACACCAGAGGATTGCCAATTATGCCCTTCCACCTTATTAGGCTAAGATATTTTTTTTTTTAGCCTGTTAAAGTGTCCCACTGCTGGGCAAAGGCCTCCCCTTTTTTCCGCCATTCGTCCCTATCGAGAGCATGATCCTGCCAATCTACTTGATATGCGTTGCAGATGTGGGCGCAAAGACCGCTAAGCTCAAGTGGGACTGGGCTGGTCATGTCTGCCGCATGCACGCACAGCGACCCAAATTACCACCTATTGGGTTCCGCGGGATGGCCATCGAAACAGAGGCAGACCGAAGAGAAGATGGCGGGACAACTTGGACGCATATCAAGATAAAAATAAATAAATAAAATAAATAAATTATGGGACAATTGACACCAATTGATCTAGTGCCAAAGCTTGGACAACGGATAAAACATAGGTACTTAAATAGATAAATGGTCATTTGGGGTTTTCTTACTCAAAATCAAGAGCACTTGATTTTGATGATAAAAATGTCCCAATTTTTTTTCCCCCTTTTTGACTTGTTTTTCATACAAACTTAAACACGTATTATATATCCAAAACTCGAGCACAAACATTCGTATTTTTCACAAAATTATCTGGGAATCGGACCCGGGACCTCAAGATAGTATACCTAATGTGCCACTAATTTCACCGGCTGTCTTGCTCTCAACAGAGAAAGTAGAATGTTGGTAGAATGTAGAATGATGGTAGAGCTATGGGATTTTGTCTTACCTTTATATTACATGTGCATTGAAGTGACAAGTGAGTGAGTGCGTTTGAATCTTATGATATTTGATTACTTAGTGTGTAGATAGTTGGACCTCTTCAATAACAGATAGGCTACTAGAGCTATGAAACTTTTCAAGGGTGATCTTTATACGACGTAAATGAAAACCAGGACGTAAATTTTGAAAAATCTTAGGTGAATTTAGTGAAATTCCATAATTACAATTAGACTTTCACTTAATGGTTTAAGAAGCCGTGGCTAGCTATTTATAGGATAAAGTGAACCAAAAAACATAGCCATTAGTTTAATGATTCATCATCATCGCCATTTCAGCCGTAGGACGTTCACTGCTGGACATAGGCCTCCCTCATTGATACCACTACGGTTGAAAGTGCCTTGCATCCACCTTGAATCAGCGGTCTTTACCAAATCGTCCGTCCACCTCGTTGGTGGACGTCCCACTCTGCGTTTGCCAGTCCGTGGTCTCCATTCGAGAACTTTTCGGCCCCAACGACCATCTGTTCTGCGTCCTATATATATGGCCTGCCCATTGCCATTTTAACGAGCTGATCCGTTAAATGATTACCTATACTTTAACACGAAGCTGATTCTGCCTAACGTCTTTTGTTTTTGTCACATTAACTATGCGAGTTTTTAGTGCAGTCTAACAGTTTATCACCGGCCACATTATTTATTAGAATCACCAACGAGTTCTAGTTCCACGTAGCCAATATCTAATTAAGGGCCCTAATAAACGTATAAGTGGGTTGGCAGACGCCGCGGTCGGCAACTTCGAACATAAAATCCTTAAGTTCATGCTATCGCGCTTCCTCAGATGGGAAAAATGTGTTCAGATAATGCGTCTTGGAATTTCCTTGTTTTTTTCGCTCGGAGGAAAATGTAGTAAGTGTTGTGTAGTATTGCTGTGATACATGACTGAGAGACAGTGATTTGAGTGGGTGTAAGTAATATGTTTGGATGTTTACGTAGGTGTGTGAGAGAAAAATATGAAACTAATTTGGAAGGATATATGATTGTATTTTAGGAACGTCATATTTACGACCCTGCCTCTCCTCTTCTCTCCTCTGCTTGGGAGGCCATAGGTAAAACCACTAGGCCACTACGTCTTAATGAACTGAAACAATTACTTTGCTCACCCGCGACCTTACGATAGTTACGTTTATGTAAGAAATGCATATTCATGCAGTTCCTCCACCTCCACACTGTACAAACACACACAAATCACACAAACCCAACTATCACCACCACCAAACTACATCGACGCGTTTCGAACTCAACCACAGCTCATCTTCACAGTTGGCACCACAACCGTACGCTATGCTACCAAATGTCTACTACTAGGTACGTCTTCATTAATAATTACTAAAGATATTTTATTATCAACGTTAAAGCTTCCATTTTAAGAGATCCGTAGTGAACTAGGAACCCTTATAGTTTCGCCATGTCTGTCCGTCTGTCTGTCTGTCTGTCTGTCTGTCCGCGGCTAAGCTCAGAGACTGTTAGTACTAGAAAGCTGTAATTTGGCATGAATATATATATCAGTCACGCCGACAAAGTGATTAAATAAGAAAAACTAAAAAAAATTTTTTTGCGGTACCTCTCATAGACGTAAAGTAGGGGTGATTTTTTTTTCTCGACTAACCCTATTGTGTGGGGTATCGTTGGATAGGTCTTTTAAAACTATTGCGGGGTTGCTAACATGATTTTTCTATTCAGTGATCTGTTTGCGAAATATTCAACTTTAAAGTGAAAATTTTCATTAAAATTGACCGTCCCCCCCTCTAAAATCTAAACTGTTGGGTGGAAAAATTTGAAAAAATTCAGAATGGTAGTAAATATATCAAATTTACTATGAAAATTATAGCGGCTAAGATTGCTTGGAAATTATTTGTAGTTTAAGAGTAAATAGTAGCCTAAGGTATAAAATATACCTAAACTTGGATGATTCCCGTACACATACGAAATCCTTAGAAAAATATTACTTGATTTTTTCTTAATGGCTACGGAACCCTACCTTGGGCGTGTCCGGCACGCTCTTGGCCGGTTTTTTATTTATCTATGGCACAGATTCTGAATTATGAAACAACTAGCTTTTACCGCGATTTCGCACGCGTAAAACATTATATCTGGCAGCTAAATTGAAACTCGAGGATTTTAAACATGAAACTACAGTGAGACTCACTCATAATGAAAATAAAAGGAACACTCAAGTCTTAAAACGAGGATTTTACTTAAATTTCCATTGGAATTCATTCCCAAAAGTTACGTCTTGGTTCTTCCTTCCTTCCTTGGTATGACGAACATTCGTGCAAAATTTAAAACATCTAGTCTTTGCGGTTAATATTTTGATATTTCACATGGCTCCTGTAAGAATATCGGGATAAAAAGTACCTAACTTTTGTTTTAGTCCAGACATCCAGCTATCTACGTACAAAATTTCATCTAAATCCGTCTAACACGCACACACACACACATACTCGCGCGTATTTAGAACTGGCTTCACGTTCCAGCAATAAATACTAAATATCCACTGCATCGTGGATTGAAAGTAAAACAAATGCCGCCCCCGTTGTTAATGAGACGTGGAAAAACGCTGGCAATGTTTAATCTGATGTCATCGTGGATGCAATCTCCTGCATTGTGTACACAGCTCGCCATTCAACCGGGACTGTGTAGCCGCGGACTTATAATTGTGAGGTGGGTGGAATCCCGGGTAAGCGGAAAATATGCTGTTTATATGTTTTAAACTGATGGTTTATACATTTAGAAACCTCCGTCTGACGTTTAATTCACGATTAAGAAAACTATGCCGTATAAATAAAATAAAAAATAGGTATGTATGTTCGAAAAAAGTAAATACCCATTATGCGTCTAATATCCCTTCCGCAGGTAGCAAGAGCTGATAACTTTGAAACGGCTAAACAAATTTTGATGAGATATGTCTAAGAATTATCGTCAAGAAACTTGCTTTCAAATAAAAAACCGCATCTAAATCGGTTCACTCGTTTAAGAGCTATGATGCCATAGACAGACACACCACCACCACCACGAACCACGAACCACGACCCCGAACAACCACGAAATCACTATTTTATATTCGCGTTTGTATCTGAAAGTCATCGAGCTCATTGATATTCTTTTGATTGACGATTGGATAGCCGAGTGGTTTGAAAACCTGACTACAAGGCTGCAGGTCCCGGGTTCGATCTACAGATGAGGCAAATATTATAATAATTTGTGTGAAAAATACGAGTGTTTGTTCTCGAGTTTATTTGTTGCCTAGTACCCATAACACAAGCTTTGTTTATTTCTATTTTAGGATTGGGATTTTGTGTTAATTGTCTCGTGATATTTGGGTCATACACAGCGTATAAAACAAAAGTTGTCTCTCCTGTGGACATAAGCTTATTATTCTCTTAATGAATATTTAAATGATAAATTAAATATTAAATAAGCAAATAATTAAATAATTAATTAAGCCATACGATAAAAAAATAAATAATTAAATATAGTTCTTAAGAATTCATTTTAGACGACCAGATGGCCTAGTGGTTAGAGAACCTGACTACGAAGCTTGAGGTCCCGGGTTCGATTCCCGTGTCGGGGCAGATATTTGTATGAAAAATACGAATGTTTGTTCTCGGGTCTTGGGTGTTTAATATGTATTTAAGCATGTATCTATCTATATAAGTATGTTTATCCGTTGCTTAGTACCCATAACACAAGCTTTGCTAAGCTTACTTTGGGACTAGGACAATTGGTGTGAATTGTCCCGTGATATTTATTTATTTATTTATTATTTATTTGTACGCCTTAGGGTAGAACATATTAGCTAAACCAATGAATTTAATCTTACCATTCAACATAAAAAATGTATTATGTGTATCCTATCGTTCACAAATAAAGATATTTTGAATTTTGAATTTTTAAAATTAGCGACTTCGAGTCAGCAAACTTAAGATTATTTTAAATGGACCCAAAGTTGGCCAGGCGTCCCACACGCCGATATAGACTTGATTAATGCCATGTCCACAAGAGAGACGCGAACAAAAAATGTGTATGATCTGATTAATTTATAAATATTTATTGTAATAGATGGTATCGATTAAAAAGCAATTCACGGTTTTGTCAAGTCTGAAAACATTCAAAATACTGAGCTAAAGTCTTCTGTAATCTGACAACGCACAGCCTAAATCACTGAATTTGTGGACTTGTTATTTATTGGTAGACATATTCCATGCGGGTCACGGAGATGTACAAAAAAGAAATTTTCAAAATTACCGTGGTGTAAAGCTACTAATTTTTATTCTACCACGGGAATAAAAATGAGCAATAAACCTAGTAGCTAAATATAGCAAGAATTGAAAAAAAAAACACTTAGATTTATTTCATACTCATAGTCGTCTTTTCAGAAAAACCTGCCTTGTTCAACGCAAATGAAACATAATTTGTATTAGTTGTCTCCTTTGTTTACAACGCAAAAGAATGATGTAGTAAAATGTTCATCTCTTTGTATATGCCTGGGGGTTATTAACAATCATAAAAGGAAAGTAACGTACACGTACATCGGATGAACGAATACAAAATATTTATGTCGCAGTCAATTTGTATAATACGCCGTATTGTATGATTACACCTTAAAAAAACACATTTTGGTCGAAAATTGTCTGTCGCATTGATTCAGCAGCACTTTGCGGTCATCAAAGCGGCTAGCCGTTATAGTAATTAAATGGATCGTGAACCTCTGTTTTGGCTGTCTTTAGTTTAGTTAGTTTTTTTAGAATAAAATCAATATTGTGTCAAGAAAACCGACTGAAATAGGAAAGCGGATTTCAAAACAGTTATTTGGTTAGTGGTCACACGTGATTTCTGAAATATTAATTTCAGATTTATTTCGTAAAGGTCATGTTAATAGTAAAATGTATCGTAATGACAAACGTAAACTTGCCGTAATACAATACGGATCCATCTTTTAAACGGCTGTTTCAGCAATTTGACAGCGGCATACCAATTTACTTTAACTTTTAAAAATAAATAATTGAATTTTTCTACGTCATTTAATTGTAAGATTGTGAACAAGTGCAATATTAAAGACACTAACCATTCTGAATTTGGAAGGAAGAAAATCAGAAAACCGAAATGATGGGAATATTAAACGTTACATTGTATTGAAAAGTTTGAAAAAGTATAAACGTTTTTCGTTCTTCCCGGTCCGTTGGCTGTCTGGGTCTGTGCTAATATTTGCCTCCGTGCATTATTACTGCACGCGTACCTAGCACAATGGGCGAGAATTACCCCTGAAGCCTTGTTTAGGTCAGTCTAGTGATAGAGAGAGTCGGGAGTCGAGTGGCGAGTCAACTTGTTCACGCATTTGACATGGAACTGGTATCCTCTATCTCTTTTGTGAGTCATACCCAATCAGTTCTGAAATTTGTTGGTAATAGGATCAACGACTAAAACAAATTTCCTTTAACATATACAATAAAAGAAACAGTTTTTGTGTTTCTGCAAGATTTTGTTTAACTTGAAGTCTAGAGCTATGTACATTGTTCAGTGAAATTATGCAAGTGAAATGGGAAACACATCTGGTGGTCGGATTTAATTGGAATTTAGTATGTTCATTGTACCTGTATAGATTGAATGAGAATACAAGTACAAATTATCTAAAAGAACCACAAACAAAAAAGATTGTAGTAAATGAAAACATATTTTCTTAAACGGTTTAATTTTATAGGTTACGTTAGTAAAATTTTATCGATCCATTTCAGCTCTACTTGTCATAAATATCATACTATCAATAATTACATTGATTTTATGCTCAAAAGACATAAACAAAAACCTTTAAATGAATATACATAAATATCATTAATTTCCACACAATTTACCTCTGATACCTACACAGCTCAGTTTCGAGCGCTCTTTTAGCAAGTCCAAACATATTAGCATCTCCAAGAACGGCCTCAGTAGGTTAAACAACATGGCTTAGTCACTATTCGTCAGCACAGAAGTGAGGCGTGGAAAAAGCCTTCATCAAAAATGCACGCTCCTCAGCCGACAGCCGTAAGATGCCTGTTGACTCTGTACCAAGCCTGGAACCTCGGCATTCAAAGGCTGTAAGTTAAAACTTGGCGTTACCTGTGCTTTGGTGGTGCGTTTTACATTTACTATTACAGTATCTAATCCACAGATTTAGATTACATCAGGTCTGACATAGTATCCACCGAATTTTCGGTTTCGGTTTCGGCATTAAATTTAAATTTCAGTTGAATTTCAGTTCCGGCAGTAAGTTTTCCGAAACTAAGGTCGTCAAAGATACTAGGTTCGTGGGAGTTTTTTCACGCGGCTTTAAGAAACAATCGACGTCATTGAGTGGCTCCTCTACTCCCGCATCTGCTTGACAATCCTGGCTACGCGTTGTTATTGGACATGAAACGGAATGTATAGATAAGTAAAGGCCATTTCAATAGAATCTAACAATCTCTTAGATATCTATAGCCAACTGACATGAAACCTGATTACCTAGTTTCCTAAAGGTGTGATTATAATCGAAAACCAATAAATAAAAAGATTTTAATAGTATTATCTAGGAGTGGAGATTTTGCTCCAGACAGGGAGCTATGGAGGACCAGAGGGGAGGCCTTTGCCGAGCAGTGGGACACAATTATAGGCTAGCACCTAAAAAAAGTATTAGGTACTAGGCACCTAGACAATTCGTCGTCAATGTTAGTTGGCCATAAGTGTCTATGAGATTGTCAAATTCTATTAAAATGAAGTTTAGTTTAGTTTTGTTAGTCATTATCCCAGTCTATATTAAATAAGTCCCACTGCAGTGCACAGGCCAACTCTCAGAATCAGAGGGCTTGAGCTGCGTGGATTGGGAACTTCATGGAGTCCATTGAATTTTTTCGCAGGTGCGTGGCAGTAGGTCTTCAATTTTTTTTAAAGTACCAAATATAAATTTATTGAATAATCACTTTTATGAATACGAATACAGTCATATTTACAAAGCTAAAATGAACACAAGTTTAGGTTAGGTTAGTTTAGGGCTAGAATCGTCCTCGAATTAAGAGGCCACCAATGCCACCCGGCAATATGGCTTCTGCGTGGCGCAAGCCTTTACTCATCAAAAAACTACAAATAAAATTACGATGTATATTTGAAAATGAAGCTATAGGTGTTATCTTTATATTTTGTTCGTAAGTCAGACTTAGTAATTTGATTATAGTGCCATAATAAATAACGGAGTACTTTCGGATACAAAGTCAAAGTAAAAGCTCACTTTGGGTAATCGTGTTTCAGAAGCAAACACGAATTAAGGAATACAATTATATTTTTTTTACTTCCATGCAATAGGCCATGCAATAGGCAATTGTCAAACAATACTCTGAAGTAAATGAAACAAGACTATAAAATTTAACAGCAGAGCTGTTTGGGCAAAAAAATTAGGCTTTATATTCCTGTCTACAAGTGGCGCTACCTACCTTGTTAGGCTCATAGCATAATAGCATGTAAGGGAAATATGTTCACGTCTATCTAGATCACCCAAACATACGCATAATGCTAACGCTCTTTTTCTTGCATCACTGAACTTTGTAAATCTATGGTCTGACCAGTTTAATATAACCAATTAGCACTCATCTTCTCTACTACGGTTAAAAATAAAGTTTGCTCATCTTATATGCCGACAAAATGAAAAGAATTTGCACCTCATCCCAAGTTTTAGGCTTGCTCGTAGCCTAAATAGAAGTATGAATATTGAGTATCAAATTATAGGGTAAAGTTCTAACTATATTGTAAAAGCAAAACAACCTTTTTAGGGTTCCGCACCCTAAGGGTCCTAACGGGAGGCTTAGTCTATCCCAGGTCTGTATTTAAAGGTGTAAAGGAGAACATCGTAAGGAAACCCACACACACCTGCAAAATTCACTGGTTTGTGAGATGTTGCCAATCTGCACTGGACTCACGTGGGACCTACGGCTCAAGTAATGTCATTCTAAGAGGAAGCCTGTGCCCCGCAGTGGGACGTAAGTATGTATTATGTATAGTCTGGGATGTTGAACATATTGCGGTTTATTATGTTAGTTACATTTATTACGGAATGTAGACCGTGATTACCTAAAGTGAGAACACGTTCAATGGTAGTGATAGTGCACGGAGTCGACGCTCAAAACTGACGATAGACCGAGCACAGTCTACACAAAATTATCATCCACCATCAAAGTCCTTAGCCTACCCGTGATCATAATGCAATCGATTGCGTCCCGTAACAAATATATCTAACATAAGCTTAGTAGTTTATGTTTATGAGTAACAGGGAAAGATTGGAGACACGCCTAATAAGAGCTGGTAACAGTTTCAATGCAACCTCGCTACTCTATGTACACCGTAATTATCTAGTGCTTCGTGCCCAACCAACTTTACCTTGTTAGGGTATTGATAACGACATCGTTACTTCAATTTGGACAGTTAACACGAGCCGTTTCTGTTTTTAATTGGGAACGTTCTATGTAAAGTTTTTTCGAAGATGTTGAGTAATAATTGGAGCGCTAATTATGAGATTGGGAAATATTGTTCTGTTGTCTAATATAGGAAGCATTCCAAAACTTTTTTATGGTATTTACAACAGGATTTAATAAAGATTTGGTACTTATAAAATAATTATTGGCTTCAGGAGTATTCACAGTTCAAACGCCACCCACCTTAAGGAAAATTCATGTTTAACTAAAAAAAATTAAAGAAAATACCTTGGTAGCCTAGTAGTTTGACTTGTGGCCTCTCAAGCAGACGGTCGTGGGTTAAAATCCGGATTGGCGTCCTTAAGCTCTTCGAAATTTTGATTTTGAATTTACAATGAGTTTTGCGGTGAAGGAAAATATATTAAAGAAACATGTGAACTGTTACCAATCCTGGGTTGGACCCACTTATTTACAGCTTAAGCCGTCTCAATTGGACAGGAGGACTGTGTCCCCGGCAGTGAGTCGTTTATAGGCAACGATGATGATGATTTAGGTGTAACTACTTTTGCAGTATCCACAGTTACGTAGAACCCTGACAAAGCATAGAATGTTCTTAATGGGAAAATTATTATCGTCAATCAACGCTGCTTAGTTATTAATTACGTCACAGTCGTGGTTTAATTAGTGCGCGCACAACATCCCGGTAGTCTATGCTCACACATCGACTGGAATGTAGGTCGAATACTGATTGCACAGACACTCCTCATATCGAATTCTCTTTTTTCAACCGAACGATCTCGGTTGCGCGAAAAATTTCATACTGCCACGCGTTTTGCAAGTAAAATCAGGCAACTTTTGACACTTCAATTACGTAGTGATGGCGGCCTCTAATTTTTAGGCGCGAAAGCAGGAAACACGTCGTGTCACGAGCACACAGGAACAAGTTTCCAGAACAAAATAAAAGTTCTACTTAAGTTTAGCGCGAGCGGAAGGTAATAAGAGGGAGAATTGAAAAGTTTTTTGCTTTTAATATTAAATTAAGTGGGGAGATCTGTTATCGCAGGTGCAGCATAATCGAGTAGTCGGAGTTTGCTATCCTGAACGCTTCAGCCCGCGGCTTCGTTATATTGTTTTATGTGTTTTAGTTTAGTTTACGCTTGTTAGTTTTCCATTTAGGTATAAGCCCGCGGCTGCGCCTTTATTACAACGTTTACGTCAAAGTTGGAATCGCGACGACTTCATAAATCGAATACTATTTTGATCGTGCAAATTGCAATAGACGTGTCGGGAAAATAGTTAAAACGTCATTGCGGAGTTCAAAGCGGGTTATAAATTATTAGGAGCGTATTCTCTTTTTGTCGCGGCAATAAAGAAGGAAATCTCTTTAGTGTTCGCTCGGAGACCACACTAAAGCCCGCGGACAGTAACAAATCTTCATTAACAGCTTGACGCAAAGTCGCCAGCTGGCCACTTGTGTAAATCTGATGAAACCTGGTTTCTTCTTTCTGTTCAAATTATAGCGGAGAGCTATGGAATTGACATAAAACATCGTAATTATAATTGTTTGAGTTAAAGAGAACTTAAGAAATGACAGGCTTGCGACATGATGATACATTACTATCATCAAAGTAGGTAATAAGAACTCATTTATTTTCTCACATAAAGTGAAATTCATTAAATTATCACATTTCTAAGTAAAGAAACAGCCACAATGTTTTTTTATTTCATTTTTATACTCTTAATATTTACCTAGGGCTGTATTTTCAACCAATTTCATTCTTATTAAAGTCTACGCTGTCTAAGTACCTACACATGTTCGCGAAATGTTAACGAATTAAGACTCACCAAATGTGTATGGCGAATCGTAGCTAATGATCTGCAATGTCCGCAACATATCATAAAACAAATAAAATTTAGTCTTAACGACGCGTGTAAATTTCACCGAGTTGACGCAGCAAGTGTGAGCAAGAGCAAAACGATCACATCAATTGCAAAAGAAGCGACATTATTAATTCGACAAGAACTAAATAAAAATGAACACCACTGCCGAGTCGCAGACTAAAAAGCATACTTTTATTAATACGTCTCTAAAGTTGAAAATAACCGCGCGGCAGCATAAAAGAAATCCCAACTGGCAGAATTCACGTGGAAATAAAATTAAAGAGTCGGTTTTATCGCTCGCCCAAGGATTTAGGGTCCATATTTGAGTAAACAAAATTCCGCTCGGTCTCGTTGGCTAAGTTTTAATGAACTTTAATTTATGAAGCTGGGCACAAAAATTTGTCGCTTTTACGGTCGTTCGGCTTAGTTTCAGCGTAGGGGACGGCGCCGCGGAAGGCCCAACGACGCGAGATGTTTTGGTTCCCCAAATCCCACCTATAATTAATTTCAAACATATTCCCTGTACCACCAAGGTATAGCCTCATGGTATCCGATACGTCTCACATAAAATGGAAATAAAAAGCAAGTATAAATTTAGAAGCGCGTTTTATAACGTGGACGACATGCTACATCTAAACATCTCCGTAAGTATCAAGTGATTTACGTATGTTATGATATTTTTACTGTTGTCTCATAAAATTTTGTACTAATTAATAAAGTTTAGAAAATCTCTCTTGTCGTTAAAATGAATCCAAGCATTTGAAAATAATACTAGGTCGGTAGGTACTAAAGTGATTTAATTTATAAAGCAAACTTAGATTAATGTAAAAATTCTAAAACACGGCATAAACACGCTTAAAAAGTAGTGAGCAAAATTGATTGAACGTTATTAGTTTGACGACATACATTTTAACGTTGTTAAGTACCATAAATAAGACGTTTTAGCTTTATTTATGTTCCACACTTAATCTGCGAAAGTGAAGTATTAATATAACTGTTAGACGATTTATCACGTTACATTGGATAGGTTGATTCATGGTAGTGATTCATGTGATAGTCACAGGAATGTATAACAACACGAAAATTAGGTATTTGTGAAAAGAATTAGTTGTTACGAAACTTCTTGTGAATAGGGCCGTTCGTCAGTTGGCTGGTTAACAAGATGCCGTTGTTCTAATTATACTTATCTCTAACGTTATCTTGCATGCTTAGAGAACTTCTGAAAGCGCGTATAATGTGTGCGGAGACATCCGCCGTTGCTCAATATCGAGTTTGTGAGTAATAGTTGTGGTTTGACTTGAGGTTTTTTATTGCATTATGTTGAGTTGAGTATTTACTTTCAGGTAAAATTGTATTTGATGTTTTATGCGTATTAGTTGAATTTGTTACGGTAAGAAAAAAAACGTTCTATAAAACAAATTTGTAGGTAATAATTGCAAAATAATATCAGAAACAAAATGTCAAGAAGTCGGAAGATTGTAAATTAATTTTTAGATAAGTATTTTAACAATTAAAGTTACAAAGTACACAAAATTATAATGTATTGATTAAATAAATGCAAACCTGAAAATAATGTTCATAAACGAGAGTAGAATCGATTACAGTATTTACAGTATATTATAAAGAAGGTTGCGTTTTTTATAATCATTGTTTTTTACTATGCCCAGTTTAAAAGTTACAGATGCACCATACGCCTATTAAATGTTTTAAAGAGGTTGCATAATATTATTCAGATACTTTAATACTTGAAATTTTTCTGTCAGTCTTGATTTTCTTCTAAAAACGACGAAGCACATCTGACAAGTACCGAGTAGAGTTAGAATTGGAATATTAATATTATGGAATTAGCAAAACACACTAATATTTTAAGGAAAAGTTAATTTAAATTAGTATTTAAATAAAAAAGCTAAGGCAGCCTAGTGGTTTGACCTATGGCCTCTCAAGCGTAATGTCGTCATGCTCGTGGGTTCGACCCCGGGCGCGCACCTCTGAGTTTTTTAGAATTTACGTGCGAAATTACATGTGAAATTTACCATGAGCTTTACGATGAAGTAAGGTACCGTGAGGAAAGCTACACACACCTGCGAAGCAATTCAATGGTGTGAGTGAAGTCTCAATCCTCACTGAGCCCGCGTGGGAACTACGGCCCAGGGCCTCTCATTCTAAGAGAAGGCCTGTACACTGGCACTGCGCAGGCAGTGAGACGCATAAAAGCTGGGATGATAATGATGACGATTAGTATTAAAAAAGAGGGTTGGGGTGTCTGAGGTTTTCAGTTTTTTAATTAATACTTTTTATAAGTATTGTTACATACAATACTGTGTATTACTTTGTATGTACTTATATTATATGACTTCTTATACTTATGTCATTTTTGTATAATAAATAATATAGGTATAAAATACAAAATCCTCATTAAGTCATAAGTCATTTATTTTGCTTAAAACGTGGTACAAAAGATAGTATACATTTATGATATGTTACACACATTTCATCAGTAGCTGGCATGCAAAACATACACCTAAAATTAGTCAAATTAAAATAATCTTGAAACACAAATAGTTAAAAATAATACAATGTCAATAATCATTAAATTCAATTCAACCGAATAGCAAGCCCAAATTCCAATTTTAACACTTATAATAATCAAAATAATCACTAATACAATAAAAAACACTCTTGTATTAACCAACTCTCTAACCTACGTTTAAATAAATTAAGTGGCAATTCTTTGATGTCATTATGCAATCGACTGTATATATATCAATTGCCATACAGTATGCATTCTTGCCGTACAATTTAGTCCTGACATTGACTGATATAATCAACGCTAAGCCCAAAGAGTATTGTAATATTATATGAACAAGAGTGGCAACTCTATGGTCAAATATGCATGTATGGAAGGTGCTGCTGCCCTACGCCCTGGTGAAGAACTAATGTGACGTATCTATAGATGTATACCTATCTATATGTATATGTTGGTAGTGATGTACAGCTATAATTACGCGTAATTTTAATTGATAGGCTAATTGCCACTATTCGTATTTTAGCCGTCTAATTCAAATCAGCATATACGAAGTATAAGCGGCTAAACCCGATTTGCACTATACGGCTAAAATACGAACATTGGCAAGTGGCCTATCAATTAAAGTCCTTGACCGTACAATTTGGTACGCCATGGCCATGGCCGATGAATGACAACTGACAAGTTTGACAAGTCAACCAAGATGGCCGCTGATTTAGTTCTTTACCAAACAACCAGAGATCGCTGTAGTTGCATGAAATGTGATATATGTAAGTGTGCCCCCCCTGGCTAAGCCCAAACCGCTGAAGCTAAAGACTTGAATTTTGGCACACATTAATATCTTAAGTTATGTCATAAAGGTACACTGAGACGGGATTTTCCGAAATTCCCACGAGATAGTATTAATGGGATTTATATCTTCGCTTCAAAGTGGCCCTATCTCCGTAAAGAGAGATATATTAGAGACTTCGAATTAGGCATGCAAGTAGGTAATTTTAGAATTTTCAGAAAAAAACTGGATTTATACACCGTGAAATTTTAGTGGTTGTTTTCCCGAAACGAGGTGATTTAGTTTCGATTGTACAATCGATTTATAATTACTATTTTGACTAGAGTCAAAAATCCAATTGTGAAAAACGAAAGTCGAAAATGACCGCAAACCAATAGTAACGCTTCGTTGGTACCTAACCTATCGTACGATCGTACGCTACTTGTACCAACTGTAACAGACTGATCCATATAATTGCCATATTTATTTCTTTACTACTCTATTAAGCGCAGTTAGTAGGACATTTAATTTTCTCGTTTACATTTTCAATAAATATATAGATCATTTCAATTAAATACGGTTATATTTAACTAATTAAATTAAATATTAATAATTACAAACACGATAAAAATATGAGTCAATTTTAGTGACATCTTTGGTTGAGTGGCGACACTACGCTTTTTTCCTTCTAAAGCACTTATAGCATAACATTCAGATTGGTAAGTTGACGACTCTGTTGGCAACAATTTAGTGACATCTAGTGAGATTCGGATGAACTAGTATGCAAGAGTAGTTAGTAAGTTTTATTGATTATAGGGTTTACTTCCGCTACTCACCAATAGATGGCGCTGTTAATTAAGTAAATGAAAATCTTTGATTTAGTATATAATATTTATTCTCCTTTTCGTGTTTTATAGGCAAAAACTACAACCACAATCACTAATAAGCTTCTACATTGATATTCTAGCACAAACTCAACTAAATTACTTGAAATATTGATGGAGGCTGTTCATTAACTGGTTTACACTGAATACTTCCATATTTTCTTGAATTTTTCACTAAAATCCGTCTTCAGTCTTGAATTTCTTCCGTTGCCGGCTGATATTGGTATTGTTAGTGACCCTGATGTAGTATTCATAGTATAGTGTCAAAATATTTCTGAAACAAAAATATGCGTCAAATTAATTCTGAATTTTCCATTTTTTGTTTAAAATACTACCTAGATCAAAGTGTATTTGGTTAGATCTCATCATAATATTGGTTTAGATATAGAATAAGTTAGTTTGGTTCAGACTTTTCACTTCAAAAGGTCGAAATAAGCAGTCATTTAGTTTAGAGATTTTGGTGCGGGGAATTGAAAATTTTGAATCAACTAAAATAATTAAATTTTAATGTTTATAGTCAAAATCTATGTAAAATCCATTCCTCCTAGTCTAATTTAGTATATTTTTGGAATAAATAGTTTAGGATAATCCATAGAATTTAGTCAGTTACCAAAGTCAAAATTTAATGATAGTCAAATTTTGCCGAAGCTAATATTTTTTATGATTGAGCCTATTTTATTGAATATGTTATAAATCTGATCTATTTGCAGTCCAATCACTATAGTTTAATAAAGATTACCTCTCATAATTAATTTAATAAGCTGAAATTAGCGTTTGAAAATTTCCCATATAGGCTAAATTAACTATGTTAATTAATATAATTACCTTGGATTGGAATTGCAAAATTCCCATTGAATTCTTACCTGGGACTGCTGTGAACAATTATAGGAGTAAAATTATGTCGATCCATGGAGAATATTCTGAGTTCCAGTCATAGTGTAAAAATGGTCTATGGCAGTATTAGGTTTTGCTTAATAATTTTCTTAGTATTATCTGAAATATAAAATGGTTATAATTTATTAATAACGACTTGCATTTTACATTAGAAATGTGTGCTTTATTGGAAAAATAACCTTTATTTTAGAAAATAATCATATAAAAACGATCTGAAAAGGACATAACCTTACCTTGCTTTGACATATCATTTTTGAAGTAATTAAAGCATTTCACATTAAAGTAATGCTTGTTCTAGTTAGATAACATCCTTAACTAGTCAAAATAATACTTTAATTGTGATAAAATTGTATTTGATATTAATTTGTCACTGAAATCCCGATGACATTTTATGTACGCATTGAGGTACGAATTGTTTGAGTGAAATGATTTTAAGCTGTCACCTGTCACTATAGAGGTTCATTCAATTAATAATATTCGTCTTTAATTTAGTAAAATTCACTATTTTTAAGATATAATAAATATTTCAAATTCAAATAATGTTAGTGAATGAGAGACCGAATGAGTGAATGAAAGTTTGGTTTGTAAATGTTCCCAGCCTGTGAAAACTACCCAATGGCTTTGGTAAATAGTCCGACTTAGCCAATCGCATTTTTAGAGGGGGAGCTTCGACCAATAAGAGTAAATCTATCATTTTTTTTTCTGTTTGTTAGTGTGGCCACAGGTGTTTATACCCGATTTTTAGGGAGAATTTATATGTTTGCCTGACGGTTTTAATTTGATTAATGTTAAAAAACACTTAATAAATTTGCTTAAAATAGTACAAACTGAGGAAATAATCAAGTACTTGTTTTAGTTTTGTACTAGTATAGCCATTATTTATGGTATTTCTTATAAATCACTATTGATACTATTGATATTATCAATAATATTGATACTATGATACATTGATAGTAATGTCGATGTCCTGAATGGTTTTTGGGGTCAACTGTCGAAGGGGAGGCTATCAATGGTTTTGCAACGCTGTTCTGTACTAATGTAATAAATCTGAAGACTTTTCATGATAGTATTGTTGAGCATTTTGGCCTTAGAGACTGCTGAAACAGAACGGAACATTGTTTTGTGTTGAATAGTCCATTTGTCAAGTATTGCTATAAATAATGAATTTAAATATCTATCAGATAAACAATCAGAGTATGGGAATGTGGGTGTGTCCAATAGCTTTTGTGTCTTCGAATTAAGGTTTCGATATGAATCGATATTTATTTTTGCACTTGAGGGAACATTAAATAATACTAAAACATAATATAACAATAATTGGCGTGATATATTTCACAATAAAATCAGAATTCATAGTGAAAATGAGATAATTTTAAATAATAAACATTAATTAATATTTTTTCTATTATATAGGCTGTTTATTTTGCTATAAAACAGTAATATTGGACATAAGTAAATTCACAAGTAGGTACAATTATTTGTGTGGAAATTTTTAGATTGGGGGTATGAAGCTGGCCACACCGAGTGGGTTTATTCCATATATACTTTATTTTTGCGTTTTGGGAAATCCCGGATGCAATTGGAAAATACAGCCTGAAAAGGAGGGGATAGTCAGGGAAGGGTATAAAAGGGGATGCGCACGTCATTTCAAAAAAAGTTTTTCTTTATAAAAAAGTTTTTCTTAACGAAGAAAGTTTTTGTTTATTCGGAGTCTTCGGAACCTGGAAGAAATGCTGCTCGACGGTGCCCAGGTATGTGCTTCAGATATAGCCTAAATCCCTGCTTGGTGACAAATCTATGCTTGATTTTTGTTGCATATACCTATTTTTTCTATATTGTATAGCTGAGGTTGTTGGGAACTACCGGAGTTCTTGACAGTTCTTGGTTATGCAATGGTTGATGGTGAGATGTTGTTTCCGGGACAAAATCTCATCGTTATTTCTCATAATTTTTTCATAATTAATTTTTACTAGAGGAATCTAGTAAATCATGGATTTGTCCGCCTACGGGTTGCTTTTGGGGGGATTGCACGCGATCAGGGAGGTTGATTGAAGCAGAACTACCAATTGTGTTCTGTTTTGGTCAAAATTCTGTTTGTGTGTATTTTCTTTGAGAGCTACTTTTGGGGAATTTTCTGTTTGTTTTTGATACAAATGGAAAATATGATGGCAGGCTTATCTGTGGTACTGTTTCAAACTCCGTAGTCAAATTCGTGACGGTTTGAAACTAGCCGCGAGTGTAGCTAGGTAGGTTCTAATTAGTTTCAGTTTGATTTTAGATTTCCGCGGATTATAAAATTGGTGCGAAATAGGGTAAAATATTTAGCTAGGAGTGTTATTTGTTTTAGTGATAATGGGCATTTTGTGAAGTGTTTGTGTTGTGATATAAGGTGGGATGTTATTTATCTATCTGGTAAATAACCAGGTAAGTACGCTTTATTTTATGCGTAGGAAGTATGCTGGATTTGAGAGAGGGCTCGGTTTTGTTACTTTGTTTGATAATGTAAAATCTTAAGAAAAATAATACAATAAAATCGGGATCTCCTCCTAATCTGGATATACTATGTTTAGGATGTGTTAGGAAAACCGTAGGGTCCGTAGGAATGTTAAGGGTACCTGTGTGATTTATTTTATGTTAAACTGTGTTGTGTATAACTTGTGTATTGCATTGCGAATGTAAATTTTGTGTTTTTGCTGTTGTACGAATGGAGGAGTAAATTGTCGTGCAGTGATAATTTTCTGTAAATCTTGAGTCTAAAATCTAGACTTTATTAAGTAGAAATCATTCTGTTCTGGCATTTACAGGTTCCATTCAGACAATAATCTGGTGTCATGTTTTATTATATGGAATTTTATACATTTTCTATAACATATCCATACATGCATCTCACACAAATACTCTTATTGATATACAAATTACATTGAATATGTAAATGTAGTT
Organism: Archips crataeganus; assembly: GCA_947859365.1. NCBI lineage: Eukaryota > Metazoa > Arthropoda > Insecta > Lepidoptera > Tortricidae > Archips > Archips crataeganus. Next base: position 13,514,820 of record OX402056.1, on the reverse strand, counting down.
TCTGTAAAGTAATGTCTCTCGGCATTGGGTTACAGAAATGAGGTAAAGCTGAACTGTTCCGATTTTACAAAATTAATTAATACAATCGGTCTATCTGGGTTTATAAGGTCCGACAAATGGTTGTAACCAAACTGTGTTTTATTTTAGGGCTCCCCTGAGTCAAATACCTGGCCAGCTATGAGTACAATTGCGTCATGTTCCATGTAAATAAATAAAGTTTACCTGGCAGATGTCGGATTGTATGAACTTGTTATTGGCTTATGAACGATAATCCATGTTTGATTGTTTGTCATGAGCTATTTCAGGTCAAGAAAATCAGCTAGTGGAGTTTGGTTGGGAATGAAAGATGGTATTTTTACACTTAAGCTGAGTTAGGCTGACCCGCCATCAGTAAAATTCTGTGTAAGATAACATTTTCATAATCTTGAGCCTGGTTTGGACTTGTTAAGGGAATTGTGCAGACTGCATTATATTGCTGTGTTCAATTGACCACAAAAGGCTACAGGCTGACCGAATGGCTTTTCGGGCCTGCAATGTGTGTATTTGTACAATTTTTTCTTACTGGTCTAAGCTTGTCTTAACTCTGTCAACACTATCTGATGGACCCAGACTTTGGTATCTCCTTCGGGACTACCTTAGTATCGTATTTGCTCAATTTCTAAGCTTATTTTGTGATGCCATTAATATCAGAATTGGTGGTAACGCAAGGTGAGATAATTGTCCTCTTGTGTCTGAAACTATAATTATGACCATCTGATGGACTAATATACCTATGACTTTTTACATTGTAAGATTGGGAAAGCTCATTGCAATGGTATTGGTTTATTTTTGAGTAAATGACTTCTATGTAATGTTATTTATCTCATGACAAATCCTTTGTCTGTTATAACCCTTACTGTTCCCTGTGAGAACCCAAATTCACAATGAAACATATACTTTTATGTGCTCGAGCGATTATAGCTTGAACCACATCCAATTTTACTATATAATGCTTTTTCATGTGTTGTGACTCTGTGTATCATGCACTGATGTCTTTACAATACACTCTACAAATCTATGTGGTGGTTTGATTTCAAATCATCTACTACAACTATATCTCAATTTCTCATTTTGAATAATCGAGTCGGTTGCGTTCCTCGATCCCAGTAATTATGATAACCGTTGAAGCTTACTTAGTAAGTGGAGGTATCTAATGAAGTGATTGGTTGGAGCGTTCGCCTTTTATTCGGATGGGGCCCTTTTATTCAGGGGTGGTATGTTTTCATTTCACCACTGTATTTATACTACTTGCTTGGAAATAAGGATGGTTGTGTTTCCATTTCAAAGTAATTATGTCAATTGTTGATTCTCACCTTGTGAGCGGAGATGGCTAATGAAACGATTGGGACACTCGTCCGATTAACAAGTAAGAGCAACACCTTACCATGTCTGTTTACAGCTTAGTAATACCACAAATCTATGTAATTCATTGGCTATGGTCTATCTAGACATTCCCAGTGATTACACAACTCAAAATCTGTGTATTTTACGCAGTGCATCAACATAATGAAACAAGCATTGGTTGAATTGGATGTATTTCCATCTAAACTACTTTTGGAATTGGGTTCACTCATTCCTTAATACCCTGGTCCTCTTTTGACTTGATTATGCACTATGATGAGTGCCTAAATGTAAATTCAAGCCAGTATGGGCTAGGAGAGGTACGGTGTGCCGATGGGGCAAGGCGGTGCGGCACCCGGGGACCTGTGGTCCCCGGTTACATCCCTACCCTTCCCTTTCCTGTTTCCTACCTATTTTACACTATACATACTTACTCATTCATTTTCACACCATAATATATGTTTATATCTAATTTTAGAATGCTTAGGTTAAGTTCTTTTGTTTATACGAGCAGTATACCTCCAATAGATCCCTGCTTTACCTTAAGACATACCACATCTTACGAAATTTGGATTGCTAAATCAAAAAATTACACAACGTAGGAGTCCTGACTGTATTTAGTTTAACGGCAATATTTTGACTAGAATAGGTCATTATATCATTGCATACCTTTACCTAGGTATACCTTAATGTATATATAATATTTTTATATATATATTTATGTCGGCTTTTAAAATGTAGGAACAAGTTTTTTTACATTTTGTTGCCGTGACCTTTTACATTTTGATGCCTTGACTAGAGGATGAAATATTCAAATATATTTTTATTTGATAATAATAAGTACGGTGTGCCAAATCTTTTACACAACGAAGCGTTACTATTGGTTTGCGGTCATTTTCGCCTTTCGTTTTTCACAATTGGATTTTTGACTCTAGTCAAAATAGTAATTATAAATCGATTGTACAATCGAAACTAAATCACCTCGTTTCGGGAAAACAACCACTAAAATTTCACGGTGTATATTCAATTAATTTAACGTTTTCAAATTGACCACTCTTTTAGGATCATAGAAGTGCAGTAAAAAGGGATTCTTGATGTTTCCCGCGGGACAGAGATTGGGATTTGACCATACATTTTTTTAGTGCGCGTCTGAAGTCGCGTTAAAAAGCTAAATAGTATCTGTAGACGCCGTTTGATAGCACTCTTTAGCGAGCAACAGATTTATTGATAAATAACTTCAACTTCATAATATATGATACCCTTTCTTACCCGTCGCACTACCGGCGGTACTGCTGGATCTACCTACAACTCCTTTACAATATGTTTAACGATTATACACATATTTTTGTATATTTCGGAGAAGCCCATAAATATAAAACCATACGCATCTATATTTATGTGATAACTAGCTTTTGCCCGCGGCTTCGCTCGCGTGTACTATAAGTATTACAAAGAACCAAGATATCAAGCAAGCAAGCATACAGGCAAGCAAGCAAGCAGGTCCACAATTGACCGAGAAATCGGTGAACATACCTAGATTAAAAAAAAAAGTGGAATTCATAACCTCCTCCTTTTTTAGAAGTCGGTTAAAGAGCCCTTTGCGGCCTACTTACAGTATAAACTTATGAATTTTGAAATTTTAGCTTTCTACAACCAGTAAAACGCAAAATCCCGTTTTTTCCCGTTCCCGTAAGAATTTCGGGAAATGTTGTAATGCTCCCCTAGACTCCCCAAGGAACCCACTTGCCAAATTTCAGCTTTCTATGACCAGAAAAGGGTCTTAAAAAGAAAAGAAAGGGAAAAAGAAGGAGAAGGGGAACGGGAGGGAGGGAAAGGGGGGGCTTAAAGGGATAAGTTCACCTTTGTACATGCATTTCAACGGTTGTCAATAATGTATTTCTTTTTTTTTCCTTATTTTTGTACAATAAAGAGTTTACATACATACATACCAGTAAAACGAAAAATCCCGTTTTTCCCGTTCCTGTGGGAATTTTGGAAAATCCCCTCTAAATGCTCCTTTGCACTCCCCAAACAACCTACATGCCAAATTTCAGCTTTCTACGACCAGTAAAACGAAAAATCCCGTTTTTTCCCGTTCCCATTGGAATTTGGGAAAGTCCTCTCTCAATCCAGCTCTACACTCCCCAAGCAACCTACATGCCGAATTTCGGCTTTCTACGACCAGTAAAACGAAAAATCCCGTTTTTTCCTTATCCCGTGGGAATTTCCGAAAATCCTTAAACCTGTTTTTTATTATTATAATTAACTACTTCTATGCCAAATTTGAAGAGTTTAGTATTTATAGTTCATAGGATCCCGTTGAACTGAATATATAAATCCCGTTTTTTCCTTACCCCGTGGGAATTTTGAAAAATCCTGAAATTAATGTTTTAAATAATGTAATACCTACTTGTGTATCAAATTTGAAGAGTCTAGTTATTACTAGGGGCGTTCAATAAAAAGTGAGAATGAGTATGTTATAAACAACTTTTACTAAATGTCATTTTATTTTTCGACATGGTCACCTTTTAGCATAATACACTTAGTATATCTTTTTTCTAAACTTAAAATTCCATTTTTAAAAAAGTTTTCATCTTGAGTACTTCAAAAATCTTGTACTGCAGCGACTACCGCGTCGTCGTCTTTAAATTTCTGGCCTCTCAGGTATTGTTTCAATCTCGGAAATAGGTAGAAATCACTGGGAGCGAGATCTGGTGAATACGGAGGATGCTTAAGGATATCGAACCCAGCATCACGAATTGCAGCCATTGCAACGGCGGACTTGTGTGCCGGGGCATTGTTCTGGTGGAACAGCACAACTTTCGAGAGTTTACCTCGCCGTTTTTCGCGGATCTCATTGCGCAATGTTGCTATTTGTTTGGCGTATAATGTGCCCGTAATAGTGGCTTCATGCTCGAGATACTCAATCATTAATACCCCTTTACCATCCCAAAAAACAGAGCCCATGACCTTACCGGCAGATGGGCTCACCTTGAATTTCTTCGGAGTTGGAGATGATGGCCTTTTCCTTGTCATAGACTGCAGTTTCGTTTCTGGGTCGTAATGATGGAGCCATGTTTCGTCCATTGTTATAAATCGCGCCAAAAAAAGTTCCCGGTCTTGCTGCATCAGGTTCAAAGCTTCTTGACAAATCTCTAGTCTAGTTTGTTTTTGCGTGTCAGTAAGCATTCTTGGTACCCAACGCGCAGATACCTTTTTCATACCCAAGCGTTCATGTAAAATATTATGCACGCTCCCCGTTGAAATCTTTACATTTTCAGCAATAAAACGAACCGTGACACGACGATCCGCCAAAACTGAGTTTTCGACTTTTTTCACAATTTCTTCAGTTACTGCTGTAGTAGGGCGTCCGGAGCGGGGGTTATCCATTGTCGATGTTCTTCCACGTCTAAATTCGGCGCACCAACGTGCGACTGTCGAATACGGTGGAGAATTAGACCCTAAAGTGTCCCGCAAATCCAAATTGACTTGGTCCGTAGAAAAATTTTTCAAACACAAGTATTTGATAACGGCGCGCAGTTCAATTTTCTCCATTTTCGCTAACGTACTCACTAGCATTGCAAAGAAATTACCGTATATTTTTTACACGCTTTATATTAGCTTCACCTGTATGTTTGTATGTATGTTTGTAACCGACTCCTTAGGGCGCGATTTTGACCCACTTCCCGGTTTCCGATTGAGCTGAAATTTTGCACATATGTGTAAATTGGATGACAATGCAATATTATTGTAACATGGAGCTGATCTGATGATGGAGCTGGATGGTGGCCATAGGAACTATGTAATAAAACAACACAATCCCGTCGAGTTTGGGCTCGTTTGATTCGTCTTGACGAGCACTTTGATCCCAGATGGTAACTAGGGTCTGATGATGGAGCTGGAAGATGGCCAAAGGCACTCCACAATAAAACGACACAACCCCATCGAGTTTGGGCTCATTTGATTCGTCTTGACGAGCACTTTGATCCCATATGGTAACCAGGGTCTGATGATGGAGCTGGAAGATGGCCAAAGGCACTCCACAATAAAACGACACAACCCCATCGAGTTTGGGCTCGTTTGATTCGTCTTGACGAGCACTTTGATCCCATATGGTAACCAGGGTCTGATGATGGAGTTGGATGATGGCCAAAGGCACTCCACAATAAAACGAAACAACCCCATCGAGTTTGGGCTCGTTTGATTCGTTTCGACGAGTACTTTGGTCCTAGATGGTAACAAGGGTCTGATGATGGAGCTGTAAGGGGGGTAGGTGGCGGGGTGGTGGGGGAAAGGGGTATGTGGGGTTAGGGGGTCGGGGGTTTAGAGGGTTGGGGGAAGGGTGTGGCGGTTGGGGTTAGGGGATGGGGGGGGGTGTTGGGGGGTTCGGGGGTAAGTGATTTTGGGGGGTTGTGGAAAATGGGGAGGGGGTAAGAGACCTAGATGGTAACAAGGGTTTGATGATGGAGCTGGAAGAGGGGGGGGCAGGTGGCGGGGAGGGCTTGGGTGGTGGGGGTCGGGGTTGGAGGTTGGGGGTCTGTAAAATGAGAAGGGGGATTAGGGGATTGGGGTTCGGGGTTGGAGGGGGGGGTTGGGGAAATGGGGTGGGGGATGTTGGGGGGTTGGGTTTAGGGGGTTGGGGGGTTGTAGGTGAGGGGGGTAGAGTTAGAAAGAAAGAGGTTTACGTTTAGTAGTGTAGAGCAGTGCGCGCGCACCAAAGGCCAAGTATAAGATGGACTGATTCTATTTAAGACGAGCAAAAACCGTTTTCTCTTTTTAGCACATGGAAACTCTCACTGTGAAAAAATGCAACTAAAAAATAGAAAATAAATAATAGTTTAAAAAAACTAAAAAACACGCTTTAAAAAATAAAAAATAATTTTTAATAAATTTCAATTCACTATTCTTATAGTACAGTAAAAAATCTTTATAAGCAATTATTATATTGTTATATCCAGATCAAAACTTGTAAACAATTCTAAATATTGATAAAATAAATAATAATAGTTTAAAATATTTTATTGTAAAATAAGCGTGGGGTGCTTTTTAAGATGTTATCAAAATGATAATCCTTGACAATTGACACCATGCACCCCACGCTTTTTTTACAATAAAATATTTTAAACTGAATCACTGAACTGTGAATTGAAATTTATTAAAATTTATTTTTTATTTTTTAAAGCGTGTTTTTTAGTTTTTTTAAACTATTATTTAAACAAAAGACAGTTAGTTTTTTTTTTTCATAGCAATCAGCTAGATAGATTAGCTTTACCGTCCAGTATTTAATTTCGTAATATTAAAAGAGTTTGCATCTCATTCTCACTTTATATTGAACGCCCCTCGTATAGTTACTGAGATAGGGTCACTCGGAATCGAATATATAAATCCCGTTTTTTCCCTTTCCCGTGGGAATTCCCAAAAATCCTTCCTTAGTGGATGCCTACATTGTATAAGGTATCTATCTATGTGCAAAATTTCAAGTCTCTAGGTCCAGTGGTTTGGACTGTGCGTTGATATATCAACAGTCATTTAGTATATTTAGATATTTCAACCCTTATCGCACCCCATCCAGGGCGATGGTATTTTACGTCTGCCACGTCGGATTTTAAAACCGTTGTTGTTTTCATAACCAGCGACCCGATAAACCATAGAAACAACACCCATGTTGATTTTCAGAATTTGTTACCCCTTTCCCCCCTTTTAGGGGTTGAATTCTCAAAAAACCTGAAACACATGTTTACTCATTTATCATTAGGAGTACTTCTGTGAAGTTTCGAATAAAATAGTCGAACTAATCTTGTTTCCCCATACAAACTTTGGACCCCCGTTTCACCCCCTTAGGGAGTGAATTTTGAAAAATCCTTTCTTAGTGCACCCCTAGACCTTATAAGGAACCTACATGCCAAATTTGGAATCTCTAGGCCCAGTGGTTTGGGCTGTGCGTTGATATGTCAGTCAGTCAGTCAGTCAGTTTCTTCTTTTATATATTAAGATAACTTAACTTCATAATATAATATATGATACCCTTTCTTACCCGTGGCACTACCGGTGGTACTGCTGGATCTACCTACAACTCCTTTACAATATTTTTAACGATTATACACATATTTTTGTATATTTCGGAGAAGCCCATAACTATAAAACCATTCGCATCTATATTTATGTGATAATATTGTGAACTATTTTTGTAATATAGTACTGTTGTATTTATATATTCCTGTATATAAACATATACTGTCAAAATTACATAGTTCTGTGTAATTTTGTGAACTGCTTAATATATGCAAGAAGAGGCATTATTAAGATTTATTCTATATTTTTTTAAAATTTGTCCTACAGAACCATTATAAGTCTTGAAAGCGTTATTGTCTTACTCTCTGAAGAAGAGCAATATATATTTGCCTAGAAGCAGGAGCAGCTGCAATATTCATCATGTTTTTGACTCCAGTAACTTGAAGCAGCAGCATTATTAGAGTTTCGCAGTGCAGTATTTTCGTCAAAATACAGCAAAAATGTCACGTAAGAACTTGAATTTTTTTTTTTACTTTTTGATATAATCTGACTTTTAATTAAAAAAAAAATACTTGTAAGTAATATTTGTAATTCCGCATTTTTTGTTTCTCATAGTTCACAGAAATGTTTTATATAATGTTTATTTCTTAAGCAACGCAAACGCGAAGTTTTGGCGGCAACGAAACTGGCTGTAATAGAACCCTCTATTCAGTTTCGGTCTTCACATGCGAGTTTTTATTTTTCATTCACCATCGCCTCAATAGCTGGAAGAGCAAAGCATTCATAAAACTATGGAGCGATGCTTCTAGTTTTATAGCCTTTTATAATGCAACAGCTATTTCGACAGAACAAGACACGGTATGATTTGTAAACTGTGTGCACTTGGTGCATACGGATGAACTTTCAGAATGAATGATAAGGTAACCATGTATTCTTCTCGCAAACGAGCAAAACTAGGTACCTACACCGTGGCTGACGGGTAAGTAATACGAGATAAAAGAACGTAGATATAATAGTTATAATATATACGATCACTTTGTATAACTTTCGTTTAGTATACTGAACTAAAACAATTACTTTGCTCACCCGCGACCTTACAATAGTTACGTTTATGCAAGAAATGTGCGTTCATGCAGTTCCTCCACCTCCACACTGTACGAACACACACAAATCACATAAACCCAACCATCACCACCACCAAGCTACACTGACGCGTTTCGAACTCAACCAGAGCTCATCTTCAGAGTTACCACAACCGTATGCTATGCTACCAAACGTTAAACTAACAAACCAAAACAAATGTTTTAACTTGTCACTGTAACTTCTCAAGTACCCACTTTATTTTTCTTATTCTCAAACTACCCCACAAAAATTAACTTTTATTGACATATTTAAAACTACCTTGAATTTTTTTGTTTATTTATTTATAAGGCATATTTAATTAATACTAACTGTTCAAATTCGACCCAAGCCGCAGTAAAGGAGAAGATACTAAATTTACCTGTTCATTAATAATAGACCCCATAGTGTTGTACCTAATTATTTCCATGCATTCCAGAGCATCCAGACGCAACCCCTTGCCGCAATAATGTAACACTTCATAAGAATCTGAATCTAACAATGAATGATTTGATTCCAACAAATGTTTTGCAAAATTCGATCTATCTGGATGCTCATTCCTATATGCCGAAACATGCTCTTTAAATCTAGTATTAAAACTTCGGCCTGTCTGTCCTACGTATATCCCATTGCAGTCATTACAAGTAAGCTTGTATACCCCCGATCTAGTTCCCTTATCTACCTGTTCTTTGTGGTTACATAGCCTAGAGTACAAAGAGTTGTTAGTCTTAAAGGCAACATTAATATTGTTTGATTTTAAAATGCCATAAATCTTATCAGACAAACCCCCGACGTAAGAGATGCTAGATCTATATTTGTTAGTAGACTGAGAAGGTAACGCAGCGTAAAGCATGCTATTTACTAACCGTGCCTGCTTCTTTTGAACTAAACTATCTACCATTGATTTTGTATAACCATTTGAGATCGCTATCTGATAAATAGTACTCAACTCTAAATCATAATGTTCCTTAGAAAGAGGCACAGTCAACAATCTATTAACATAACAATGGAAAGCAGCCAGTTTATGCTGCCACGGATGATTAGAAGATGCTGGTATAACAGCATCTGTGTACGTGGGCTTACGGTATATTTTAAATTGATGTTTACCATTTAATTTTGAAATCGTTAAATCCAAAAAGTTCAACGAACAATTTTCCTCCAATTCTTTTTTGAACCTTATCTTTACGTGCTTGTTATTCAAACCATTAATAAACACGTCAAGCTGTCTCATACTCCCTCTCCAGCATAGGATCAAATCATCAACAAACCTAAAATAGTACACAATATTACTATTACCCACAATATACTGATTCTCAAAATGATCCATAAATATATCTGCCATTAAAGGACTCAGAGGTGAACCCATAGCTAAACCATCACTCTGTAAGTAATAAAGACCATTGAACCGGAAATAATTTTGTTTCATGCATAAAGTTACCAAATCTATTAATTCACAAACTTCACCCGGATGCAACCGCTTCCTTTCTAAGTGGTCTTTTAGAATTTCTAGTGTCTCACTATATGGTACGTTAGTAAATAAACTGTCTACATCCAAAGAAAGCAACGTTGCATTCGGCGGTATGCTGATGTCCTTAATTTTACTAACCAAATCTAAACCATTTTTTAAACTATAAGAAGGTTTAAAGGAAGCCTTCACACGAATAATACTATTTAATTTCTTCGCCAATTTATATGCTGGAGCACTCACGTATGAGACAACTGGACGAACAGGCACATCATCTTTATGAATTTTAGGTAATCCATATAGAATTGGCGCCTGCGGATTCATGGGAATTACAAAATTCTTTTGTTGTTCGGTTTCAAAGGCAAACAAAGAACCCTTTATTAGTCTCTTTAGATCTTTGTGAAATGTAATTGTAGGGTCCTTACGTAAAACTGTAAAACCGTCCCCTTGAACGATATCTAAAACTTTCCGATTATATTGGTACCTATCCAATAAAACAATACAATTTCCTTTGTCTGCCTTTGTCACCACTAAATCATTATCATACACTTTCTCCTGAATAGATCTCAAAGAATTTAATTCGGTTATATTGACAATACACTCTGTGGAATTGGTATTTTTAAGTGTATTTGCCACTAACACTTTTGTTTCAAAATCACCACAGTTACTTGTAATAGCAACCTCAGAATCTACCGCCAAACCTTCCACTATTTTTTGACTAAATTTAGTGGGTAGATTATATTTTAAACCTTTTTCCAATAACTGATTCTCATTATCCAAAAATTCCACATTAGTAAGATTTTTAACGCGAGGGTAGAAATTATGACCGTTAGTAGAACCTCGATAATTATTGTTCAAAGAAGAAAAAGATTCTGTTCGTCGTCCTGTAAGCCAACGTAACTTTTTACACTGAGTCAAATACTTTTTATGAGCGTCTACTGAAGCAAAAAACCGGGCTTTTTCATCCAAACGATCGAATTCAATTTTATGTAACTTAAAAGTAAGTTCAGACTGCAATACTTTGAGATGTAATTTTAAATTATCTCTAACACGGAACCAACTACGCGACTCTTCACTTAACCATATTTTCCTCGCCCTTTCCATTGCAATTCTAGCAGCTATACTAGTACTATAACAACGGAATTTAATATAATTAGGTACAACATTTAAATGTTTACATTGTTGATTGAACCAAATGTTTTGAACAGCTAAACGATGCTGTTTAGTTAATTTATGATATAAACGTGCCTGTACGGCTACGCATGCCGATTTTAAATAATTTATTGAATCAGGCGTTACTTTGCGGAGGTCCATATTAATGAACTAAAACAATTACTTTGCTCACCCGCGACCTTACAATAGTTACGTTTATGCAAGAAATGTGCGTTCATGCAGTTCCTCCACCTCCACACTGTACGAACACACACAAATCACATAAACCCAACCATCACCACCACCAAGCTACACTGACGCGTTTCGAACTCAACCAGAGCTCATCTTCAGAGTTACCACAACCGTATGCTATGCTACCAAACGTTAAACTAACAAACCAAAACAAATGTTTTAACTTGTCACTGTAACTTCTCAAGTACCCACTTTATTTTTCTTATTCTCAAACTACCCCACAAAAATTAACTTTTATTGACATATTTAAAACTACCTTGAAATTTTTTGTTTATTTATTTATAAGGCATATTTAATTAATACTAACTGTTCAAATTCGACCCAAGCCGCAGTAAAGGAGAAGATACTAAATTTACCTGTTCATTAATAATAGACCCCATAGTGTTGTACCTAATTATTTCCATGCATTCCAGAGCATCCAGACGCAACCCCTTGCCGCAATAATGTAACACTTCATAAGAATCTGAATCTAACAATGAATGATTTGATTCCAACAAATGTTTTGCAAAATTCGATCTATCTGGATGCTCATTCCTATATGCCGAAACATGCTCTTTAAATCTAGTATTAAAACTTCGGCCTGTCTGTCCTACGTATATCCCATTGCAGTCATTACAAGTAAGCTTGTATACCCCCGATCTAGTTCCCTTATCTACCTGTTCTTTGTGGTTACATAGCCTAGAGTACAAAGAGTTGTTAGTCTTAAAGGCAACATTAATATTGTTTGCATGAACGCACATTTCTTGCATAAACGTAACTATTGTAAGGTCGCGGGTGAGCAAAGTAATTGTTTTAGTTCATTAATATGGACCTCCGCAAAGTAACGCCTGATTCAATAAATTATTTAGTATACTGGGCACTGGATATAATGAACGAAACATATTATTATTTATTATTATTATTATTATATAATTTCAAAATGTCTTATTTTGTAACGTATAAAATACTTTGTTGTTACATCTCGTGAGACGCACCCGTTTCATTTATGTAGGGGTTGTAGCTCTAAAATAACCTACTTTCCTGGCATTATATTAAACCATTATTATATATTTATTATAATAATAAACTGAACTTTATGTCAATTGACCGTTATTTCTTATAAAAGTATTGCTTTTGTTGTTATCTTATATGAAAGTTTGACATGAAATTTTGTTGTTATATCTCGTGAGACGCTCCCGTGGCTAACGAGTAACCCAACAGATTTAACACATAATTATATTAATTATATACTCCTTAGGTTACTTTAGGTAAAAACGATTTAGGTTATTAGGGCATGGAACCCAAAGGTTGCCAATGGGACTCTATTAAAAGAGACTTCACTATCTATCCGTCCATCCGTCCGTCTGTCACTGGGCTCTCTCTTGTGAACCGTAATTACACTTGAAATTTTTGTGGCCGCTATTACAACAAATACTAAAAATAAAATAAGGTTAAAAGTCTTTAACTTGATCTTTATATTTTTTTTTACTGAATTATTTTCAAAACATTGTACTGAAAAGTACAGAACCCTCTACTCGCTCACTCACTCGCACTTAGCCAGTTTTTTGTAGTGTCAGATGTAGATTGCCAACACTTTAATAATGTTCGACGTAAGTAGGTATAACTACGGGTGGTAAAAGACTTACTAGGTTGTGTACGGTTGAACCCGATGACATCTCCAAAATTACCTGTATGTTAGTCTCGAATTAATATAGCCCATATGACGCTACCTCACTTCCTCAGTGTCACTAATTAGGTGCTTGTTACACTACACAATAATGTGCCAGAGGTGCCTGGTAGCTAATTATTTTGTGAAATAGACGACTTATCTCGTTTACTTGCCTTATTTTACAGAGGAACATAGTTGTTCCTTATTAGTTACTTGATGTACTAAAGCGACACTGTTTTTGTTTAAAGTGGTTCTTTTGCTTGTAGAAAAAAGGTTAAAACCAAAAAGCAGGTGGAAATAATGTTCAAATTTGTGCTGTTTTTGCAGCTGGTAGATTCGAATAAGTCAAAGGGTTGAAGCTGAGCTGAATAAGGAAGTGTCCAAGACTATGAAAAAAAAATGAGTGCGAGTAAAGTAAAAAAAAGTAAAGTAAATTTTTATTAACCATATGAGAACAAAACATACAAAAAGAAATACCAATGACTCCACACTTGGCTAGGCCTGTATCGTGGCAGCCAAAAGACCATAATAATAATTACACACAGTGATGCGGTCTGAATCTTAATTACAAAATATTGTCAAAAAAAAAAGAAGGAGAAATTCAAACATTAAACAAACTAAAAATACATTTTTAAAAGATAAACAGAAAGCTACAGGTGTGAGTTTGAGCGTGTGTGCGTGTGTGTGTGTGTGGTATGTGGGAGAGTGTGTGTGTGTGTGTGTGTGTGTGTGTGTGTGTGTGTGTGTGTGTGTGTGTGTGTGTGTGTGTGTGTATATGTGTATGTTAATATGTGCGTGTGTCAGCTCACAGCATGAACCAAGAGGCGCGGACGCTGGGTGCAGCTCGTGGGCCAAGAGGACCGACAGTGACGCCAATACACTACTTACTTCATCCTATGATGCTCAGAATACTCTCGGTCTCGTCGTAGTTCCAGGTTAATAAAACGCCAAGAATACGTTTCCTAGCCTCGGCCAGACGACAATGTCTAATATCATATTTACTGACAATTTTGTTGTAGATGTGAGGGAAAATGAATAATTTGAGCCGTTTGGCGAATTTTGTTTTGACTAATGGTTTGGGGACTTTAAAGATCCTCTTTTTAATCCAATCAGAATAATTTGGCAGATTTAAGGCTTGTATATGGACGAACATAGTGACCCGCAAAATATACAATCTTCGAACACTCAAGACCCGAGCCTCCCTGAAGAGATCCACTGTTGAGAATCGCCGAGGCTTACGCAAAGACACCTTCAAAACCGCTCTCTGAGCCCTCTCAAGTGCCATTAAGGTAGTTTTCGCGATTCCACGAATTCGATTGCAAGGATGCAATAGTTCAAGACGGATTCACACAGGGCCAGATACACCATCCTGAGCAATGCACCATCGGAGGCCACCCTGAGCAGTCTCATTGTGTACATTAGTTTACGGACCCTAACAGCTGTTTCCAAAATGTGATTTTTAAAGTTAAGATTTTCGTCTATGACGACACCCAGGTACTTAAGTGATAACGCCCTGCAAATACTTTCGCATGTGCAACCCGACATGAAGAGGTCTCGAGGTGACTTACAGGAGTGCGTGTGAATTTTTAAAACCTGAAATTCTGCAGGAGGCCTGGATGAGGCAGTTTTATGAAAACAAAGAAACTGTGTTTTGGTTGCATTCAGGGTTAAGAGGTTACGCTGCAGCCAATCATAAATACACTCCAAGCCCTCAACTACTGCACTGTGCACGTTACACCAGGAGAAGCCATGGAAAATCAAGGCTGTGTCATCGGCGTAACAAATAATTTCACGATTTGATAAAGGAAGTGATGTGACATCATTGATATAAACGGTAAAAAGCGTAGGGCCCAAAATGCTGCCCTGTGGGACGCCAAAAGTCACAGGTCTACAGCTGCTTAACAGCTTTCCAATCCTAACGCATTGATTTCTATCCGTCAAGTAACTAGTGAACCAGTCTAAGGCACTGCCCCGGATGCCGAAGTGTTCCAATTTTTTGAGTAAGATACGAGTCGAAACCGTATCGAAAGCCTTGAAAGTGTTTGATAACTGGCTGAATAGTAATCATAATTATTAAGGTAACCTTAATTATTATAATAACGATCCTTGTCGCATTCACTTTTCATATTATTTTTATATTAGAGAAGAAACAGTTTATTAACCGAAATACCGTTAATTCTTAATTTTATAACTATAAATTGAAAATTTTAAAACCCCCAACACAATTATGTCACTCGTAAGTCAATGCCCGTTATGCGTCTAAGATCCTTACCGCGGTTAACAAAAGATATGATAACTTTGAAACGGCTGAACCGATTTTGATGAAACATATCTAAGAACCATCGCCAAAAAACCTGCTTTCTAATAAAAAGAACCGCATCCAAATCGGTATACCCATTTAAGAGCTATGATGCCACAGACAGACACACAGACAGACAGACACACACACATAGCGGTCAAACTTATAACACCCCACTTTTTGTGTCGGGGGTTAAAAACAAAAAATAGGTATGCTCTTTCCGAGTAGGTAGGTATTTTTCTAAAACAATTAATAAATAATAATGACAGTTATTAATGCTTATAGAATCAGACATGTTATGAGTATATAAATATATTTTTTGTGCCAAAATTTTAAATCAACTTCACACAAGCAATTATAAAAAAACAGGCCAAGTGTGAGTCGGACTCGCGCACCGAGGGTTCCGTACAAATTTATATGTATCTATGAACGTCCAGTCTTAGCAGACCCTTGCTCCTAAGCAAAATGTGCGCAGTGAGGGATCATTGTAGATTGGTTACTGATATAGACAGACAGACAAAAAAATTTATGCTTCTCGCAATTTTTCCTTTATCTGTGCTACGAGTATAAGACCTTGCTTCGTACCAAATTTCAAGATTCCGAGTTCACGGGACGTACCCTGTAGGTTTTGATTCCCTTGCGAGTGTCGAAAATTTGCGGCATAAATGGCTGTATCTTTTGATTGCGTTGGCTTAGAAGTTTGTTTTTTTCACAACTCCAAGGGACAGTAGACCTGAGTATTTGATATAAATTTCAGCTTGATACCTCCACGCGTTCCTGAGAAAAAGGGTCATGACAGACGGACGGACGGACGGACAACAAAGTGATCCTATAAGGGTTCCGCTTTTTTCTTTCGTGGTGCGGAACCATAAAAAATGGATGTGTTGCAAACTAATGTTTTTTATTTTTATTTACATAAAACCGACCCGTGATTGACCACTATCTCACCTGATGAAAAGTGCAGATGAGGCCAAAGGTATATCTCACTGCTTCAGTAACAGCCTATTCACTCTAGCCCTGTACGCTTAGTATAAGTTTTACTTCACCAAAATACTTCGCGATCGCGTTTACGTAAAAAAATCAATTACTAGGGAAACATGGACAGCGCCTCCGCGGCCGCGCGTTTATGTTTCCATAGAATTGAAATTTTTACGTAAACGCGATCGAGAAGTATTTTGGTGAAGTAAAACTTATACTAAGCGTACTGAACAGACGACGGGAGTGAATTCCATTCCTTAGCAGTTCGCATTAGGTTTCGGATTAGGATGTTAGGTAGGTATATTATAAAAAAATAACACGTGTGTAGCCCTAAATATTTATGAGCCAACCAAAACCTTCTACATAGCCAGTATCCACCAATCTCAAAAACAGCAGGTAGATTTAGAACGTACATAAAAATGGTCAAAATCTAACCTTTCCTCCCTACTTAAACTTTAAACCGCACTAAAAAAACAATCAATTTGTACTATTTTTGTATGCAAGCAGCACTTTAATTTTACATGCACTCGCCTCCATAAAATGGACGTAAACTTGATGTTCCGTCGAAATTCAGAATGCCAAGACGTTGGAGAGTTCCGGAGAACTCGAGACAACGGTGTATAGCTGAAATAGTTCCCAACTTGCCTCAAGCTTTGTAAATATTTGAAGTTATGAATTTAATCTTATGGTTTACTTTATTATACTTGTTCAAACAAGAAGCAAACTTTGGAAATTAGTTTGTTTTAGGTTTTTAATAATTACTGTCTACAATATTATCACGTTCGCCGGCGGTAACGGGTATTACCGTAAAATGCGAACTACGTTATATGACAGTACGGCTAACGCAGTATTTATTCGAGATTGCCTATAAGACACTACGGTGCTTCCCGAGCAAAACCCGTAGCATTGTTACTTAGCAATTTTTTACTGTCATGTGAAGGTACAACAACTATTGCACTACTGCCGAAACAACGTGTAATAAGAAGCTCAAGTTTGACCTTGACTCACACAGATGCAAACGCATACACACATACGCAGTACGGCGCACGCCGCCGTCGTTGTATGAGAATTTGTACGGCGCCCGCGTCAGTGCTTCGTTCCGCGGGGTACACGACGGACGCACGTAATTCTGCGCGCTGCTATACAAGGTAAGTTAGTATTCGGGTTTTTACTTACGAGTACTGTATATTTTATTGAATGCAAACTACAGTTATATTGTTTTTAGACTCAATTTATTGTTGAATATTCGTTTTTTATAAGCTACAACTGAAATTTCGTGTTATTTTTAGATGAACAGAGAAAAAGACGACGAGCGACTCCGGCGGTTGTTAGAAGAAGTGTCTACCCCTGAATCTTCTCCAGCACACGAACCCTTTAGCGACGATGGTGAGTTCGGTTCAGACGGAGACTACATACCCGATTACGACGAAATATCCAGTTCCGACGATAATACAGGCCAGTCTGTTGGAACATCATTGGCTGCTAACACGACCTTGGACAATACGTTTTCTGATGATAGTGAGGGCTCACAACAAGGAAAGCTCGAATCAGCGGTGCTTGCGAGTCTCAACGACCAACTGTCAAGTGGGAATGAGCTACAACAGGGAGAACCAGCGTCATTAGTAAATGTTTTCGAAGAAATTCGCATTGAACTCGAATTAGTGTCCCAGCCACAGTCTCTGTCTGTCGATAATAGCACGGAGAATCCCGAACGATTTAGTACAGATCACCATCAAACATCTCGTCTGCCGACTCCACAAACCAGTCCAGAACCAGGAACCAGTCGTATAGAAGATCAGGAGCTGCATGTCCAGAGTGGCTCCGCACCTACAACTGAATCAAATTCAGGTAACGATGAGTGGACAGGTACAACAGCAGCGATCCCTGATTTCGGATTTGACGAGTCAACAACGGGACTTAGAGTAAATTTGGGAGAAAATCCCACCGTATTAGATGTCTTCAAAGCGGTCTTCTCGAATGATTTGCTCGAACATTTGATATCAAAAACTAACGACTATGGCAAAAATATGTGTGAAATAAACAGACCCCATACCAGACACACCAGAAAGCAACATTTTAGACCTGTCACTGAAGACGAAATGCTAGCTTTCCTTGGGCTGTGCTTACTACAGGGTCAAATAAAATCCCCTCAGAGACAAAGCATGTTCTCATATTCAAACCCGCTGTATTACCATCCTTTTTTCACGTATGTAATGTCGTCCAGACGGTTTGAGCAAATAGTGCGTTGTTTTTGCTGCGCCGAGATAAATGCCAAAGGCAAAAATAAAGTGAAATACTTTATCGAAGCCCTTTGCGAAAATTTTCGAAAGTTATATGGCCCAGAACGAGAACTTTCGATTGACGAGTCTCTAATACTATTTAGAGGCAGATTACATTTCCGCCAGTACATAGCATCAAAGAAAGCCCGCTACGGAATCAAGTTCTATGAACTTACTACAGCAAATGGTTACGTCCTGAATATAATCATGTATGCGGGTAAAGACGACAGCGAATCTGAAGACAAAGTTACTAAAAAAACTGAACAAGTCGTCATGAAACTTATAGGCCCCTATGTTATGAAGGGTCATGATCTCTTCATGGATAATTTTTACAACGACGTCGAGCTCAGTCAAAGACTGCTAGAGTTGAGAACACACACAAATGGTACCTTGCGCAAGACACGAAAAAGTAACCCAAAATTACTGATAACCAAGACTCTAAAAAAGGGCGAACATTTTTGGCTGCGTAAAAAACACGTGTATGTATCGGTGTGGAAGGATAAACGACCCGTTTACATTGTGACAACAAGAAATCATCCGAAAATGAAAGATGTTCGTAATAGATTTGGAAAGATTTCACAAAAACCAGAGGAAGTGGCCGAATACAACTCCTTCATGGGAGGTATCGATCGAATGGACCAAATGGTGTCCTACTACTCCTCGCCCATGAAAACCATTCGTTGGTATAAAAAGGTCCTCTTCCATATGCTGGATGTGTCTGTATGGAATGCTTTTTATATATACAGAAAGCACTTCCAACGTAGTTCCAAGTACGAGTTCATTCAATACCGAGACGAACTTATAAGACAAATGACAAATGTCAGCCCAGATTTGAAAGGCAGAGATACTGTTCTAACTGGGAGCATCTTTTCTAGCAGACGGTTTGACAATGCTAGACAGCAGCAGGTGCCGCAGCAGCAGCAGCCGCAGGGCAATCAAGTTCAACAGCCACAAGGGGTTCACCAGCAATGTCACTGGCCCGAGATGATACCTGTCACCGGAAATGCTAAGAGGAACGTGAAGTACCTAAACTGCAGTCTATGTACAAAAAACCATCGACGCAAAGAGACTCGATTTCGGTGCAAGGGTTGTGCAAAAAAACCTGCCCTTTGCCCAGGGTGCTTTGAAGAATGGCATGTTCGTCATGCTGATGACTGAGATGGAGACTGATACCTAAATAATCAAAAGACTGATTAGTTGATTATTGATAAGACTCAATGTTGCAACTTTGACAAACAGAAGAGAGTTTAAGTTTTTGTTTTATAAGTATAAGTTAGTCGTTCAAGAAATAAACTCTAAGTTTACTTCATGGCATAAATGAAGACTGATTACTATTATTATTGTTAATGTTAAATAAAGGTATATAAATTACAGAAAAAAAGAGCCTAATTTTGTTATAAAAGTTAATTAGTTTGATAACTATTTGATAAAACTGTAAACAATTCCTATGAAACAGTTCCTAGTAGGTAGCTTTTTACAATAATCATTAAATTTAATTCTTAACAGTAGTTTGATTTACTCTATTCCTCACAAAACCAAAGAAAATCCACTATTTATAGACAATACTAATTATTATTGAGTATAAAGTACGAGTCGGCATTGACCGTACCTGTTCCGTGTAAATGAAGTTGCATTATTGTTTTGAGACGGGACGGTCAATACCGTGCTACTGTTATACCCGTACTGATTTTGGCAGGCTGTAATAAATTATATAGTGTGACAGTACGGGTCAAACCGTACAAATTCTAATTACTGTGATAACCGTAGTTATATAGATTATGGTAAAAAAAACATTCTATATGACAGTACGGGACTTCCCGTAGCACGGCTCTAACCGTTACTGCCCCTGGGCAGAGACAAAGCAGCAATGTAAAGAATCAGTACTGCTATAACCGTAGTCTCATTTTGTATGGAATAAAATACTGAAATTCCAGTATATTCCATAGCTTGGGTACCGCCGGCGAACGTGTTTGATCTAATTTCGCGAGTCGAGTTGGGCCCTCTTCTAGTGGTTGGATTTACAATAAAAACTTAAAAACTGCTCAACCGATTAAGTTGAAAATAATTTTCCTAGAAAGTTTTTATTAAGTTTAACTTACGTGATTTATTTCATGTTTTTTAGACGTGCGGTTCAAAAGTTAGAGGGGGGGGACACATTATTTTGAACTTTCGGAGTGAATATCTCCGAAAATATGAACTTTATCAAAAAATGGTTTTAGCAAACCCCTATTTATTTTTGAATACCTATCCAATGATACCCCACACTATAGGGTTAGTCCAGAAAAAAAAATCACCCCCACTTTACGTCTATGGGAGGTACCCTAAAAAGTTTTTTTTTGTTTTTTTTATTGAACCACTTTGTCGGCGTGACTGATATATATATTCTTGCCAAATTACAGCTTTCTAGTACTAACAGTCTCTGAGCTTAGCCGCGGACAGACAGACAGACGGACAGACATGGCGAAACTATAAGGGTTCCTAGCTGACTACGGAACCCTAAAAAGGATTGCGTTAAAAATAAAATTATTACGTACAAAAGCTTCACCATCATTATCATCATCATTTTAGCCGAAAGGTGTCCACAGCTGAATCTAGCCCTCCCTCAAGGTTCGTCAAACGGATCTGTCTGCGCCATCCGCATCCAACCCGTTCCCGCAACCTTAACCAGGTCGTCGCTCCATCTTTTTGGAGGCCTGCCTACTTTGCGTCTTCCGGCCCGTGGACGCCACTTGATAACCTTTTGACCCTATCGGTGAACAAAAGCTTATTCAGAATAAATAATATTCTGGGAATTTGTAAAAATAGGCGCAGCGTTATCATGTTCATAATTTCGTTGAAGTAATATAAAAACGCTTTAATATAGTTTATTGTGTTATCGTTTTAAGTGATCACACCCATGAGAGCAGTTTTGCTTAGGAAGTATACAGACTTGTCAATCGCCTTAAGAATGGACACAGGGAGAACTGTTCGCTAAATACGTCATTCATGATGTATAAAATAATAAATAAATAATAAATATCACGGGACAATTCACACCAATTGACCTAGTCCCAAAGTAAGCTAAGCAAAGCTTGTGTTATGGGTACTAGGCAACGGATAAACATACTTATATTGATAGATACATACTTAAATACATATCAAACACCCAAGACCCGAGAACAAACATTCGTATTTTTCATACAAATATCTGCCCCGACACGGGAATCGAACCCGGGACCTCGAGCTTCGTAGTCAGGTTCTCTAACCACTAGGCCATCTGGTCGTCGTATGTATTATGGACAGCGTTAAAATGAAAAGCTAAAAATAAAAAGACTACGTCACTAATTTGTAACAAGACTATATAAATTTAAATAAATAATAAATTAACGTACATACAGTGATAAAATATATGTCTATAAAACAGTTTGTTTGGATTTACTTTTTAGTTTTCGCCTCAATCAATGTAAGTACTGAAAGATTGCGCCTTAATTTGCCTGTAATATTTAAATTTTTAGCATTTTATATGCCTACAACTAGTTGTTGCCCACGAATTCGTTTGCAAAGAATTCGTTTATCGCTGTTCCGCAGGAACTATGTAATTTTCTAGGGTACAATCTATTGTAGGTCCAAACGCAGACCCAGCGAACGCCCTGGGTCTCTATCTCCATACCAAATTTCATCTGAATGGGTTGCGTGAATTAAGCGTTTTTGCATTTATAATTTTAGTAGGTATTTTTAGCCTCAATTAATGTATTGAAAGTTTGCCTCAGTTCATCTGTTTTACTCTGTAATATCAACATTTGTAGCATTTTACGTATAGTCGGGGTAAGAAAAGGTTCGTCACTTTTCGACCTTAACTCGTTAACATAGAGTCGAAAAGTGACGAACCTTTTCTTACCCCGACTTTACATAAATTAATGTTCCTTTCTATCCTTGGCGGTCACTTTTACATCTCCTTTGAATTATCGTTATAACCTTACCATACTTTATAACAACAAATATAAATTTAGTGTGCAAGTACCGTAAAGCCATAAAACAGATCGCTCAGCGGGACTGGTAATTCGGGCTAGCATAACACTTGTTACCAATAAGTGTTTGCTGTACGAAATGATAGATAACAAATAACGAGAAGTGATAGACACTGATGATTGATGTTTGGCGTCATTGTGGAATAACATTTCACGTGTTTGTTTGTGTGTTTCGGAAAGGGTTTAGGAGAAATTATAATTCATCATTCATTCATCATCATCACCATCATCAGCCTATGTTCGTCCACTGCTGGACATAGGCCTCTCCCATGGCACGCCACTGAGCACGATCCTCGGCCACTCTCATCCAGCTGTTGCCAGCCGCCTTGCAAAGATCATCGCTCCACCGAGTCTGAGGACGTCCCACGCTACGTTTGCCAATCCGTGGTCTCCACTCAAGTACTCGTCTACCCCAACGGTTATCGGTTCTTCGGGTCCATCATCATCATTTCAGCCGAAAGACGTCCACTGCTGAACATAGGCCTCCCCCAAGGCTCGCCAAACAGATCGTTCTAGGAAGACGCAGTGTAGGTAGGCCTCCAACAAGAGGGAGCGACGACATGGTTAAGGTTGCGGGATCGCGTTAGATGCGATGGGTACGGGACCGATCTGTTTGGCGAAATTATAATGGCTGGCACAATAATATTCACAAGATCAAATTATTACCTATCAACTATAGCTTTTGTAAGTGACTTCGTCCGCGCAGAATTTTAATTTGTGGTAAAGCTTCTTCATCCCTTTCATTGAATAAAGCGAAAATTCTAAAATCCATCGTCATCATCATCGATGTCAGTTAGCGAATCCTACTATCTTACTTAATATTATAAACTCGAAAATTATATGGATGGATGTCTGGATGTATGGATGTTAGTTACTCTTTCACGCTAAAACAGTTTAATGGATTCTGATGAAATGTAACACACATACATATTTAGACGACCGGATAGCCCAGTTGTTAGAGAACCTGACTACGAAGCTTGAGGTCCTGGGTACGATTCCCGGTTGGGGCAGATATTTGTGTTGAAAAAAAGAATGTTTGTCCTCGAGTCTTGGGTGTTTAATATGTATTTAAGTATGTATTTATCTATACAAGTAAGTTTATCCATTGTCTAGTACCTAGTATAAGTATAAGGCAATCTTTATGCAAAATTTCAGCTTTTTAGGGACTTGTGACTTTCTAGGATTTGGACTGGGGGGTTAATGAGTCAGTGTAACAGTGTAGTGCAACTAAAAACGACAATTCTTTAGTATGCGTAATCAAACAAAGTTTTTTCAATTAAATACCTTAGGCTGTCATTTAATTTCTGATAATTTGTGTTACATTATGCACACTCAATAGATACAAAAAAAACCAAGGCACACATTTTTAAGTAACGACAATATTTTTTAATTCTATACCCATGACCATTTTTAAGCAATTACAGCTAATTCTTATTTGTCTTAAAAACAGTCTTTTTTTATTCCTGACCGAGTTTCTTTTAAGAATTCATTCAAATTGATTTCAAAAACACATTCTATTCCCGTGGGAAATTATTGCTGTGCGTACGTCATATCTATGTCAGAAAGTGACACCAAAGATGTTACGTTATGAGGCGCCTCGAATCGGGCCCACGTACGAGAAAAGCAGTTATTTTATTATCTTTATACAATGTGTCAAATTGTTTACTAAGTACAATACATACTGATTCATAAAAGTATATTTCATCTGTCGTCTCGGAAAGGAAAATTAGTGGCTAAAAATACTTCTGTCACTAATGGAATATTTTTTAAGATTAAGACGTCGTTCTCTAAAGTAAAGAAAGAAAAAGATTCAAGTAAAAATATGCTAAAGGCAGCTCCCGTTGAAAGTGCTAGTTTTATCTAGTTTGTTTCACGGTGACGCGTGTATGTCGCGCATAATAATATGTATTCATATTATTATGTGAACAGATTTATTTCTCTTTGTGGGGAAGTAATGTGGGCACCCTTGCTTAAGTTGTGCTAGTTGTACATGTACATACTTGTCATGAAAAACGGTCTTTGTTCATACGCCGTTAACGTTGTTGAATTGAAAGCGAAATTTTAAATTTGTACTTAAGCTAAGCTGTGCTGTTGAAACTTTATGTTTTGATACTAACTTTTTGTTATTCTAAGGGGACTGTACATAAGCTCAATTAATTTATTCATCATGAAGGTATCGATATATTAATCCTTTTGTCGAAGAAGTAAAAACCACGGTGTACGGTAACAGCCTAGTAAGAACAAAATAATTGTAATTTAGTACTTTGAAAAAAAACATAAGAAACGAACTGAAACAATTACTTTGCTCACCCGCGACCTACGATAGTTACGTTTATGTAAGAAATGCGTGTTCATTCATGCAGTTCCGCCACCACCACACTGTACGAACACACACAAATCACACAAACCCAACCATCACCACCACCAAACTACACTGACGCGTTTCGAACTCAACCAGAGATCATCTTCAGAGTTGGTACCACAACCGTACGCTATGCCACGGGCGTAGCCAGATTTTGTATTAGGGGGGGGGGGGGGGGGGTTCAGAAAACAAACAACAAAAATGTGAATGAAACGACAGGTAATATTATGATTTTTTTAAAATTAACATACGGATTAAAGAAATATTTTGAATATTTCGGGAGGGGTTTGAACCCCCAAACCCCCCCCCTGGCTACGCCCGTGCGCTATGCCACTAAATGTTAGACTAACATGTTACATGTTATGTGCGTTCGTAAGGTCGCGGGTGAGCAAAGTAATTGTTTCAGTTCATTAATATGGACCTCCGCAAAGTAACGCCTGATTCAAGAAATTATTTAAAAACATTAGAATCAAAATAAGCAAGTTTTTCTCTTACATTTGTAACAAAACAATAAAAGTTTTTAGTACACATTTTTAAAATGTCAAAAGCAGAATCTAAATAAATCTAAAAGTAAAACAGTACCTTATTAATATTATAAAGACGCTTCATTACACATTTAGTTATTTAAATTACCTATTTTAAATGCGGATTTTGCAATGTTTCTAATCTCTTAAATATTGTCGATGAAATCCGATAAATTCCCACAAACTTCAAGTGTGAACACGCTGTTCCTAGCACGTGCGTAAAACACAACATTTCTGAGCTAACACTCGTTGCGGACGTATTTATTTCTTCAAATAAAAGCTAAGAGCCGCTCGTAAACTCAAGGTGAACTTTGATTGTTGTGTGAGACCACTATACTATAAATTCAGTTTTGAGGTCAGACTCCTTTGATTTTCACATGTTTTAAAGTACAAAAGGATTCAAAGTAATTGATGGCTACCGTGTCTTACGCCTGTCCGATAAAAATGCTTGAATTACATTTCAAACAAGAATCCTTACGAAACAGCTAACGAAATGAAATTTATTGACTTGGATTGATAACAGTAAAGTTGGAAAATTCATAGTTACTTTAAGTGTTCTGCTTAAATAATTACAACAGATTTCTTACTTTAGAATATAACGCAATGAAAAAATTAGACATAAATAAGCTAGCCCCGAACTTCACTGTTGCACTTACCAACATACTCATCATAATTATTATGAGTTTTGGAGCGTGCGACGATCTGCGATAAATTCAAATAAAACGTCATAACTGTACTAGAACTAAAAGTTTCCAGATGTTTATGAGACATCTGCCCTCACCTACCCTAATGATTCCCAAGGCGCTAACACTAAACTGCGAACATGTTCCAAATTTAAAGAAGCAAATCGTTCGATACTTTCAAACGGAAATAGAAGACACACGATCCCGCGGGAAGCTGAAAAAAAAAGTAGAAACACATGACCTCATTTGTCGCTGTGAGGGAATTATTTATTACGTTTGATACTTCGCCGGTTGGGATAGCTCTTTGTCTTTTCGCTACGTAGGTAGTGATTTTAATTTAACATAATATCCCTTTTTCTTGAAAAACCTTTTTTTATCACATGCGCGTTTTAGTTTATTCATTATTAATACCATTTTATGTTTTTGTTGTTTCGCTTTGATACAATGTGATTAAAAATATCATCACTATAAAGAAATAAAGGGAATAGGTAAGATAAACTTCCCTGTGCTCGAAACTGACCCAATACATGGCACCTTCAATCTTATTTAATAGTAAGAGAGGTGAAAGATGCGTGTCATCTACTGGGCGTTGAGGTGTCGAGCATTGGTACGTTTACCTTACTAAAAGCAATTTGAATAATCCGTAATGCTTGTCTCAACACTCCCTGTATTTCTAATCTTTGTTTGCAATATTTCATGGCGTTTCAATCACATGTGAAATCAATCAAATCAAGCCCCTTGCGATAATATTTATCATACAAATCTATATTATAACACTTGATACATTCCATGTCAAAGCATAGACAAAGCGTGGAGATGTTAGTTATGGCTTTGAAATTCAATCATTTTCAATCACGGATACCAATCTTACACAAACCTCATTCAATGCAACTTCCAACCTTTGTTCCTATACATAAGAGTTACGAATTAAAGTTAGTAGAGTAGTATTAAATTTGTTAATATTATTTGTATGCGTCCGCCAGATGCGC
The DNA here is from genome assembly GCA_947859365.1 of Archips crataeganus. Classification (NCBI taxonomy): domain Eukaryota; kingdom Metazoa; phylum Arthropoda; class Insecta; order Lepidoptera; family Tortricidae; genus Archips; species Archips crataeganus. The sequence continues at coordinate 13,487,671 of OX402056.1, read as the reverse complement.
AGGAGTGTCTCGACCGACGACTAATGACACTTCGGCGACGATGTAAACAGTCGACGGGCGACACTGTCAAAATCATCACGAGAGTGAGTCACAAAAAATGTAGGAAATTTGTTCAGTTTGTAATTATGTTCAGTTATTCTTGGGTGACGATTGGTGAAGAACGAAGAAGATTTTCGTCTTTACTGGTGATTGTTTATAACTTAGATATTAAATTGCCGTCGTCTCTGCACACACATACCAAATTTCAAATCGATCCGACTTCTGGAAGTGTGATGAAATTCACTGACCAATTTTGAAAGAAACAAACAATTTATACGTACAAGTGAACTAATTTAAAAAATATAATGGCAACCTTGTTGCCTTCAGCAACTAACGACGTACCTACTAAATTTTGAACTTATCCATTAATTATAGAATAGTCCGCAAAACAAATTTTTGGCAAACAATTTTTTTTTGCCCAAATTACTCAAAGAAAATCATTACACTGGTAGGTATTCCCTCATAAATTCCCTGCAACGAAGCGTAGATATAATTACCAAACAAAACACGTACATTTTAGCTGCTACCTTAAAGGCATTAACAGGATAAGACAGCATAAATGTATCGTAAAGCGTTTTAGTGGTCTAGCAGAATCTGGATGCAACAGGAATTCGTCTCTATTAAGCTCTTACATGCCACTGTGTCTAAATAGCTGAAGCGGACATTTAACCTAGCCAGAATATTTATTATAAAATACCTCTTTGTGAAATAACAAACGAAAATTTAACATTTAATTAAATACGCAGTACGCAGGTTACATAGCTACGTCTATTAACAAAGTATCGTACTAATAAATATTATAAATGCAAAAACTTGTAAGTACGTAGGTGTACGTGTGTGTGTGTGTGAGTGTGTTAGATTAAATTTGGTACCCATGATAGAAAGCTAAAACTTGGGATCAACGCATAGGCTACTCATTACTCCGATATTCCATGCGTACATAAAATCCCGAAATCTCAATCGCTGAGTCTACGTAGAACCATGAAAATTTGTATTGTTCTTCATACAACAAATGAACACCAATTCCCGTGGTATTTTTTTTGTAACCCAGATTTTGAATTCAACGGCGTCAGATTTGATGATAGCTAGTTGAAAATCAATATGCAATATTAAAATTCCAATATGATTCGTTGTGCTAATGACAGAAATCTGGCCACGCCAGGAAAACGTTCTAAAATTATGTAGCGAAAAAATCTCATCTTTCCAAAACATCTCAGTAACACACCAAAGGATCCCGTAACTTGATACAAGACTGTTAAATGTTTACAAACGTTTTATGTTTAGCGAAAATCAAACACGAATCGAGTGGCGTTCCACAAAAATACAAGCAAAATGGGCCGGTAGCGAAATTGTGTAAACAACAAATCGGGCCAAAACCGGGTATGGGGAATTTGTTTTAAGTCACTCAAGGCTTTGTTAAATATTTGTTAAGCTTTTCTGCAGCTTTTGAACAAGATAATACAAAACAATACAATACAATACAAGTATTCTTTATCCTATAATCTGAATTTTTTAATATTCAATCCGTACCTTTATTTTGGAGTAGGTATAATCTTTAAGTACTCTAATGAAAACCTCAAAGTTGTAATATAACTCCAGGCCAGGATATCTGAAATTAACTATTGGCAAATATTTGTCAATATCTTCGCGCAGAAAGGACGGTTCCCTTGATCATTTCTGTGTCCGAATAAACTAGTCTAAAATCGACTTAGCTAGAAATAAGTTCATAATGATTAAGTTAAGCGTTAGATGGAAATATATAAAAATACCACTTAAGCGCAATATTATGTGACGTCACACATCTACTTAGAACCATTCCAAATGTAAGCCGCAACCCTTTTCTCAAAGCAAATATAGAGAGGACGGAATTCGCTAATGGCGCGGAAGTGGCGACAACAGTGGAAACAAACAATGCATATCTTACACTTGCGTAGGATTCCAAATAAATGGATTATGAGAATAAACTTTTGCTATAAAAATATGCAGGCTTATTCATAAACTCTTATTATGTTGCTGTTAACTTAACATTTGTTAGCTCAGCATTGGTCTTTTTTCTGGGGTTTTTCTGTGCATCTATGTTTCAGTTTGTATTTAGTATGAAATATTAACATTTGTTACTTTTTATTTTCACATTTGAAGACTCCACGGGGAAAAAAATTAAAGTCACTTTTTTGTGAAACTGATCTTTAATAAATATCACGGGACAATTCACACCAATTGACCTAGTCCCAAAGTAAGCTAAGCAAAGCTTGTGTTATGAGTACCAGGCAACGGATAAACATACTTATATAGATAGATATATACTTAAATACATATTAAACACCCAAGACCCGAGAACAAACATTCGTATTTTTGAAACAAATATCTGCCCCGACACGAGAATCGAACCCTGGACCTCAAGCTTTGTAGTCAGGTTCTCTAACCACTAGGCCATCTGGTCGTCTAAAATCTAAATAAATAAATAAATATTAGGGGACAATCTTACACAAATCGACCTAGTCCCAAACTAAGCAAAGCTTGTACTATGGGTACTAGACGACGATAAACATACTTATAAATAAATACTTAAATACATAGAAAACATCCATAACTCAGGAACAAATATTCGTGCTCATCACACAAATAAATGCCCTTACCGGGATTCGAACCCAGGACCTCTTGCTTCGAAGGCAGGGTCACTACCAACTAGGCTAAAGCGGTCGTTATCTTTTAATGCCACCAATATAATACATCAATAATACGATAGATGGCACTAAAAGGCCAGTTTCACAAAAAAAGTGACAGTCATCGTTTTTCCCGTGGAGTCTTTAATTGCTTTTGCCAGACATGGACAAAACATTTTTTTTTAGTGTTTCAAACCATATTTTGCGGAGATCCCTATCAATAAAAGTCGTGGTAATTAGGTTAGTGCCGTGGCTTTGAGCCCGGCCTCGCACCTCTGAGATTTCGGAATTTACGTGCGCATTACATTTAGAATTTTCCATGAGCTTTTCTAGATAGGAAAACATTGAGAGGAAACCTACGCACAGCTGCGCAAAGATTCAGTGGCGTGTGTGTGAAGTTCTCAATCTGGATCGGGCCCACATGGGGTCTATGGTCCGAACCCTCTCATTTTGAGAGCAGGCCTGTACCCTGCAAAGCAAGCCTAGGCTGAGCTAGCTATATCAATGATGTATAACGTGGTAGCGTAAATAGTTGGTTCTAGTTTATGACTTTTCATAACAGATTAAGTAATTAATAACACAAGGGTTAATGTTATAAAGTTTATAATACCTACACAAACTGTCCAATATAAGTGAGAAAATAACTGTATCCGGCTTTTTTTACGTCAACATTAAACAAAATATGATTGCCCTTTGTAATTTTTATTATGAGTGAAGTTATTCTATCCAAGGGCAACATGTGTTATCAATCGTCGGCGTTTTTGAACGCGCCATGAGAGCTAACAGACAGACAGTCGTAAAACTCGCTATGATGCTGATTGGAACCACGTTTAGGAAGGCAACCGAGCGTTCAAAGCGTTTGCTTTTAATTAGAGGATATAGGAGCTGACGGGAAAGGAAGTTAGATAAAGGGGACTTAGATCCGTCGATGTCTAGACACGATCGTTATTCATGTTTGATCCATGTGGCTAATATTAAACGTGATCATTGTTCAAAAGAGGCTACATATTTATTACGTTTTAACTCCATACCTTGAGTTTATTAGCTCTAGTTAAATTAGTTGATAAACTGAATTGCAAAGCAATAAATAGAAAAAAAGTCAGTTAAAGCTATTCGTAATATATGACTTACTGCAAACTGAGACCGGTAAGCAACGAGGAAAGTAGTTAATAACGAGCAACAAAATTTAAACGTCAACGAGTAAACGAATATGATAAAAATATTCAATAGTTGCTTGTTTTTCGTTCACGACAATTACATATATACGGCATTCTTGAAAATACTTATTTTCTTTTTCGATTTCTGAATTATAAGTGCCGAGTCTTTTCTCCGATAACATGTCACAAACCGGTAATATGCTGTCGGTTATACGTTATCTTTATCCGCTACGGTTACCATTATTATTAAAGGCAACATCTTGAAAACTCGACATGCCTTTCCGCGGGCATGTCTTCAAACCGCACGTAGCAATCATCATTACGAATCAATCGGCAAAAGGCAGATGTGTAACAGTTCCACTTCATCAATTTTGTCCACCCAACTTAAATTCAAAAGACCTCGACTCACTAAATCCATTTCGAAATAAATTAAACTGTAGAATGTAAAATTTAGAGCTTGATTTCGAGTGTGTGGTTTGGCTGAATAGCTATCTCGACCAAAGGGTTTAGCTCAATAGCTATCTCGGCGTCATCGCGTGGATCCCTATATTTAGAATGTCACTTAATAGCATACAATTTTGCAGGCAATACTGTCGATTGTGTAGGTGCATTCAGAGGAAAATGCCCGACAGAACGGAAAATTTGTCGCAGCTATTATTCGCACTGGCGCTTCAGACGATTAAATTCGATGCACGTGTGTGTTAGTACTGTGATGTGATCAAAATCTGGTTCCCATCGATTAATGTTATAAACATTGCTAATGTAAATGGTCAACACGGAGCGAATGTAATCAATTCAATAATCGATCGGAAAAGTACTAACTTCGAATCGATGCATGTCACTTATTCTATTTTTATTCTTCTCCATACACGGCTTTCTTTGAAATTCTAAATGACTTAAATTTGTCTCATTAATAATTTTAACACGACGACAACAGTATTTGTTAATACGGTTTCAAAGTATCGAATAAAGCAATTTGTCACGCGATAAAGTCGTTCAGATGCATTAAACCGGTGAATAAAATAATCTTACGCCTTCAAACGGATTCGATTTGTTTTATTTGCGATGTAAGTTAATACTTTGGCGCCGCGGTGGCACGTTTTAAAATCATTTTGAAGATAATCGTGAAACCTCCTGTCAAAATGACAAAGTGTTTACAAATGTATGTCTCGGGTTTAGAATGTCTTTATTTATTTTTAAACGGAGTATGATGTTTAAATTAAGCAATTTTTACTCACGTACATCTTTTGATTTGAAAATGGATAGATAATTATTAGTTATTAAAAGTCCTTGCTATGATAATGAATAATCAATATTTTTGGCGTTCGTAAAACACGTTTGATGTTTTATTTCGATAATGCCTACACGTTTCCTAGCAAACTGATTAGGTCAGTAAAAGATTCGGTAGTAAATAAGGGGCTTACGGAAACAGGATGGACGGGCTCTATTTTCTCTTGTACCTTCTTTATCCTAACAGACAATAGCAGCCTTAAGTTCGGTAACGTCGTCATTGCAGTAAGACTATGTATTCCCAAAACGACGTAAAGTAGATAAGCCTCTTCCGTACAAAAATTCCCTTTCAGATTTATCGGTAATCTTGTTTGTCTTTTGCTTTTATTGTTTCTCGCGTACTATAATGAATTAGTTCGACTTTCTTTTATATTATTTGCTTAGGGGTCATTCCGGAGATGCATTCGAGTTCAACATCGGAAGGGAGCGTAGGGTTACCTAAATCAATGCGGTCTGTAAGGGGATTTCCAGATTTATCGTAGGTACTTTTGTTTTTTTGGATTCTATAAATTTCCTTTGTACACGCCTTTGCATTTGTGAAAAGAATTCCCTTTTCTCGCTCGTTATGATACAGAAAGGAAAGTTTTTATTTAGCAGGGCGATGTTAACATTCCACACGGTGTTGTCGGTTATTTGATCACTAACGAGACGATTCTCGGAAGCTATAATACTTTGTTACTTTGTCAAATTAGGTTGTTAGTATCCACATAAATAATGGTGACTATAATTAAATTAGGTCGTAGAGTTTTCAGCGGTTGTTAAAGAGAATGAGCTTTTAACTTTGAATTCGTTAACGTGATATTTTTGTCACAAACGTGTTTTGTTTAACGTTAAACTAGTGCTTTTCTATAGGAAGTCACTTCCAGTAGTATAAATCTATCGATCTACCATTCTTACCCGTGATGTACTAATTTACAAAAAAATCACAATAGAATCCAGTGACATTTTGTGTTAAGCGTAAAGTTTAAAACTCGTTACTTTATGATTAACTGGCGGTCGTTTTTACTGATTATACAACTTACCGAAATATAGGTAGGTGTACATTGTTTGTGGGCCTCGGAAATATTTGCTTAATTTGATGCGATTTGGTTTAAAGTATAGCTCAGCGTAAATTAATTACATTATCGTGTTAAAGAAAAAACAAGTACAGAATAAAAAAAAACTATTACTCCATGCGTTTGTATCTGTAAAAACTCTTTTTAAACCTAAAAGTACGATGAAAACAAAAGAGTCTCTATAAAATTTGCAGTGCAACCCAAAAAAACTTATTTAAATCGGTTCAGTAGTTGTTTACCTTACATATTTTTTCCTGTACTTACTTGTTTTTCTGTATTGTATGATTTGTGACGTATAATAAAGAGTCGTTGTATTGTATTGTGATTTTGCTAAAAATCAACCCCTGGTAGCCTTGAAATGATACGAATATAATACAAGAAACCGCATCGAAATCGCTTCAGTAGATTTTGAGAAAAATTAATATACATGCACACAAATACACAATACAAACAAACAAACAACCTATAACCCCCAAATGCATAATATAACTTTTTATTTTTTTGTAGGTTCAAAAAAGCGTTGTACAATATTTTTCGAACTTTCTAAATTTTAGCCTGTTTTTTTTACATAAAACTGATTCTTGATTGACTCCTATCTCACCTGATGGGAAGTGCATACAAGCTCAAAGGTGTATCTCACCGGTTCAGTAACAGCCTATTCACTCCAGCCTTGAAACTAAGTAGGCTGTCGCTATCTGGAAAAATACAGACGCTGGCAACAAATTCCATTCCTTAGCAGTTTGTATTAGAAAAGATAAAGCGTTTATTAAGAAACATGATATAAATAAACCACTATCACTAAACTAACTAAACGAATCTCTCATAGCTTAGTAGTACAAAAGCTGTTGTTTATTAATAACCTATTATGAACGCTTAATGCAACGTCTGCTCGTCTTAACTGTAACGCAGCCAGACCGAGTACTTTAGCCGTTGCTGAATTAATTCACTTAACTGTTTTGCACTTTGCGCGGTCCAGAAACGTGGATTTCTGCTTTGTCCGTACCGCAGTCCATGGGCATACGGCTGAGAATTAATTTTAAGAAGATTGTCGTTCATTCGTGCGTTATGGTTTTGAATGCTGCTTTATACTCCACTGTTCCCAGTAATATGGTTTGCGGGAGTATTATTTTTACTAGAAAATAAAAGGGTTGTGCTTACGATTAGTCTGTCTGGCATTTTTTATTTACGACTAGTTTTATCCCGCGGGTTTTTCCGTGTAGAAATCCATTACGGTGATACTTTTAAAGCATAATAAATAAAAATAAATAAATAAATATCACGGGACACAATTCACACCAATTGACCTAGTCCCAAACTAAGCAAAGCTTGTATTATGGGTACTAGACAACGGATAAACATAATTATATCGATAGATACATACTTAAATACATATTAAACACCCAAGACTCGAGTACAAACATTCATATTATTCACACAATAAATGTCTGCCCCGACCGGGAATCGAACCCGGGACCTCAAGCTTCGTAGTCAGGTTCTCTAACAACTAGGCTATCCGGTCTAAATAATGTTTGAATAATTTATTGAATCAGGCGTTACTTTGCGGAGGTCCATATTAATGAATTGAAGCAATAGTTACTTTGCTCACACCCTCGACCTTATGATACCTACTCGTATAGCTTATGTAAGAAATGTGTGTTTCTTCACCTCCACACTGTACGTCATGTATGTTATGTATTCGATAGCTGCTTTTGATTGTGGTAGTATGCTCCAATAAATGGGTCTTGTTAAGTGGTTAAGGGTGACATTAGAACCTGTGAGGCCTCCTGGTAGGCGATCCGGCGCGGCGTCTCCCCGAGCGGCACGGTCCTGATGTGCAGCTTCTGTATCTCGTCGATGGTGCCGATGGTCACTGTGCTGTCCGTCGCCAGGGCCAGACTGGTCATAAACACATTCATGTCAACATTGAGTCGTTTCCAAAACAATTGTACACAATTAAGGAGTTTAATTGATTCTTTTGTGTAACGAAGGTTACCCATTAAGTTTGTATGACTAACTTACGTTATATTTCATACTAAATACAAACTGAAACATAGATGCACAGAAAAAAAAAACAGAAAAAAGACCAATGCTGGGAATCGAACCCAGGTCCTCAGCATTCCGTGCCGCGTGCTATTCCCCTACACCACCACTGGTCAGGAGTTTAGACAGAAATTTTCCCTATGCATTATGCATTCCAGTCTGCCATCATCACTTTTGCAGTGATACAGCGCCATCTATGTTCAGTTCTCATCGAGAAACATCAGCACTCCTTCGGAACTAACCGCTCACGATACACCGGTAACGTACCGGTACGTGTACTTACGTTACACAAAGGATGCGATCGCGATTTTGTTTTCGTTAAGCCCTTAAATGTGTACGATTGTTTTAACTTCTTCTTCTTTTAATTTACCCTAATTTTCCATATTTTTTTTGTGTTTTATGGCGCTTATATAATTTGTATGAAAAAAAGTAACAAAACTGACCCAAAAAATAAGGACACTTTTTTTATGAAAATATTGATAAATTTATTGTTGATGAATGATTTTGAATAAGAAAACCCCAAAATTACCTCATGTAAAAAAAGTTTAAGTTTTTTTTTAATTATGATGCTTAATGGAGAAACATTCTCCCCTCTCTGACCCATGTCAGAAATCAAATGGTTCAACTGTATACTGGTCAACCTTTTTGCCCCATCGGCCATCAGTTCTACGAGCGATGTGCCCTGCCCACTGCCACTTGAGTCTGACGATTCTTCGAGCTATGTCGGTGAGCTTAGATATTGCGCGTCAGCTAATTATACTTCGCACAAATGGCACATCGCATAAATGTGCGTCGGCTGGTAATATTTCCCACGAATGGTAGTTCGCACAAATGACACGTCGTACAATCGTCGTACAAAAGTCACATAACCCGACTATCACTACCACCAAACTACACTGACGCGTTTCGAACTTAATCAAAGCTCATCTTCAGAGTCAGAGAGTAGAGTGAGTTCGAAATGCGTCAGTGTAGTTTGGTTTGTGCAATTCGTGTAGACATGTTTGTACTCCAGTTTGATTCATGTTCGTTCAGTAATACAAACCCACATACAAACAATTAAACTTTTTTTTAAATACTAGCTTTAACCCGTGGCTTTGTCCGCGTTAGAAAAAACTTCAAAGATACATTTAAATATTTAAGACGGTTATTAAAATTTATTAAAATAACTGAACTGTTGCACTATCATCATCCCAGCCTATATATGTTCCACTGCAGGGCACAGGCCTCCTCTCACAATGAGAGGGCTTGGGCCGTACTTCCTACGCGGGCCCAGTGCGGATTGGGAACTTCACGCACACCATTGAATTTCTTTTCAGGTGTATGCAGGTTAACTCACGATGTATTCCGTCAACAAAGAATAGGATATTTTAAGATACCATTTTCATCGATTTTGAATTTGGTTCAGTATTTAATTTTTTATAATTTTTTTAAGAACTACGTTGGATTACGTAACAGTGAGAGAGCCACGTTCCATTACCTAGAAAAATTCAAGTCGTACATAACATAATCTGTGGCACTACTGATTTGTCTTGTCACTGTCAATAACACAAGCACGGCTTAGGGTCCTAAATGAACCATGACAAATAGTTTTATTTATTTCTCTTCTTTTAGCTTCGAATATTTCTGCTTGTATAATGGTGTGATAGTAAATTGATATTTTTTATTAAAATCTGATTACGTGTGACGTACTAATTTAATAATTAAATTTGTAAAACTACATTGGAAATACTCGTATACATTTCGGACTTTACGATAAATGACAACTGTTTAAAGCCAGGTGCGCATCATGTGATTAAAGTTCTGTCTTTGTCACACTTTGTTATTATAAGCAGGACAGCAACATTTCAAACTGTCAATTTGCTTTACAGTGTAGACCTGTTTTATATCTGCCTTTGGGACGATTCACTGCAGGGGTCAAATGAAGGTCATTACTTAAATTTTCTTTCTTTTAATTCAGTTTATCATATTTTTGGAATCTGATTTTTGAAAACGCTTCGCAAAGCCTATTTCTCCAAACGGTTTTCGATTTGTTATACGTTGTCAAAAATTGGGACATCCCAATTTCGCACATAAATTCCGAAAAACTCAGAGGTGCGAGCCAGGATTTGAACCCACGATACTCTGCTTGAGAGGCCATAGGTCAAAACACTAGGTCACCACGGCTCACCCACGTCTGTTGCATATGCCCTAGCGATTTTTAAAATATAAGTATCTTGTTTCTATGGCAACTCAATAAAACGTTACGCAAAAAGGTTACGGAACATTTTTAAAGCGCAATAACAGCGGTCTTTATCCTAATATTTAAAGTTAAAAATATTTCCCACGGGAACGCTTTATTGATATTTTTTTTTTATATCTGTATCTAGATCTTTGTCTAGCCGCACTCCAAGTCTCACCTAATTCTGTAAATGGGTTGTTCTACGAGCGTATTAACCGCTGTCAGTACCTTGTCGTATATATTGAAGAAATAAGCCACACCTAGCGAAAGGTTTTTATAAAGTGATAGTGTGTTTGCGGTACTATTTTAATTTGTTAAAATCTCATACGAACGAGCTATCGGTTCTTCAATATATGCGACAGGGTACTGACAGCGGTCAAAACACAAAACGCTCGTAGAGCTACCCAAATCCGTTATAGCGTGACTGAGTAACAAACATCCGAACATCTTCATAAACTTTCTCACTTATATAATTAGTAAATCTGATGATTTTCTCACCCCTGCACGTGATGATGATTCATCATCCCAGCCTATATACGTCCTACTGCAGGCCACAGGCCTCTTCTCCGAATGAAAGGGTAAATTTTTGAACATTATTTTGTCTGTGAATAATTCGTTTCTCGCACGCCCGCGGTAACTACACAATTTTTCACGATCGGTTGAGAACTTTAAGCGTAAAAGCGTAGCAAACAAGCATACTCACATTTGCATTTATGTATGTATGTATGTAAACTCTTTATTGTACAAAAATAAGGAAAAAAATAAATACATTATTGACAACCGTTGAAATGCATGTACAAAGGCGAACTTTTAAAGGATCTCTACCAGTCAACCCTTGAGTGGATGAAAGGAGCATTTAGTAAGGGACCGACAAAGAGTAAGTCAAAATAATAATATTGTTATTTATAATATTAGTTAGGAAGTAGGATAGAACAGGATACGATATAGGTAAGGATAAGATTTACACAATTAATCTTCATTCAAAATTTATTTTCCTTATCCATAAAATGTATTACTAACGACCGCTTTAGCCTAGTTGGTAGTGGCCCTGCCTACGAAGCAAGAGGTCCTGGGTTCGAATCCCGGTAAGGGCATTTATTTGTGTGATGAGCACGAATATTTGTTCCTGAGTTATGGATGTTTTCTATGCATTTATAGTATTTTATGCAACTGTTGTATAAGTGAGGTCTTAAAAGGCGAGTGACGTGAGTTGCGATACGAGCGAATGCGAGTATCGCAATGGAAGACGGCACGAGCCGTTAAGACCAAATTATACACCGTTGCATACAATATTTTTCCTACGACTCGACTCTACTGTACTGTACTGTACCCTACTGTAGGGTACAGTCGGGTACAGTAGGGTAAAATGGGATACAGTCGGGAACAGTAGGGTAAAATAGGGTACAGTAGGGTAAAATGGGGTACAGTCGGGTGAAATAGGGTACAGTAGGGTAAAATGGGGTACAGTAGGGTACAGTCGGGTGAAATAGGGTACAGTAGGGTAAAATAGGGTACAGTAGGGTAAAAAAGGGTATTTTACCCTACTGTACCCGACTGTACCCGACTGTACCCTACTGCACCCTATTTTACCCTACTGTACCCTATTTTACCCTACTGTACCCGACTGTACCCGACTGTACCCAACTTTACCCTATTTTACCCTGTTGTACCCTACTGTACCCTATTTTACCCTACTGTAACCAACTGTGCCCTATTTTACCCTACTGTACCCGACTGTACTCTACTGTACCCTATTTTACCCGACTGTACCCTACTGTACTCTATTTCACCCTACTGTACCCGACTGTACCCTATTTTACCCTACTGTACCCGACTGTACCCAACTGTACCCTATTTTACCCTACTGTACCCTACTGTACCCTATTTTACCCTACTGTACCCGACTGTACCCGACTGTACCCTATTTTACCCTTCTGTACCCGACTGTGCCCTATTTTACCCTATTGTACCCGACTGTACCCGACCGTACCTTACTGTACCCAACTGTGCCCTATTTTACCCTACTGTACCCGACTGTACCAGACTGTACCCTACTGTACCCTATTTTACCCTACTGTACCCGACTGTACTCTACTGTACTCTATTTTACCCTACTGTACCCTACTGTACCCGACTGTACTCTACTGTACCCTATTTTACCCTATTGTACCCGACTGTACCCTTTTTTACCCTACTGTACCCTTTTTTACCCTACTGTACCCGACTGTATCCTACTGTACCCTATTTTACCCTACTGTACCCGACTGTACTCTACTGTACCCTATTTTACCCTACTGTACCAGACTGTACCCTATTTTACCCTACTGTACACGACTGTACCCTACTTTATCCTACTGTACCCGACTGTACCCTATTTTACCCTACTGTACCCGACTGTACTCTACTGTACCCTATTTTACCCTACTGTACCCGACTGTACTCTACTGTACCCTATTTTACCCTACTGTATCCGACTGTAGGGACTGTACCCTATTTTACCCTACTGTACTCGACTGTACCCTATTTTACCCTACTGTACCCGACTGTACCCGACTGTATCCTATTTTACCCTACTGTACCCAACTGTACCCTATTCTACCCTACTGTACCCGACTGTACCCTTTTTTACCCTACTGTACTCAACTGTACCCTATTATACCCTACAGTACCCGACTGTACCCTATTTTACCCTACTGTACCCGACTGTACCCGACTGTACCCTATTTTACCCTACTGTACCCGACTGTACCCTACTCTACTCAACTCAGCAGGTCTAAACTGGGCTTTAGTGTTGAGTGTACCATACATTTAATATTATGTGGCAGCTAGGTGTATCGTAATAACGACATTACGACACAAGTGCTGTTATGGCGAATAGATTAAGTATAGACTTTCTGAAGTCATATTATCTATGTTCTTATATATTTGTTCGCGACCATGTAAAAACCAGATAAAAGTACAGGAGTAGGAAAAGTATTTATTTATCTATACACTTAAGTATGTTTATTCGTCGTCTAGTACCCATAGTACAAGCTTTGCTTAGTTTGGGACTAGGTCAATTTGTGTAAGATTGTCCCCTAATATTTACTAGATACCTTCAGCAGCACTATCTTGCGTCAAAAAACGAAACTGTAATCATCCCAGCCTACTATACGTCCCACTCCAGGACACAGGCCTCCCTCTCCAGGCCTTTTAGAATGTCTCTTTTATAAGAAACAATAGTACATTGTTGTAGAGGCTGGAAAGTAAGCAATAGATGGACGAGTTTGTTTGAGGGCCGACGCGTAGCGGAGGCCCTCGAAAGTACGAGTCCATCTATTGCACTTTTGGCCGAGACTAAACATTGTGCTTTTCACGACTAATGCGAAGAAATCATTATCATCATCATCATCATAATCATACATCCATCCATCCCGTCCATCCTGTCCATCCTGTCCATCCCGTCCATCCCGTCCATCCGACCATCCGTCCATCCGTCCATCTATCCCGTCTATCCCGTCCATCCATCCATCCCGTCCATCCCGTCCATCCCGTCCATCCGTCCATCCGTCCCGTCCATCCCGTCCATCCCATCCATCCTGTCCATCCCGTCCATCTGCCCATCCGTCCATTCTGTCCATCCCGTCCATCCCGTCCATCCCGTCCATTCCGTCCATCCATCCCGTCCATCCGTCCATTCTGTCCATCCCGTCCATCCCGTCCATCCGTCCATCCCGTCCATCTGCCCATCCGTCCATTCTGTCCATCCCGTCCAACCTGTCCATCCCGTCCATCCCGTCCATTCCGGCCATCCCGTCCATTCCGTCCATCCCGTCCATCCGTCCCGTCCATCCCGTCCATCCTGTCCATCCCGTCCATCCCGTCCATCCCGTCCATCCCGTCCAACCCGTCTATCCCGTCCAACCCGTCCATCCCGTCCATTCCGTCCATCCGTCCATCCGTCCATCCATCCCGTCCATCCGTCCATTCCGTCCATCCCGTCCATCCGTCCATCCGTCCATCCCGTCCATCCCGTCCATCCTGTCCATCCCGTCCATCTGCCCATCCGTCCATTCTGTCCATCCCGTCCATTCTGTCCATCCCGTCCAACCCGTCCATCCCGTCCATCCCGTCCATTCCGGCCATCCCGTCCATTCCGTCCATCCCGTCCATCCGTTCCGTCCATCCCGTCCATCCTGTCCATCCCGTCCATCCCGTCCATCCCGTCCATCCCGTCCATCCCGTCCAACCCGTCTATCCCGTCCAACCCGTCCATCCCGTCCATTCCGTCCATCCGTCCATCCGTCCATCCATCCCGTCCATCCGTCCATTCCGTCCATCCCGTCCATCCGTCCATCCGTCCATCCGTCCATCCGTCCATCCTAACCATCCCGTCCATCTGTCCATCCGTCCATTCTGTCCATCCCGTCCATCCCGTCCATCCGTCCATCCAGTCCGTCTGTCCGTCCGTCCGTCCGTCCGTCCGTCCGTCCGTCCGTCCGTCCATCCATTCATCCATCCATCCATCGCATGCAGCAGACGATTACTGTTGATTGGTCCAATAATGTCGTTTCAGCACGCCAGGAATGAAATTCAGAAATTATCTTTCAAAAAGTCGTATCGTATAATGAAATACATATACTGATACGTCCTGTTTTCGATTAGTGTAACTTTGTTGTCGTGTTTGTGCGCCATAAATGAGTCAGCTGTTAAATGTACATATATAGGCAGTTTTGAGTACTGGATTTAGGTTATCTATGGCCACATTTTCGAGCAGTGTCGTGAAAAGATAGTTTTTTAAATGACGTGCGTTTTTCCGATCCTTGCTCATCAATCCAGCACAATAAGCATATACGGCGAAATTTATACCACTAATTCATTTTATAGCGACATAAACTATGTATTTTTCAATGTGATCTTGTTTCAACATAATTTAACAAAAAAAAACCAAACCAAAAGGAAAACCTGTATAATAAATTTTGAAATTGAGTATGAAACTTTCGAGTCTGATAAGTACAATTAAACACACAATAACAGCCAAAAACAAAACATAAACTTCACTTTCCAAAACGAAGGAACATTTCAGCAAAACAAACGGAGCCTGTGAATTGTCTCGGCGATATAAATTCCTGTCGTATTCCCCGGATTCTCTGTGCTTTATCATCGGCTGTAATTAGGACGTGGTAAGTGTCCGCTAGCGAGTTACTCTTTGTGCTAGGACAATTTTGTCATGTTTAATTTCATGGTGCCTACCGCGTCTTCGCCAATTATGTTGGCGAGCTGTGAAGCGTTGGGTTTGGTGGGGGCAGTGCTGTGACAATGTGTCATTTTGTTATTCGTTGTTACTAAAATAAGCTTGATGACAAAGTCCCTTTTTAGTTAGCTTAGTAAATTAATGATAGAGCAGTTATGAGATTAGCCCTGTGTTTCACTACTCACGTTCCTAGTACCTATATAATAATATGACAGAATATGCCGTCTCTATTTATTTTGCTTGATAAAACAGAGACGGCACAACTTGTCTGTCACACTATCAGGAAATTAGCAGGAACTTTTGTAACCTTTAATATTACTTTCATGAATAAAATGTTATAGTTTTTCTTGGAAAGTTTTTGGGTTGTTTTAAGAGCAGCAAAAATTAATTTTCTTTGCTGATAATATAAAAAAAAATACAGTTTTGTTTATTCAATATCAAGAATAATGTTGTAGTATTTTTTTACGTATTCTTGTAAATGTAGCCAGGCCAGGTATTATTCGAGATAACAAACCTATTTGGTCCTATATAAATTAAATAAAAAAATGAAATAAAAGCTACAATAGTTGACAGACAACCAGGTTGAATTGATTTTATCCTGTTTTTGATATTTTTGTCACTTTAGTTTCAAATAATGAAGAAGATAGAGATGGATAAAAAAAAAATAATGCTTTTTCCCAGGAGTAGGAAATCAAACAGGCAGGCTATACGAAAAAGCTATATTGCAAGAATCTTTTATAACCAGTGACAGATTTATAAACAATTCTGTCTGACACGCTCGGTGTCTGTAGATTCACCTTTAGGTATCCGATTGTGAAATATTAAGCTATAAACGAAAAATTTTGTTACAGTTATTGCCGTGGCGGCCCAGTGGTTTGACCTATGGTGTCTCAAGTCTTGGTCGTGTGTTCAAGTCCGAGCTCGCACCTGTGAGTTTTTAAATAAAAATAAATAAATAAATAAATAATTTTCGGAATTTATGTGCGAAATTACATTCGTAATTTACCATGAGCCGCCGAAGATGGTGATGCCGGTGAAGGAAAACATCGTGAGGAAACCTGCGTACAACTGAGAAGAAATTCAACGGTATGTGTGAAGTTCCCAATCCACACAGGGCTCGCGTGGGAACTATGTAGCCCAAACCCTCTCATTCTGAAAGGAGGTCTGTGCCCTGCAGTGGGACGTATATAGGCAGTGATTATGATGATGATAATAATGATGAAGGGCACCCTCTACTAAGTAGCCCGCAGGGTTTAGCAATCTGAAAGGAAAACTACGAGTAGGTATACCAGTTTTGTAAACTTGATCAAAACATTATGTATAAAATAAATTGCCGCATCTTAGTACGAAACCTCGACACGCACTCGGTTTTTTCATTGATGATACAGTTTTTATTTATGACTTTGGTCATTTAAAATAATCTAAAATTCCATTAAAATATAATTTACTTCCGTTATTCCAATCGGTATAGAAACAGAGATAATTTGAGGTTGTGCGTATCAAAAGCGATCGGATGTCGTACAAAAGAGACAGCGCTCGTGACGAAACAATAATTGTATTTAATAATTATCTTATCAAAGACAGGGTAATTTGTTTGGGTTTATTCAATATAGCATTAATTTGGTTAGTCAGCTGTCTGATTGATCAAAGGCCATTCAAATTATGGTGTCTATTCGAGTTCACGGCAATTTGAGTTGTTACAAAAGGGCCTCGGTCATACAAACGCGGGAATTTTAATATTGTTACTTGTTTTGTGTTAGTCTTTGGAGCTCTTGAAAGTTTTTATAATCATACTAGTTGCTGCCCACGAGTCCGTCTGCAAATAATTCGTTTATTGTTATCCCGCGGGAACTGTGCAATTTTAGCATGAAAGAGCAACAAACATCCATACAACCATACAAATTTTCGCGTTTATAACATTAGTAAGATAATAAATTGCTTTAATAGTATTTGAGTAATACATAGAAAAACTTTCAGCTTAATATTGATTGCCGTGACTTAAAACATCGTGAGGAAACTTGAACACGCCTGCGAAGAAATTCAATGGTGTGTGTAGTTGCCAATCTTCATCGAGCCCGCGTGGTAGCTACGGCACAAGTTCTTTCTTTTTGAGATTTATTAACCGAGATGATGACGATGACATAGAAAAATAAGAAAAAGACTTGAGACAATCGATACCAATTAATTGATTTATTCAATGGTGTGTGTGAAGTTTCCAATCCGCAATGGGCCCGCGTGGGAACTACGGCCCAAGCGAACTATAGACATGGTAACCTACTCGTACAATAACAACCAAGGCGCGAGAGCGAGAACAAATATTCGTATTTTTACACGACTACGGCAAAGCCAAATGGAAGTGTAATGATTTTAGCAGTCTGTGTTTGTATTTTATAAATAGTATGATAATCTCTCCGACCGAGGAAAGACGCGAACAGAAAAGTTGTGTGCGTAGGTATGTGTGTGCATGGCATGTTTGCGTTGCGTTTGTGTGTATGTCAAGTATAACTAGATATCAATATTAAATTTTACTTACAGTACCATACTCGTATATTAATATACTTGTTAACAGATCCACTTGAAAACACTCCTGTAAAACTCGTGTTTAGGTACTTCACAAAATACCGACCTCATTAAATAATTCCCATAATGTTCATAATGAACACATTACTTTGAATGATGTGACAAATTTGATATAATTTCCGTTCCGTAATGTCACATATCAACAGTATAAGGGAATATTTACTGCGAGAATGTGGACGTTTAAGAATGAGATCTGTTAGCGTGGAGTTGGCTTCGTAGCGTTGCCAATTTACAAAAGCGTTACATTTGTTTTTAGTGCGATTTGTTATATCTTTGAATGTAAGCCGTTACAGCAGTTTATCATAACACCTTTATCATTGTCACAATAATTGCTTAATTCAACCGGAGTTACGGGTCCTACAGCAATATTTTCAGGAGACACCATACGTAAAGGTAGTTATGAAGTACCTAATTATCTTTATCTAAATCCATACTAATATTGTAAATGTGAAAGTATTTACAATATGTCTGTCTGTCTGGTACCTCTTCATACTTTAACTGCTGAACCGATTTAGATGAAATTTGGTATGGAGATAGTTTGAGATCCTGGAAAGGACAAAGGACAGTTTTTATCCTGCAAAATCGGATAGTTGCCGCGGGATAGCGATAATCGA
The DNA here is from genome assembly GCA_947859365.1 of Archips crataeganus. Taxonomy (NCBI): domain Eukaryota; kingdom Metazoa; phylum Arthropoda; class Insecta; order Lepidoptera; family Tortricidae; genus Archips; species Archips crataeganus. The sequence continues at coordinate 13,468,782 of OX402056.1, read as the reverse complement.
AGTCTTTGCAGATGAAGTCACGGGCAAAAATTATATTTATGTGCAAAATTACATTTGAAATTTATAGTAAAGAAACCATCGCGAGGAAACCTGCACACACCTGCGAGGAAATTCAACGGTGGGAGAGAGGCCCGCGTGGGAACTTTGGCTTAAGTCCTGTCAATCTGATAGGAGGCCTGTGCCCTTCAGTGGGACGTATATGGCTGTAATGATGATGACTCCACTAACTACTACGGAAATAAATATTGTTTTAAGAAGCCGTCGCCATAGTAACCTAGCGTTAATAATACTCGCTCGAAGGAGTAATAAACCAGCCGTAGCCTTACATTACTGCGCGACTGCATAAAGCCTACATTATTTGTGTCACGGCGCACTAATGCACTTCAACTTGTGAGCACTAAACTTAACCTAGGCATAATTAAACCCATTCGCAAAGTTTCGGCGTTTTAAAATTAACGAATTTAATGTTTTTACCGCAAAACAAAAAATGCATATGGCCGATTTCAAGGTCATTAATGAATAGAATAAATAGTTTATACAGTATAGTTATAGTATTATAGAATATATAGTATTTGAAGCCACTGCAAGCAAGTCCGCTCTGGGTGTTAGCAGGATCTGTTAATCTGGTCGATATAAATATGATCAGTTTTTATTTTAAAAAATATAAGTCTTTCTGTTGACTATAGCTTTTGTTAACTGTACTTGCATTGTCTGTATTTGCCGCACAACAGATCAGATCGCACCGCACATCATTTCTGAAAATGGCAAAAAAACAGCCAAATCGGGCTATTTTCCTTTTGTTGCGTTGTTGTAATTGTCAGAACATAGTTATCTAGGATAAGAATATCTCGGGAAGAAATCTGGTATGGTGGCGAAGCTATAGACGCTAGTAATTAAAAGGCAAGCTTTTTAGCTGACTGTGCTTTTCGTTGACTGTACTTGCATTGTCATCCAACCTACATAAGTATACCAAATTTCAGGTGAATCCAACCACTGGAAGTGGGTCAAATTCGACTTCTAAGATTTGACCCAAGAAAAAAACAAACGGGGTGAGCTAAATAAAAGCTTGTAAATACATACTAGGGTCGTTCAATAAAAAGTGAGAATGAGTATGTTATAAACAACTTTTACTAAATGTCATTTTATTTTTCGACATAGTCACCTTTTAGCATAATACACTTAGTATATCTTTTTTCTAAACCTAAAATTCCATTTTTAAAAAAGGTCTCATCTTGAGTACTTAAAAAATCTTGTACTGCAGCGACTACCGCTTCGTCGTCTTAAAATTTCTGGCCTCTCAGGTATTGTTTCAATCTCGGAAATAGGTAGAAATCACTGGGAGCGAGATCTGGTGAATACGGAGGATGCTTAAGGATATCGAACCCAGCATCACGAATTGCAGCCATTGCAACGGCGGACTTGTGTGCCGGGGCATTGTCCTGGTGGAACAGCACAACTTTCGAGAGTTTACCTCGCCGTTTTTCGCGGATCTCATTGCGCAATGTTGCTATTTGTTTGGCGTATAAAGTGCCCGTAATAGTGGCTCCATGCTCGAGATACTCAATCATTAATACCCCTTTACCATCCTAAAAAACAGAGCCCATGACCTTGCCGGCAGATGGGCTCACCTTGAATTTCTTCGGAGTTGGAGATGATGGCCTTTACCATGTCATAGACTGCAGTTTCGTTTCAGGGTCGTAATGATGGAGCCATGTTTCGTCCATTGTTATAAATCGCGCCAAAAAAAGTTCCCGGTCTTGCTGCATCAGGTTCAAAGCTTCTTGACAAATCTCTAGTCTAGTTTGTTTTTGCGTGTCAGTAAGCATTCTTGGTACCCAACGCGCAGATACCTTTTTCATACCCAAGCGTTCATGTAAAATATTATGCACGCTCCCCGTTGAAATCTTTACATTTTCAGCAATAAAACGAACTGTGACACGACGATCCGCCAAAACTGAGTTTTCGACTTTTTTCACAATTTCTTCAGTTACTGCTGTAGTAGGGCGTCCGGAGCGGGGGTCGTCCATTGTCGATGTTCTTCCACGTCTAAATTCGGCGCACCAACGTGCGACTGTCGAATACGGAGGAGCATTAGACCCTAAAGTGTCCCGCAAATCCAAATTGACTTGGTCCGTAGAAAAATTTTTCAAATACAAGTATTTTATAACGGCGCTCAGTTCAATTTTCTCCATTTTCGCTAACGTACTCAATAGCATTGCAAAGAAATTACCGTATATTTTTTTAAACAAAACACAGTTAGTTTTTTTTTCATAGCAATCAGCTAGATAGATTAGCTTTACCGGCCAGTATTTAATTTCGTAATATTAAAAGAGTTTGCATCTCATTCTCACTTTATATTGAACGCCCCTCGTATTATAAAGTGAACATACTCGTACCTAGTTGCATTTGTCTTGATTTTGATGGCTGATGACGATGACTTTGTGATACGGCGATAGTATAAAAATTTGTAGTTTTACTCACGGTAGAGTAGTACAATTTCCCCATCTTTTCTGAGCTCAGTGAAAACTTGTACGTGAATAGAATTTGTACTGAAAAAAACATTCATTATCGCAACGACTCGAACACTGAGTTTCCCCCGTACGCGATTAAACTCTTCCTGATTTTTCCAAAGGAAAAGTCCGCAAAAGCTATTTAAACTTTGTTTGCGAATAATACTGTTCGATATTTGCATACCAATTTGTACAGTCGTGTGTGATGTCTACTATATCAAGGATATCTACGGAAAGTGAAGTGCAGAAGAAGGTAATTACATAGGGTACCATAGATAAAAGATAGAAGCAAGATTAATTTGAATCGAAAGCATTACTTTTATTGAAAAATAACTTTTCAGTGCACATTTTTATCATGGTCAAGGAATATGCTGCCAAATTTTAAGTCTCAAGCTCCAATAATTTAGGTGATGCGTTTTTTGTCTGTTAGTCAGTCACATTAAGTTAGTCTTTATTAGTATAATTATTAATATTTATTTTGAATTTGATGTCTGTTAATTTCGTACTTCATCCATGCCACCATACAATTAATTGTCAGTGAAAACCGAGCAAAAAACGACAAAAAACGTCTTTATATTTAGCTCCTCCGCTCTTTACCTTTATCATAATTTATGTTGAGATTTGCGTAGTCTAAACCAATTATTCGATCTAATGTTTTGTAGGAATTTTGAATTCAGATGTTTTACATACTGTTCTGTTTTAACAGTCAATTATTTCGATGTATTAGGTCTCACCACGCACCCCTCGATATGGACCATAAGGGACACGTACTTCCGCAAAATAACACTTAGTGTAATCAATATAGAAATACTATTGAAAATATACAGAACGAACCAACTAATTTGTTTGTAGCTCGTCACTTAGCGCAGAATGTTTTTGCAATTGAAAATCGCTGTTTCGATTCACTTTGACGCACCATGCTTTGAATACTAAATGACGAATGACCTGAATGCAAATGGAGCCACACTTTCCTACCGCTTTTCTCGTTGCTAACAATGTTACAATTTTCCTTAATACTGAAAAAAGTCGGTCGCTAATTCATTGAAAGGTTTTCTTTAAGATTCGCAATACGTTCACACTTTATTATGAACGAAATCATATTTCGCGAACAACATTTTTAAATAATCCTTAAACACTTTTTTGGAGGGAAATAAAAGAAATAATACTTAATTTCATTTAAGCAGAAAAAAATTAGTGTTATTAAAAACAATATACCTAATTATAATCATTATATTTTTCACTTCCGCCATGTAAAATAATTACTGGTCTTACTGTTGCTTCAAAATAAGTAGATTAACATGACAGCAAGGTTTCATTATTTTTGTTACGTATAAACGATTATTCACTGCTATGCGTATTTATTTATGTTCACAAACAACTCTCCCAATATCAATAAAAAAAGCACCGACATTAGAGTATTTCTAGATAACCCACAGATTTACAATCAAGCATTAAATCTTTAATATCTTTCCATTAAATCTCACAGCGAACAAATTCACCCCAGAACTCCAACATCGAAATCGTTCCAATAAAATGTCACAAAACAATCGCACAGTAAATTGGATAATTGATACAAACCAGTCGACGTACCGTCATTAATCATGCCGACAAATCATCGATATGTCCAGATAAAATATCCCTATTTTGACACGAGAATCCGTATAAAAGGGTTGAATTGGTAACAAGGGCATTTGTTATCACTGTGACACAGCATGTTTTGCTATCCGGGGCAATATATCTCCCATCTGACATGAGGGGCAGTTGACCAAGAGCAAAGTAATGAAGAGAAAACTCAGCAGAGACACGTATAGGTATCCAAGCAGTTTACTTATAAGCCCTAAAAACTGAGAAAAGAATAGGCCGAGTAACTTGGGTACATTGTCCAAATGTTAGTTCTTTTTTTTTGTTTGAGCGGTGGTTTTTCAATTCACTATTATTTTGTCGGCCTTTTGTACTTTGTTCTGTTGTGAAAATGTAGACTCATTGTTTTCCTTCATTTTACTGACTCTGCGAAAGTCAAGGGTCATTTGTTGTTAAATTTACGGTTTATAAAATTAGAACGAAGAGGGTTAAGGACCTGTTTCCTTTTCTTGCTTAGTAAAAAAAAATCTTAAAATAAGTAAATCCAAATAAAACTATAATCTTAATAATAAGCATTAATATTTGACTAGCCAGAAATTAAATTTTGCAAACTGCTTAATTCCTACCAACGTGTTATATTCCTGCTTAAACTGTCAGCTTCTGCTAATCTGCTTTAAAATCTGCTAAGTTCGAAATTGACACCTCATTCTGTTAAAATCACAGGATTCTGCTAAATCTGGTCAGACCTACATTCCTATCCTATACTAGTATACTAGAACTTCTCTATTTGTAACTGCATTTATACCAACATCTTATCAAAAGAGCACTGTTTGTCTGGCACGTGTATCTGCCAACATTCGGTTGCAAAACCGTTACCATCAATTTAATACATCAACACTGGACTAATAATCGACGGACATTATACAGCTGACTGATTAAGCAATTTCTCGGTCCACTAGTCGCCCGCAACACAACGCATTTCATTTCAATATATTACAGCACAATATGTAATTTAGCAGACATCCTCCCTTGCGATTGTTCCATAGGGGACAGGTATATTTTATGGTCACTGTCAAGTACGTAGACAAAACAAACACTTATCGATCGAAATTCCTGGGCGTTTAGTAATTAATAAAATAAATTATTATTTGCATAAGTACTGCGTATGGGAAAGTTAATAATTATGAAAGATTGTTCCAAAAAATGCAGGAAAAATTATTCGTATGCATCGTAGAAAGAGATTATGCACTTGCATTTAAACCCTTTATTGTTAAAAAATAAGGAAACAAACACAATTGAAAAACGTTGATATCCATATTAAAACCTCCCTAAAATTTAGATAAAATGGTCAAAACCGATGAGGTCAGGTTAGAAGTTATTTTTTTTTTAGCTTGTTAAAGTGTCCCACTGCTGGGCAAAGGCCTCTCCTTTTTTCCGTCATTCGTCCCTATCGAGAGCATGCTCCTGCCACTCTACTTGATAATATTTTTATTGCGCGCAAAAGATTTTTTTTATATAGTTACGCAATAATATTGTAAAGGTATAAAGACACAACATGTCAAAAGGTTGTTGTCCTTTGAAATGAGGCAATTTTCCTTTGTCAAAAGTAATAAGACGTTTCAGGAAAACTTCTTCTTCAGATGTACAGTTGGGTTGCGAAAATGCCTTTTTACCTTGACGGTAGCTTTCTTTTGCGAACCTGAAATCATATTTGTACAAATTGTTTAAATTTGGTCCCTAAATCTTTTGTAACTCATTTGTAATATTATGTAAATTTTATTAGATTACACTAGAATAGTTTTATAATTGGAGTTTGTTTGCAATATGTTTCAAAATGATACTTCCTGAATAATTCGTTGACGTGAAAATTAGTGCTTTAAGGATATATTAAACTGTAGTTATATTGAAACTACTTCTGTTTATGACAAAATTAAACTGTACGTCGCACAATAGTTCCAAACATAACGCGTTTAACAAGACGAATAGGTCAAACTTTTTCAAAAATACCATTTAGTAGTCTGAATTGTGAAAGTTTGCGAATTACGTTTCCATTATCCTTTCCGTCCAGAAACGCTCTTTGCAGTACCATTTGCATGAGCATTGTCAAACTGTATCAGGAGTTTTGAATTAACCTGGCCACTGGCTAGCTGGCCGGAGTATAAACTTTTGTCATTCCACTATTTTGCATATTCAGGAATTGCAATTCTTGGATTTCATACAAAGTAGTGTTGTTGCAGTGTTAGGGCATTTGCGTCGCAGCAGGGGTAGATTTTGGAAATAATATTGCTCAAAAATACCATTGGAATTGGATAAAGTCTGTGTATTGCTAACATACATTTTTATCAGGTTCGATTGGTACTTAAGATTTATTTGATTTCAAAAATCATAGAATTTTATCCCAAAGGGGTTAAGCAGAGCACATGAAACGGTAAATTTTAGGGGTTAATTTTAACAACCTTAGGCTTAATGTTAGAGAAGTGGTAATGAACTAGGTAATGAGTAATGACATTGGAAAATAAATATTTTCTGTACTTATTACAAAAAATATCTTAGCTTGATAGGTGCGATGATAAAAATGGTAATCCTTTCGTTTATTTGACAAATAAGTAGTCAAGTTCAAACAGGCGAGTAAAATGTTCATAGAAAGAAAAAAATTGTGTCGTAAAATTAAAATCTCAAACGCTTGTGCTTTATAAAATTCCATTGAATCAGGGTCTTGTCGATAATTGAAATAACAAACTACGGTCTTCTGAAGCTGACACTTTGACGTTTAATTTTAGTGCGCGAGAAACAGAAAGTGTTTCCTTCAGACAATGGTTCTTATTTTTACATAAAAAATGATGGAGATGGAGTTTAAATAACGGTCCTTTTTATAAGGGTTCCGTAGTCAACTAGGAACCCTTATAGTTTCGCCATGTCTGTCCGTCTGTCTGTCTGTATGTCTGTCTGTCCGTCCGCGGCTAAGCTCAGAGACTGTTAGTACTAGAAAGCTGTAATTTTGCATGAATATATATAGCAGTCACGCCGACAAAGTAATTAAATAAAAAAAACTAAAAAAAATTTTTTTAGGGTACCTCCTATAGACATGAAGTGGGGGTGATTTTTTTTTCTCGACTAACCCTATAGTGTGGGGTATCGTTGGATAGGTCTTTTAAAACCTTTGCGGGTTTGCTAACATGATTTTTCTATTCAGTGATCTGATTGCGAAATATTCAACTTTAAAGCGAAAATTTTCATTAAAATCGACCGTCCCCCCCTCTAAAATCTAAACTGTTGGGTGGAAAAATCTGAAAAAATTCAGAATGGTAGTAAATATATCAAATTTACTAGGAAAATTTAGCGGCTAAGATTGCTTGAAAATTATTTGCAGTTTAAGAGTAAATAGTAGCCTAAGGTATAAAACATACCTAAACTTGGATGATTCCGTACACATACGAAATCCTTAAAAAAATATTACTTGATTTTTTCGTAATGGCTACGGAACGCTACCTTGGGCGTATCCGACACGCTCTTGGCCGGTTTTATTTTAATTAGCTTCATTCAAAGAACACAAATTATGAATGTAGGTATCTGGTTCATTTCGTACAAAACATTCCAAGTCTTCAAACACTGTGCGATCTTTCAATAGTAGCTTTTGACTATACGCACAATATGCTAATCTGTTGCGAAATAAAAATAATTACCTGTTTTGCACTATAGAGAACGGACGATTTATTAAGAGTAAAAATTAAACGGGGTCTTATCTAACTTAATAATTGTTAAATTTTTGACGTAAAATATGACTTCAATATCGTACTTAGGTATGTTAAATTTAAAAGTTCTTCCGTCTTTCGTTTTGTTCTCTTTATTACCATACTCTAAAATGCAAGTCAACAGTTAGTTGTCTGAACTACTAGATAATTTATTATAAAACTTAGCAAATTTCTGGCGCGAGCCAATGAATTAGTTTACCAGTAATTAATTTCCTGGGCTTAGTGTTACAATAAATCTTATAATAACGTGCCTCGTAAAAAATATTTTGGTACTTACATAAACTTTAGTATTTGGTTTCCAAATTTCCAAATGATGCATTTTAAATAACTTATTTTTTTATAACTTTACTGAAAACTCATACTCAAAATCCTATTTCGTAGCCGGTTTATTATGGAAAAATACATTTGAATGCGTGAAGAGTTTACTTATTAAGAAATTGGCTTATTCAAATGTTGTAAGAGATTTCCTTACATTCATCACATCACACATCGCAAAATTTTAGACAGTACAAAAGAGCTCCTTTCGCAAGAAGTTACCCTAATCAAAGTCTAATGTAATTAAACTCAATCTTTTCATGGAACACTTCTACATGTATTTGAATTAAGCTTTGAAATCTCCGATGAAAAGCACCCCGGCTACTTAGATTGAGCAAGTATTTTCCAAAACTGAATAATTAAAATTGTTACCAATTGAAAGATGTTTAATATGCTGCCTGATTAAATGGAGATATATTTCCATTAAGAAGCAACATTATCCAATTATTATAAAATTAAAAACAAATTAAAATTACTTAAAAAATATTTATTTCAGAATAACCCTGCCCTTTTAGAATAGAATAGAATAGAATAGAATAATTTTTATTTCGAGCTGCATTGCATAGGCCCATATAAAAAATACCTTAAAGACTAACATACATATTTATATTATAACTTAATTACTAACACGAAAAGTCTGTGACGTGGACACTTTCGCGGTGTCAGTTAACCGGCCACGAAACCGCCTTTCGGCCAAAACTCTTCTTTTGTGAAGGTTTTTTAACGCAACACGCAACTTTACATGAGTAGCTTTACAAAAATTTCGAGCCTTGTACTTAGATTTCAGTTAGATTTTTTGTTACTATAATACACAAAATTTGCAAAGCAATACAATGCAATCGTTCAAATTATTACAATTAACTTAAAAAAAAACTTTATCACCAAATGTTTCGGAGAATAGGTAATCAACGTGACTACTTTTTACGTTGTTTTTTTTTTTATTTTATGATTGTGGCAGATGCGGGCTGACAGAAACCTGTACCTACCTTTTGTTTGTAGTCAGCTTTGTGGGTGCACTCGTCTTGATTAGAATTCAAGTATTATAAAATAATACACCACAGGTCCCATCAAAGACCAAACCGGTCGAACAATCTCGTCAATGCGATGTAAAATATTCCGTTCCCATACGCTTGGTCACAGCACACGTAGTCATTTTATTATGCCCTAACACGACCTCCCTTTTTCAATATAAGGGTAAACCGTAAAATTTTATTTTATACCGGTTACTTTGTTCATTGAATACTCCTCGTGTTATGCTAATATCGTAACATCACAAAGGCAAGAGGGACACCGCATTGTGAACTCGCCTACAAATTTGAATAAGTATTTACAGTAAACAGGGCAGAATGCATTAACGTTGGCTTAAATTTTAAAAACGTCTCATAGAGTGTTATGTATGGGCTCTAAAGCGCATCTTGAGATATCATTAGTGCAGCCGGAGCGAGCTCTGGGGCCAGATTAAGACTTGCACTGCGTTCTTTAGATGCTGGCTGCCACGACAAGACCTTTTCTCTTACCCATCCGCACACTAGGAAATGAAAATGTAGCTTAAAATCCTGACTGTGGACTCAGTCTACCTTTTGTTTTAGCAATGTTTTATTACAATTAAAAAAATACTGAAAATTAAAATCTGAACGTTTACATACGTCTATTCACTCCTCATTTCACTGCGAATGCAATTATTTATTACTAGTTATTGCTCGCAACTCTGTCTGTGGAGAATTCGTTTCTCGCCATCCCGCAGGAACATGATATTTTGCGTGAAAAAAATATCCTATTAATCCATGTTATTAACTATTTGTGTGCCAAATTTCATTAAAATACGTGAAATTTTTTTAGGGTGAAAGAGTTACAAACATCTACACATCCATCCATACAGAGAGACTTTCACGTTTATAATATTAGTGATATAAGATATTCAGCGTAAAACTGAAATTTAACCTAATTTCCTTATTCCGTAAGGATAGGTATTATATTTTCAATTAAACCAAAGTCAGAAGTCCTATAGTTAATGATTATTATCTGTCTAACAAAACATTCACTATCGTTCCATAGATTGGCATTATTCACGGAACTGAATTAGGCCATTTACAAAAGGAAATCTCAACTGCTCAAGAGGCACAGCCGCCTTCTTAGCACTAATCTCAGTAAACGCCTCCACTGTTTATCTTGCCTAGAAATGTCTTGCTGCATCCGTGCATAATCTCTTCCATACAGTAGGCAAACCATTAAAAGGTATTAAAATGCACGCCGGCTATAATTCAAGATGGTAGGCGTTTTATGTTGTGAAGAATGACCAATTTGTTACTTCCACCTAGAGGGGTTTGGACAGAGAATGATGAAGATTTTATTGTAGGAACATAATGCGAGCGTTGTAGGTGTATGGATTTCTTGGCAATAAGTTGCGAGGCAACAAAAGGTGCCACAGGCGGTGGCGCCCACGCCGCTCTTGATTGTCTACGCGGGATGGCTTGGTTGAGCACGTGTGAAGAATAAAGCGAGTGCAAGTGTAACTTAAGAAGCGAAGTGACTCAGTCAGTAGTGCGTGAATTATAACTAAAAATATGTAATTTATGTCGACAAATATTTGTTGTTGTGCGTGTTTGAAGACCATCCATTCAGTTTTACTTCCTTTCCATAGTGATATTATAATTACGAAAGTGTGTCTGTCTATTACCTCTGCACGCTTAAACCGATCAACCGATTTAGATGAAATTTAATATGGAGATAGTTTGAGAACCTGGGAAGAACGAAGAATATTTTTTATCCCGGAAAATTGCATAGTTCCCACGGGATAGCGATAAGCGACTTATTACAAAGACTGAGTCGTGGGCAACAGCTAGTATAAAATATGGGAAATAAACTCGTGTCTGTCAGTTACCTCTTCATGCTTAAACCGCTGAATCGATTTAGAGGAAATTTTGTATTACGATAGGTTGAGACCCTGTAAAGGACAAAAGATAATTTTTATCCCGAAAAATTACATATTTGCACATGACAGTGATAAATCCTTCGCAGACGGAGTTGCAGGAAACAGCTACATAAAAATAAATGTTTAACTAAGTAAACAACTTTTATAATGACCTGAAAAAAAGCGCAATCCATTACAATACAAAGTTAAAAGTCTGACTCATAACAGCATTACTTGCATTCTTGCACAAGAAACTGTGGACTAAAAACTAGGTTAGATAACACAGTTTAAATGCATTGTTATGTCGTGGCAGCAAAACGCAAGATCCTCGTGAAGCCCATAATGAACTAAGAATTACTGAAAACATGAACATACTGCAACACGAATGTAAGAAGCTTATTTAAAACAAGCTTTTTATAAATACTGAATTTATTTATTTGATAAATTAATTAATATTAACAGTACAATAATTATAACACATTATTACAAATTAAATTAAAACAAATTAAAAGCTTTTGATTAACATGTAATGTATAGTCGGGGTAAGAAAAGGTTCATCACTTTTCAACCTTAACTCGTTGACATAGAGTCGAAAAGTGACGAACCTTTTTCTTACCCCGACTATACCTATGATTTGTTCGGGTGGAATCAACTAACTCAATTTTGAAGTAGATGTCTTCAATCAATTGAGCTAAAATTTTGCATGCATAAGTCAATCCGACGACAGTACAATATTAATATGACATGAGCTGATCTGGTGATGAAGCTGGAGGGTGGCCATAGGAACTCTGTAATAAAACGACACAACCGCATCGAGATTTGGGCTCGTTTTATTCGTCTTGACGAGTACTTTGGCAAGCAAGAGGAAAAGGTAAAGTCAGCAAAAAAGTTTGTATTAATAATATAATTTATTGAGTATTACATTGTTTCACTTCTTTAATTTGAGAATCAACTTATTGATGTTAATTAAAAATTAATTAGGTATGATTTAGGGGTATGCTCAGATATTATAAAAGTCACAATAAATTTTAAAAATTGTTGACAAATACCTGGGGTAAACAACTATAATTATGAAAAAGCAGAATACTTAAAATAAATAAATCTAAAAAATAAAAATAAAATTGAGTCCGCAATTGGAGGAAAAATCGGTGACCATTAATAAAAAAATATATAAAGTGGAACATTAGGACCTCCTCCTTTTTTGAAGTCAGTTAAAAAGGTATTTAATCTGCCAACTTTCAACAAATGGTCTCAATTCCCTATTATACCTTCTTAAATAGTTTCGTGATGATCAATCTTCCTCGTAATAGAGTCACTTGGTTCTTTTTCACACCGCAAATCTAGATTCCAGCCACGAGTGCAGGCAAAGCTGTGTTCTCGTAATCCACTCTATATTTAAGAGGCATGAATATTATTACAATATCCTATGGAAGGAGACATGCAATCCGCAGGGTTCAATCCCGCGCAGCTTAGCTGGATATCGAATTGCAAATGGCTACGGAAAATGTAGCATTTAACGCTTCGCCAACTGCGAACGACTTCCATGAGGTGGCTGGCTGTATGCGACGAATCGGTGAGTCGATTAGAACTGTGATGTGTTATTAAAAGTCCATGGACGTAGTCTATTAAGGTATACTGGTATACTGGATAAATTTTATTAAATTGAATTAATTTAAAAACAAATCATGATTAGCAAAACGCACGAAGCACGTACATTTAATACTTTTTGTACTTATGTACTCACAATAACGTCAAATTCGAAGTTTTTGATTTGATATTCTTTTTGCCACACAGTTACGTTTCTTAGTAAATATTGCACTCAATCTAACGATAGTAATTTTGTACCCACATGAATAGTATAATTTTCAAAAATGGGCCACAGTGATGCTGGTTAAAAGGAACTTAATTTTGTTTATCTGTGAAACTCAATTTCACTAGTAAAACGTAGCTTACATTTGATTTGGGTTTTAGAAGCAAAGGCAAACTTTAAAACTATGTGATTACAACTTTTCCTCTTGCTGTACAAATACGGCATTTGTAACCGCTTCACTTAGGTATCTTATTTTTTCAACCGCCGAAACATTTAGTTGAGAGGTATAATTCTAGTAATCCTTTTGACTTTAACACAAATAACTTACATGTGTAATTTTCTGAATAAGATCATGTTTTCTGATAGTCATCATGTCGTTGTACTTATACGTCTCGCTACTGGGCGTAGGCATCCTCTCACCCTGGCCCAGTGTGGATTAAGAACTTCGCAAACACCATCGAATTGCTTCACAGGTACACTACAGGTGTGTAAGACCATATCGTCGGGTGACAAGCAAAAGTCACTAAGTACCAAATACCTACTTAAAACAAAGCGCGTATCTTAGTATGAAATTACTAACTAGATACAACTTTTTGAAGAGCGGCGTCAGAAGTTTTAGTGAGTTTTGCTTGTCATCCGGCGATATTTACATTCGCCATATCCGACCAGCACGTTACAAATGCTTACAATCAGCCGAGTCCACGCGACAGTGTGCGGTTGCGACACGGCTACGGTCTACAGAGGGGGTTTAGAATATCAACAATACTTAAGCGAACGTGTGGCCCCAGCAAGCAATGACCAGTGCGTACTCACCAGATGAGCTTTCGAAATAGGAGCTCTAAATGCAAGTGCATTGCAGCAACTCGATCGGCCCTCGAAGAAGGTTGTAATGACACTCATACATATACGTAGTGCGAGGACACTTTAAGTATTTGAATTCAATAGAACACTGTAAATTGAATGGACACGGAAATCTGTTTTGTGGAAACTGTTGGAGTTGACTGTTGATAATAAGTACTATATCGATACGATATTAGGACTGACGAAGTTCAAAGTTGCGGTGTTTCAAAATTTAGATGTATTGCCTACAATTGAGGTGCACTTGGGTGGAAACAGTCTTTGTCCACAACTTTGTCACTAATTTCAATTATATTATTTTTTATAATGAGTTAGTTAGTTTTAAGAACCGGTAGCCTAGTACATTGATATATCTCCTCTCATGCAGGGGATCATTGGTATAAGTCCCGGGCGTGTACCTCGGAGTATTGCATTTAAAATTTGCTTCGCACTGGGCTGCAATCCACACTGGGCCCGCATGGGAACTTCAGCCCCATCCGTCTAATGTCTATCTAGAATCTAAACCTATAGGAGGTATGTGCCTAGCATTGGAACATGCGTAAAATATATAGGCCGAGATACAACGTTGTACAAGATACTTTAACTGTCAGAAACAAAGTTTGAATTACGAATTAATAGAAAATGCTACTTTCATTCTGACGTTAAGAGTTAAAAAAATATATATTGCTAAACCGTTTTAATGAGTCGCCCGCACATCTCTCGGCCCCTTTGTCGTCATACCCCTCAGCCCGGCAACGATGCGGCCGATCGACTGGCGAGGGAGGGTCAGAGTTGAGGGTCTATGGACCTGAACCCATTCTGCCCCTGCCTTTCGGATGGTTGCGCGGCCAGCTGCGCCACAACACCAAGGTAATGCACCAAGAATATTGGACAAACCTAGTAACCTGCAGGCAGGCCAGAGAAGCTCTTCCGAAGATCAACCCTGGATTATCCCGCAAACTTCGCGGTTATGGAAGAACTCAGCTCCGACTACTGGTCGGGGCTCTGACTGGACATGCCTTGCTTAACAAACACTTACACAATTTAGGTGTTACAGACAGCCCCCTATGCAGAGCGTGCGTGGAGGCAGAAGAAACGGCCTCACACGTCCTGCTGGAGTGTGCTAGTGTGGCGAGCTACAGGGCACTGCACCTCGGGACACCGAGGTCGCTCCAGGAAGTCGTCGGCAACGTGAAGGGTCTGCTAGGCTTCCTTAAGGAGTTGGGCTGGCATGAATAGTGTCTAACAGCCAGTTACGCAAAATAGGCGCGTAGAAGACGTCGAGTTGTGGAAATTAGCTCGTTATTACCAATTATTACCAATTACCCCTCAGCCCCTGTACCGCGTGGGCGAGGACTCATTTTAACGGTTTACCTAATAGTAGTCTAGAGTTTTCAAAAAAGCTATGTGATCGAACACCCATAAGTCGCAAGTTAACGGTGTGTAAATACTAAAACTCCGTAGTTTTCATACGGATATAAACCTGACTCAAAGTGCAGTCTGGCTACCATTGAAGTAATTGGTTGCCCACATTTTCTAGTCTAACTGCTGAAAATAACAGTTA
Organism: Archips crataeganus; assembly: GCA_947859365.1. Lineage (NCBI taxonomy): Eukaryota > Metazoa > Arthropoda > Insecta > Lepidoptera > Tortricidae > Archips > Archips crataeganus. The sequence goes on along the minus strand of OX402056.1, from coordinate 13,453,502 downwards.
CCAAGAATTTCCTCCAAGTTACGCATTAAAATAACGTCTTCCCGTTGGTAAGGAAATTGGCCACGAGATGGCGTTGCGAGAAGTTTGCCGAAGTCATTCAAGAGACGTTAATTTCTATGATACCATCCATTTATGATTTATGAAAGATAATAAAACGGTTGGCTTTTTCGCATTGGAATTGGTTACCTACGAAACAGGCTGAGCCTAGTGTAGGGGCCAGTGCAACCGAAATTGTGAAATTTTTACGTACATTTATATCACCTAGTTTTAATGTGAAAAATCTTGTTATTGTTATTTCTTGTTGTAAAAGATATTTATGTACAATAAAGAATTATGAATTATGAATTAATATAACTTTATTCTTGCACCATATTTAGGTACACACAATATTTTAATTGTTAGTTTCTAATTTAACCTGTACTAAATTTTGTAAACTAATTTAAAATAATATTTGCATAGTGCAAATAAACGAATCACTCACGTCTCAAAACGAGTTTAACTCGACATGTTTCGGGCTAATCCGTAGCCCTTCCTCTCGGAGTCGCACGTCACGGCGGCTGCCAAACGTGTACGTCTCGTTTTGAGACGTGAGTGATCCGTTTATTTTCACTATGAGTGAGTCTCACGGTAGTTTCATAATATTTGCACTTTGAATAATTAGTCTTCAATTCTTCTCAATTTATAAATGCGAAAGTAACCGTCTGTCTGTCCGTCTGTCTGTTACTCCTCCACGCTTAAATCGTTTTCGATGAAATTCGATATGTATGGATATATTTTCCGACCGTGGAAAGGACATAGGTTTATTTTTATCTCGAGGAATAGACTAATTCTTTGCAGACAGAGTCGCGGGGAATAGCTTCTAGTATGAAAAAAATAAAAATATGTAGATAATGTTAGTTATCTATTACACTGAAATTGTTAAGTATTCTTTGCGTCGTATAATTATTTCGTTATACAATATGCAATAAATAATATTATTTATTAATTATTTATTATTTATATGCGCATCGCAAAATATAGTATACAATTATGTAACATCCTGTCACCGCAACTCAAATACAGCAAACAGTTTCTATCTTAATTAAAACGAAAGTACTTGATGTTACGCAAGAATTTCCAGTTATGTTACTCATAATAAAGAAACGACGCACCAAAAGCCCCGTATGGCCTGAGGCGTTTATGTCCCCCTACTAATATGCTTATATTTTAGATTAGGCCCAGATTTGAGGGAGATATAAAAGCAACCGCCTCCGGCGCATCTTAAGTAATCCTTGACCCTACCACTTTGCGTTATTTAAATCTTTGTTTAGGGCCAATTGCATTATAAACATAATAATAAATAATGCTTCAGAAGGGCTACGCGAGTTTCAGAGGCAAATAAGTTGATGTAGGTACCTACAGCTTCTGTTCTGAAAATTTATGGTACGGTAAAATTACTGACTCATAAAATTATTATGCCTTATTAAGTCAGTAGAGTTTTACTTATCTCAAAAATCGATGCCTTCCTAGACCTTTATGTATTTCCAATATTTATTATATCTGGCCTGTACAAATATTTTACATCAAAATTTAATCTCGTTACGTCAACCTTAATTCTGAGGCTATTCTTATATCAGTAGATATTTTTTATAGACTATAATCATGCTGACCCAAATATTCATTTTACTCTAAATATAATCCAGTACTAATGAAAATGTTACTAGGTTGAGTATTTTTTTACTGATTTGAGAGTAGAGTGTGTTTCACAGTGGGCATAGGCCTGTCTCAAATTCTTCCATGTTATCATAGTATTCTATTAGAATTTGCAAAAGAGAAGCCTTCGACTTCGTCTGCGAAGAATTTGTTATTTTGTGTTAATAATAAAAAAATTCGGGATGAAAATATGTGCTACGTGTAGTCATAAACTCTACTCGTATGTGCCAATCTAAGTGTTTCATCTAAATCCTTCGAGCCGTTTTTACGTGTTTGGACTATCTCGCCATCTATGCCAAAATCTACTGCGTCGTCAGTTTCTACTCTTGTAGAAGACAATAAGTCTTAATCCAATAAAAACTTTAAGCATACGCAAAAAATTTGCACGCACACTGTGGGCTTTGAAACAAGTAATTTAGAGATAACCATGAAATCATAAGTAATAAATAAAAAATGCATTTTGATAATTCATGTTTATACAGAACAGAAGCAAAAGGGTAAGCACAACAAAGATATACTGGACCCATTCCAGAACATCACCAAATCAAATGACTCCATAAAATCACTAGCAAATTCGCTTATCTCCATACTTTATATCGCGGGCTCAAGAATAAGCCCCGGCGGGGCTTGCACGTGCGAGTCACGTGACTTTCTGGATTAAGCCACAGCGGGCGGATAATTAACTGTACAAAATACTAGCTATCGACCACGATCGATGGCGTGAACGGACTGAGGGATTGGACCCAATTTGACGGGCATGCTAGCACGCTATTATTTTTGATTGGTCGCTTTATACCTAATTAAGGTTAGGTTGTATTTAAATGAGTTAATGTTTTTCATATTAGATGAAAGTTTACGAGTATATAAACATTAGGCACTGATCAATATCAAAAATAACCTACCTATCCTTATTATGTCCTTTACAATTAAGTACCACGTCTTCATCTTGCTTTTCTTCCAGTGTTGGTGTAAATGTGATGGGGAGAAGAGGCGCGCGCATTTCGTAAGTGTTGACCTAAGAAACTTTTCGTGGATATCATACTGTAACACGATGGACTTTGTACTTTTTAGGGTTCCGTAGTCAACTAGGAACCCTTATAGTTTCGCCATGTCTGTCCGTCTGTCTGTCTGTCTGTCTGTCAGCGGCTAAGCTCAGAGACTGTTAGTACTAGAAAGCTGTAATTTGGCATGAATATATATATCAGTCACGCCGACAAAGTGATTGAATAAAATAAAGTAAAAAAATTTTTTTAGGGTACCTCCCATAGACGTAAAGTGGGGGTGATTTTTTTTTTCTCGGCTAACCCTATAGTGTGGGGTATCGTTGGATAGGTCTTTTAAAACCATTTCGGAGTTGCTAACATGATTTTTCTATTCAGTGATCTGTTTGCGAAATATTCAACTTTAAAGTGAAAATTTTCATTAAAATCGGCCGCCCCCCCTCCTCTAAAATCTAAACTGTTGGGTGGAAAAATTAAAAAAAATTCAGAATGGTAGTAAATATAAATCAAATTTACTAGGAAAATTATAGCGGCTAAGATTGCTTGGAAATTATTTGTAGTTTAAGAGTAAATAGTAGCCTAAGGTATAAAACATACCTAAACTTGGATGATTCCGTAGACATACGAAATCCTTAGAAAAATATTACTTGATTTTTTCGTAATGGCTAAGGAACCCTACCTTGGGCGTGTCCGACACGCTCTTGGCCGGTTTTTTATTTTTGTATTACTTAATATGGTGATAAAGAATCATTATATTGCATTTTTGATCACGTTTTCTTTTTTTTTTACTTAAAATAGTAGGTATGGTAATTTAACCGTCAAACTTTTAATCTAATAAAAACAAAGTATAGAGGAGGTGGATGTTGATAAGATTACATTAAACACCTTAAACAACTTAAAAAGAAGTTAAACTCAACCAATTGCAATACTATAGCGGTTGTAAATGACTTCAGTGAAGATACAGGTATAGGACTGGTTGATTTGGAGCATTACAAGCCGTCATTTACTGGCTCTGCTGACTGTAGAAAAGCATTCAAGTTGAATAAAGTTAGAATGTTTTAATAAATTTAAGCCACGATAACTGGTCAAAGCTTCCACATTTGCGATTTAAACTGGGTCGCAGTCCTCTAACTTTTAACGAATCTCAGTTCGTAAAGCCTCAAAAAGTCAACTCTAACAGGCGATTTTCATCGTGTCAGATTGCTAAACCCGGATTGTAACATAAGAACGTTGTCAACGTGAAGTGGAAGGCAAATCCCTTGATTGACGAAATTTGTCCCCAACATTCGAGGGGCGGGTAAATACGGCCCTTACGCTGTGAGGTGTCTTATTGCTAAGAAAATGTTCTTAAAGTACTCGCGATCGGTAAACGTCGCCTTTTATTTGTCTTTGGCAGTTACATCGAAGCGTTTTAGGATTTCTGACAGGTGTGAGCATATTTTGGAAGATCCACGCAGCAATTTTTATTTAATACTAGCTGACGCGTGACTCCGTTTGCAAAGAATAGGGATAACAAATATAGAGAAAAAAATTCGTAAAAATCGGTCAAGCCGTTTCGGAGGAGTTCGACAACAAACACCGTGACACGAGATTTTTATATATTAGAAGAAGAAGAAGAAGACTAGCCTGTGACTTTGCCTGCGAAGATTAAAAAATAGCCTAAGACCTTTCTCAGACTTGCCAAATATAAACAATAAAAATCATAAAAATCGATCAAGCCGTTTCGGCGGTACAAGCACCGTGACACGAGATTTTTATTTATTCAATTTACAAAAGAAAGGGATGAAAAATTGGTAAGTAATGTCACTAATGGTACATCCTTTATTAAGTATGTTATCATCATCATCATTATTAGCTTGTGTCTACTCACTGCTAGACATCCAGACTCTCCTACGGCGCATAATAAAATATATTTAATTCTAAATACAAACTGAAACATGGATGCACAGAAAAAACCCCAGAAAAAAGACCAGCGCTGGGAATCGAATCCTGGTCCTCAGCATTCCGTGCCGCGTGCCATTCCCCTACACCACCACTGGTCGGCGCGTTACTGACCTCAATCTTAAGCCCTCCTCGTCTTATCCCTGTCCAATGCTTTAAGAATATCATCACCCTACATTGCTATAAGACGCTCTGCCTACACAGTACTCGGCCATAAAGATTGCACATCGGTCTTTGGAAAAAGACTCGGCAAATGTCGGCTTCGTAGAGCGTTGTCGCACGCTACTTACAAGTAATGTGTGACAACGCTCTACCAAGCCGACATTTTGCTGAGTCTTGTTCCAAAGACCGATGTGCAATCTTTATGGTCGGGTACTGTACGTTTATATAAGTACCTGAACTCCTATGAAGAACCAGTCTGCCCCAACAGTTATCAGTTTTTCGATATATGTGACCTGTCCGTCCAAGTTGCTAATTTGGTGAGCTGATCCTGACTGTCTTAAGAATATCATCGCCTCACCTAGCTGTAGAACGTTCTACACTATGTTCAACAGTTGATCAACATATATTGTGATCTTCACTCGAGAACTACTAGCCTCAATGGCCATCATTTTTGCAGCATAATTCACCGAGCTGTATCAATAGGTAATCTTGACACTCACACAACAATTTCATACTCAAACTAAGCTAGACTTTAAGCTATGATAACGAAACTATATTTCTTAAATTTTACTATTATTGCCTTTAAGTCGCAAGTTAATAGTTTTAAAACAAACAAACAATGTTGTAGTGCCTACCGATTACTGTTTGGTGGCGCCGACGACAAACGATGCGACGTTGTTGGGGTAACCGTGCACGTAGCGTTTTCAATGCGGTTCGGTTAGGATGATTGCAAATAAATAAAATAAGTTGTGAGCACCTATTTCTGTAGAAAGTTTACATTGTTTGTTGATTCTGATATTTTAAATCATATTCCTGGTACTCAAAAAACTAATTTACAGTGAAATAGCTAAGTTCGAATTATTAAATTAGCAATAAGCTTTACGGTAAAGGGAAACATTGTGAGGAAAACACACTTGCGGAGAAATTCAATGGTGTGTGTGAAGTTCCGAATCCACACTGGATCCGAGTGGGAACTGCTGCCCAAGTCCTCTCATTTTGATGCAAATGCTCGACTTGTCACTGAAAATACTAAAATCGCTATACATTTAACGCTAACGACCGCTTTAGCCTCGTTGGTAGTGACCCTGCCTACGAAGCAAGAGGTCCTGGGTTCGAATCCCGGTAAGGGCATTTATTTGTGTGATGAGCACGAATACTTGTTCCTGAGTTATGGATGTTTTCTATGTATTTAAGTATTTATTTATCTATACACCGTGAAATTTTAGTGGTTGTTTTCCCGAAACGAGGTGATTTAGTTTCGATTGTACAATCGATTTATAATTACTATTTTGACTAGAGTCAAAAATCCAATTGTGAAAAACGAAAGTCGAAAATGACCGCAAACCAATAGTAACGCTTCGTTGGTACAAGTAGCGTACGATCGTACGATAGGTTAAGTACCAACGAAGCGTTACTATTGGTTTGCGGTCATTTTCGACTTTCGTTTTTCACAATTGGATTTTTGACTCTAGTCAAAATAGTAATTATAAATCGATTGTACAATCGATACTAAATCACCTCGTTTCGGGAAAATAACCACTAAAATGTTTATCGTCGTCTAGTACCCATAGTACAAGCTTTGCTTAGTTTGGGACTAGGTCGATTTGTGTAAGATTGTCCCCTAATATTTATTATTATTATTATTATTTCTCTTAAATTTTTGAGGAGCTCCTTCAATTACTTATGGATCCCATCATCAGAACTGGATTTTGGTAACAACGGGACCAATCTTGAAGCAATACAACGAAAAAATTTTCCAAATCGGTTCATAAATGACGAAGTTCTGAGGTAACACACATAAAAAAAAGAACATACAACCGAATTGAGAACCTCCTCCTTTTTTTGAAGTCGGTTAAAACTAGATTAGGTTATATACAATTAACTGTATAATTTAATATTTTCTCGCTTTGGAATATAATGAGTAATTGAGTTGGCCAGTCATTGTCGTACAAAATTTGTGGGGGAACCGCCTTATGACAGCTCATGAAAAGTATGATATTTGTTTGGTGGTGTTATGTACACCTAATTATAATCAGTAATTACCACTTTTGGCTTCCAGACCTAGACCCCGATACATATTTTTATAACTTTACGAGTGTAACTAGTAATCGTCTAATAGTCGTCGGCGCTAGAATTTATTCGTCGTGTTCTCCATTTGTAAAAATATTAACGTGTCTTGTGTTGTTGTAAATAAAATTTAAGTATTTTTTTTCTTTGTTTAGTGGCGTTTAACCCGCGCCGTGTTCTATAACCCCTAACAGCATACGCAGTTACATAGTCGGGCGGGTTTAATCTATCCGCGTTTACGCGTCGTTTGCGTTCAACTACCGACTCGATGGCGGAATGCCGAATTGGGACGCTTTTTATATTATCTCCCTTTTATGTGTTATGACCCTGGTAATTGAAATAGCGTAGGTTAGATTTTGGTGCAGATTGAGCGCTATTTATTATGTTACTATGCATTGCGGACACTCAACACTTGATCCGTCAAGTAGAGAGAGGTCGCGCTGGTCAGCACGTGTCATGAAATGATGAGGAACTGGGTTTGGTTCCCTCCCAGCCCTAGCTTTAAAATTGTACCTTAGTTTTAGCTTAATAGTTGCCTCTACAGCAGAGGGTCGTAGGTTGGAGACCGGGCTCACAACTCTATTTCTGAAGTCATGTGCAAAATTAAATTTGTAGTTTTACCATGAATTTTTTTGAAGAAAAAATCGTTAATAAACTCGTACACCAGCAAAGGAATGTGTGTGAAGTTCCCAATCTGTAGCCCTCTTATCCTGAGATGAGGCCTGTGCCCAACCAGTCGTCCGTTTGTAGGCCGGAGATAAAGTTAATGCGTTGAATACTATGAATATCCTGTAGGTAAAAATGAGTAGGTACCTAGCTATTAATGTATGTTTTTCGTTAAATAAATATTTAATCCTAATCAAGCCCAAACTCACCTTAACATACTAACCGCAACCTTTTTAATTAACCGACAAAGGCAATTTTAAACACGCTATAAAATTCATAACGGCGTCATAGAGAGATAATGCTTGCATTTACACGCCCGTATTGGCCATTTACTAGTGTTGTGCACGATCGTTAAAATGTATTCATCGATATGGAACAGATACGGATTATTAGTGTCTTATCTAGTGCTGCAACTTTTTCAATCAGCAGTATGTGTGGTCCTGGAGTGACGGAATGCGGCGTCAAGTTTGAATTTTAATTGTACCAAAATATTTAATTTATCAGATAAAAGTAAGTAATTATTTTAAATGATATTATAAATACTTACTACGTTGTTAAGTATTTATCTATGTCTTTTAGATAGGTATCCCCGAAACGGACGATAATTATTCAAGAGGATTGAAAGAGCAGCTGATATTGTGGTAATACCATCCAGAGATCTATAATATTTACATAATTAAGTAGGTAAGTATGTCCAGTCAAACCAATTGAATCGTAACGCACTGTGGAATCTTTTCACATCACATTTCTTATACCGACGCAAATCATTATGAAGCTTACTGTAAAAACGTTCTACGATGGATCAGAAATCAAATGGTTCAATCGTACGACGTATACGTACGTACATTATTACATTATACATTAGTCATTCAAATTTAGATATCATAGAACAATTTAAAATATTTTTAATTTTTTTACACTTAAAATATTTTGTTGTTTTATGAAATCCAGTACAATCCAAAATTAAAAGAAATACCAAATTATTCAAAAATACTTTAACATATTCTTTTACCGATACCGATGCACATATAAAACTTTGAATTATCAACTTGTATTTAATTAAAGCCTGTATAAAATTCTGGTCTAACGGATACGGATACATTCTACCCACGGCACATCACTACTGTTTACCTGTAAATGAGCATCAAACAAGAACATACTGTTATTAGCGAGTTAACACAGCAGCGTATCGATTTATTGCAATGCGTAGGCGAGCAGCCGTGGGAATAGAAATACGGTAGTGGGATTGTTTTAAATTGATCTGTATGTTGGTAAGATTACTTATAAAAATTGTTAGTGAAGAAGAAACTGACTTCTGTCAAGATCCGGTTTTCAAGCTACCCGTCTGTAACAGGTTTGTATCTTTTGAACTGTAATAGGGCATACTCTCTGGCCTATATACGTCCCACATTGGGGCCCAGGCCTCCTCTCAGGATAAGAGTACCCACTCGGGCCCTGTGTGGAAATTCACATGAATGAATGCTTCGCAGGTATGTAATTATAGGTTTCCCACATAGAGAAGCTAATTGGGAAACTGCAAGTGTAATTTTGCATATAAGTTCTGAAAAACTCAGAGGTATAATTCCGAGTTCGGTTCCATAAACCTTTGCTTGAAGGCCATAGGTCAGTCCACTTGGTTACCACGACTTTTTTTACTAGATGTGCGCCCACTCGGTCTTTAAAGGAAGCGCTTCGATCTCGGTCAATCGGTCACATGAACTAGTTCGGTCTTTTAGTTCCTTCAGCTTCGAACGAAACGAAAGTTTGAGATCTGGGAACGAACGTCATGAACTCAGATACTAAAAGGAATATATTGCTTGAATCTGTTTCTGTGGTCCGGAGATTGTATTTGGTTTAGTACTAGTGTTAGGTTTCGTATTAATTTTTATTTATTTTATTTTATTGCAATGGGAAACTTACGCATAAATAAAACGTAAGATTCAGTTCGCAAAGTTACAACATAAACCAAAACAGTTTTCACTAATAGTTTATACAATTCTTTGCTCCAAAAGTTAATACATGCCAATTTTAATTAATAATTTTTAATATTGAAAAATTTTAAAACACTTTATTTGTTCCCTCATTAACTCCGTTTTGTTCATACGTTTACCGACCGATTGCTGCGGGGCTAAAGGAGCGAAGACCGAGACTGAGACCGATTAAAATCGTTCACAAGGAACTAGTTCCTTTCGGTCCGTAATGGGAATTCATTCCTTTTAGTTCTTAGTCCATGAACAACTCAAGCCTATTATTTTCGACTGTAAATATAACTCGGCTGTATATTTAACGACCGCAATGGCCTAGTTGGTAGTGACCCTGCCTACGAAGCAAGAGGTCCTGGGTTCGAATCCCGGTAAGCGCATGTATTTGTGTGATGAGCACGAATATTTGTTCCTGAGTTATGGATGTTTTCTAAGTATTTAAGTATTTATTTATCTATATAAGTATGTTTATCGTCGTCTAGTACCCATAGTACAAGCTTTGCTTAGTTTGGGACTAGGTCAATTTGTGTAAGATTGTCCCCTTATATTTATTATTATTATTATTATAACTGTTTTAAATCTAACCGCTGAACCTTGTACTTAATAAAGGAGTGTGAAATGTAAACTTTACATTGCTAATGTAAACTGCAAGCCCGTGTTCACTAAACTTTATCACACTGAATAGCAACAATAACTACTAGATTTTAATTAAGATGACGACGACAGCATTAAACGTCCGATTGCCCGGTCGGCGGCCTTTTTAATGACCACAATATTATCCACGACCGTGAACATAGTAGAAACAGAAAAGTAAGCCAACTCTAACCAATCAAAAAACTTACTCATCTAGTTTTTCTTTAATTTTCTGTAATGAAAAACAAAGCACCTTGGGTACATCTCGACTATGTGAGAGATCCATATATAAATAAATATTTAATTTGTTCTTATTTTAATTTGACATTAATGACATTGCATTAAGAACCACGGCACGCGTCATCATGAATGACTCGATCTATATACTAATGTATTAAATTCGCGTGATGCACTTGTCTTCACAGATGACTTACTTTTCTGCTCCTACTATGCCATGAGGCAGTGTGCGGCCTCTCATAAAAGTGTTATGAGTTCATATCCCGACCGGCGCCGACATAGTAGTGACTGAGAGAAAAGTTCAGGAGACTGGCCAAACACAAGAAAGATGCCTCGTAAAATATTCACGGTTTAAACGCTCTGTTTCTTTGGGTAAACTTTAAAATTTCCGTAGATTTTATAATAATAAATTAGTTAATATGAATCAATATTTTCTAGGTGTTCGGAGAATTGGTAGAATCAGAAACACCGACCTGCGTTCCAGAACTCAGATTGTCGACCGCTAAACTCAAGTGGGACTTGCTGGGACATGTCTGCCGAATGCATCCGGATCGCTGGGCAAAAATCGTCACCGATTGGGTTCCAAACGACGGGCACCGGGGCAGAGGCAGACCAAAACGGAGATGGCGAGATGACTTGGACCGTTTTGACCTATTTTGGCTGGATTTTGCGAGGGACAGAGACGGGTGGAAAGAAAAAGGGGAAGTCTTTGCCAAGCAGTGGGACATCCATGAGGCTAATTAAAAAAAATATCACTTGGGAATTAATCACGACTATCTATACTATTAAAATTACCTCAACGTTTTGACCACATTGCAGCGGTCGTCGCTAAAGTTAACTTTTTTTTATACAATATAGGCTTGCGTTTGACCACAATCACGCCTGATGGAAAGCGAAGATGAGGCCTACGATGGAGCACGCTTGCCAAGTAAATGCTCATTCACCCTGGACTTGAATTTAGGGAAATAATCCGGAAGAAGGCAGTTGGCCAGTGTGAACTCCACCCAAAACTCGTAACTGCGGCTGCAAAGGTGGTTAAAACGTCGAGCCAATTTTAAACATACGACAAAACAAAACATAATACTTATCATTTTATTTTGATGAAATCTTTGGAACATACAAGCAAATTTATTTATTTTTATTGCATGTAATAAAAATCCGTGAAGTACCTACTCAAAACAACTTTAAAACTGTACTTCATAAATTTAAAGTTTTAGAAGTCTCATTTTGAAAGTCTGAAAACATAAAAATAAGTAGAACAGTTCTTTATGCTTTTAAAACTGAAACTAAACGCTTTCGTTCACATGATACTAAATTTTATACCGGTGAGAGACACCCGTTTGTTTCACACTCGTAAACTTTCCTGCATCTCCCGTTACAAACACCGTTTATTTCAAAACACATCGGCATAAAATGTGTCTCGAAAATTCCCAAAGGTTCGTAACTTGTCTTATGAAAATTATGTAATCAACGGTAACGCGAGTTCTAAGTAAATCCCCCGAGTGACGAACTCCAGCTATTGTGTATGTGTCGAGGGGCAGATAAATATATTATGTGCCCCTAAAAGCGTAAGAAATCCGAAGATTTGTAAAGTTTCCCCCTTTATGATGGGTGAAGCGCTCTGCCAATGTTTTCTGCTTGAACGATATGAAAAAGTCTAAACGTTTACTTCTTAAGAAACTTCAACCCTAGCGTACTAAAACAGGGCTTCAATTTGGATGTTTGGATGGCGGAAGGCAAAAATTCATTTTGCGATGTTAGTCGGTGACTCGTTTAACATATCTTAGTTTATGACTGTCAGTAAAACGACAGACGGGAAAAGTATTTATGAGACGCTAAAATTTTAGTCACCTTGTAACATTACTTTTAATTTCAATTCATGACTTTTTTACTACTGTTGCAAGTCCACAAGAGCTTGCACTGCTGTATTTATGGTGCCATAAAAAGTGCACCTAATTGTCATAAAAAATGTACCAACTTTTTCATACTACTGCAGTAAATTTCCACTTCAAAACACTTATTGTGCGTACAAAGTCGTCCACATAAATTTAGTACAAATCAAATCAAAATCATCAAAGTCAAGCAAAATACCGTGCAAAACGATTTATCTGAAAGTATTTCTACAATCTACAACCAATTTAATATCCGTTCAACTCAAATATTTGTAATTCATTGGAATCGTCGCTAAAAATAGTAGACGTCTTGTCCGGAAACACTTCCAGTTCAAACATAATTCAAGACGAATTTACCGTAAGTCCGGTCAAAGAGATCGCGGGTTCAAAAGGAAACTGTAATGTTATGCCCGGGGCCGAAACGGACAAGACCTAAATTTTATAAGAGGTCCAATGTCTTGGCTGAATTTTTAAAAGGTGCTTCAGGTCTTTACCTGAACAAAGTGAAGTAGGTTGGAAGACTTGAAAACAATTACCTAAACTGTCTTGGATTTTTCGAAGGAATAAAAGTTAGCTGAATTATCTTGAAGCTTTCAATTGTGATTAATATTAGTACCTTAATGTTATAAAAAAATCTACAAGTAATATTTTACTTTTCCTACTTATATTTATAAGAATGCGGAAGGTTGTGAGTGCGTGTGTTTGTATGTTTGCTACTCTTTCAACTTCTAATGCGACTTCCAACAAGCTTGGGTTAAACGTTTAACGCTACCATGGAGGGGGTATGAAAGCATTAAGCTATGTCCACACCAGTGCGCTTTCACGTTCATCTTGCGTTTTCCTTTGACGCATGCCCGAGCAACCATAGCGCATGTCTCAAAATTAATTGAACTGGAACGCGTGCCGCTAGCGCATGTCTATCCAACACCGGTGGATCCGCGTGCAGAATTTCGTGCGTCAAAGGAAAACGCAAGACGAACGTGAAAGCGCACTGGTGTGGACATAGCTTTAGAATATGTACTGCCGAAGCAAGTAATCTCGCATTGTATATATACTAACGGATGTTAAAAAATATTTAAAAGCGAAAAATTTCGGTGAGCAGCCGCACTGCTAATAAAATAAATAATATTTGGATGTTAAAAACTTCGATAGTGCGATGCAGAACTCATACTGTCTGTGCAAATGTATGAGACTTGATAAAAGCGCCATCTAGTGAGTAATTTAAACACATAGATGCATAAGTAAATTTAGTTATTTAAGTTATTGCAATAAGGTTCATATTGATGTATAAGTGCCTTTTTCATTTCCACATTACGAAGTTTCAATTTTCCTCGCAGAGGAACAAAACGCACGATTTTTTAAATAGCTGGAAGTCTAGAGTAACACAAAGGTTAATTTTTATACCGATATTCTCACGAAATTCATCTAAAATTACAATACATAATCGCTAACCCTAGAGACATGAAATTTTGCACGGTGTTAACGTAAATGACGACCACGAAGCAATTTCTGGGAATTCCCGTGGGAATTTAGTAAAATATCGGAATTCCAATTTGACCGCCAGATATTTATGTATTATTTATGTTACCTAAATTTAAACTACTAGAAAGAACTAGCTTACCAAGCAAAATATTCTTATACTAACTTATTACATGTTTTACGTTTAATTTAGTATATTTCCATTATGACCAATTACAATTCATTGAATTAATAATTAAAATTACAATAATAAAAATAAAATAGACAAAATGATATTATCTAAAAGCTTACAAATTAAAAATCTTCACTCCGCGTCGTATCTGGCCCAAAAGTCCCCATAAAACCAGCAGCATTGCCCCGCTGTATGGCCAGCGCAAGCTGCTGAACCAGGTACGACCAGGAGCGAGGGTAATTTTAATTACTTTTATGTTCATAACTCAGGTCAAATAACCAAATCACTTCTCCATCTCCACCCCAATCAAATCAAACTCTTTGAAATTAACTCAAATAATTTTATTTGGAAACTGTATCAATTAGTCCAATTTTCTTATTTACGATACTTCGATAGCGTAAAGGGGTTGCTTAATCTTTCGTCGCCAGTTGTCGTCAACAATTTATTTTAATGACCGGCCAGCGCCCCCTGCCGTTTGTTGGGAAAAACTGTAACTGCTTTGGCTGGGAGGCGGCAATTTTTCACGTCGTGGCTGCGATAACACGCCGGTCAGGTGTTAGAATGATTTGTGACCACCGACGGAGCGCTCGCTTCTTGATGTTTGACAAACACTGAACGGAAGGGTGGAGTGCAAGAGCCATGTAATATGGAAGGGGTTAATTTGAATTAGTTTTCTGGTAGCCTAAAGATGGAGCGTACTTGCTTATGTATGGATGGTATCTTAAAGATAGAGCGATGACCTGGTTAAGATTGCTGGAACGCGCGGACCGGTCTGTTTGGGGATCCTTGGGCGAGGCTTGTGTTCAGCAGAGTAAGTACGTCTTTCGACCAAAATAATGATGACGTGGTAGCCTAGCAGTTCAACCTATGGCTTCTCGAGCAAATGAGCGTGGGTTCGAACTCCTAATCGCACCTCTTTGTTTTTCAGAATGCATGCGCGAAATATCATTAAAATTGACCCCCCACAATTTTAGTTCAATCTATACTAATATATAAAGCTCAAGAGTTTGTTTGTTTGTTTGTTTATTTGTTTGTTTGTTTGTTTGAACGCGCTAATCTCAGGAACTACAGCTCCGATTTGAAAAATTCTTTCAGTGTTAGATAGCCCATTTATCGAGGAAGGCTATAGGCTATATTATCATCACGCTAACTCCAATAGGAGCGGAGCGGAGCGTAAGAATGTTTCAAAATTGGGGGTTTTTCAAGTAAAACTTCTATAGGCGCTAATCTCAGGAACTACTGCTCCGATTTGAAAAATTCTTTTAGTGTTAGATAGCCCATTTATCGAGGAAGGCTATAGGCTATATATCATCACGCTAACACCAATAGGAGCGGAGCGGAGCGGAAGAATGTTTCAAAATCGGGGGTTTTGAAGTAAAACTTCTATATAGGCGGTAATCTCAGGAACTACTACTCCGATTTCAAAAATTCTTTCAGTGTTAACACCAGTGGGGTGGGGGGGGGGTTGAGGGGGGTGAGGGTGCGGGGGTGGTGTGCGGGAGTTTCAAGGGGGGATGAACTTTTCATTGATTTTGCCGTAGGATGCACCGTTTTCAAGATATTTGACAAAAACACCAAGGGGTGGGGGGTGGTTGAGGGGGGGGGTCGGGAGAGGGGGGGCTTCGGAGGGGGGATGAAAATTTCATTGATTTTGCCGTAGGATGCACCGTTTTCAAGATATTTGACAAAAAAAACTTGAAGTAAAACTTCTATAGGGCAAGCTTGACTTGGGACGAACGCGGGTGTGCGGGGGGTACTGTGTGGGAGGGCGTGCAGTGGGTGTGGAGGGGTGCGGGGGGGGTTCGGGGTTGCTGTGCGGGAGGGAGCGGGTTGGAGGGTGCGGGGGGGGTTGCGGGGGGGGTATTTTTTTTTAATATCGAGGAACTAAGGAGAGCCATGATTGATGAAAAAGCAAGTTGGGTAAAAAAAAATAAGCTGCCCAAATTACTAATTCCACGCGGACGGAGTCGCGGGCAAAAGCTAGTGGTATTGTAAAGTTCCCAATCAACTCTGGGTACGAGTAGAAACTATAGCTGTATTGCAAGTCATGTTATTCTTGGAGTAGCCTGTACCCAACAGTTGGATATATTTAAGCTAAAGAAGATCAACGGAATAATTGGGTGCTTAAGTTAAATTTGAAAGGGTTAATTTTAACGTGCTACTGATATTTTTTAAATGATCCTTTTTTCCCGATTCTAGTGATGAATGTTGGCACAAACAAAGCATTATTTAAAAATTACGATTGAAGCAATTAACAAATACTTGACCGCACTAATCTATGTATACTCGAGATGATCATTGAAATTTGATACGCAATTGACGATTTAAAGAAAAGTTAAAGGTACTCTTGTGTAATTGAGCATATAAACACTTTAAAAAGGTTGGTTTCTTACCGCATAAAAGCAGCCTGTAGCGCTTTTAATTGGGGGTGGAAATTGTGATTAATGCCATCAGATAAGTGGAAAGCCGCGGGGGCAGCACGGAAAAGAAAAAAAGGGTTTGCGTTCAAAACCCACACACATTAACCTAATTCGTTTTAATCACCTAAATTAATCATTTGTAAGGACATTTAAGTGAGTGGACCCTAGGCTAATCCATGTTGTGTATATTTTAGCAGCCGTTGATTTATGCGTTTAGGTAAACGGTTGGCCTCGCGTCACGGCAGCCCGTGAAAAGTGAAAGCGTTAAACACCATATATTTTACACGCGCCACGGCGTTAGGTAATTTAACCCATTAAAAACGTTTCAACGCCGTCGAGCTCATACCAACCTGCTATATGACCATAAAGTACTTTACAGAATTATGAACGTGACACTGAGCTTTGTTAGTTGGCTGAAACCCCAACGTCTAGACACGAACGGGTAGAAAAAATAAAACAATACGAAAAATAACCGCCATATCGACGCCGTAGTTCATAGAATACGGAATTAAATATTTTGCAAGAATATTCGAAATTATTTTAACCGACATTCCAACATAACAGAGCTAAAAGTCACGAAACGGAAATAAAGGCTGCTATTTGAGAGACGACTTTAAAATAAGTTCAACTGCACTGCTCAGTACCGCTTCATTATACTTCAATAGTTAGTATCTTGTTTGGATCTCCAAAAGTCTCAAACGTATTTGCGTAAAAATTTCATATACTTTTAAACGATTCATAATTCTAGTAGTACTAGATTAATGCGTATAGAGAGAGTTAATCACACATTAACGCGAAAGCATTCAACGCATAGGTATTTATAATTTTGCAGAGGCTCCGTTTTTCTGTTGCTGTAATCAAACGCATCATAAAATGTTCATGAACAGTAAGGCATATAGGCGAGCGTGTAGGCTAGCCTGTAGCCTAGCCTACAAAAAGTGGCAGCGGCCAGCGATATGCTAAGTGAACGACACGACGCTGATAGTCGTCACGTGGCCCTTGCATGCATGGGACATTGCGGTAGAACGATGTGGTGTGGTTGATCTGTGTTTGTTTTAAAAAGTCTTTGAGACTTATTTGATATGCGGATTCAGTGCGAATAGGAAAATAAACTGGCGAATTAAATTGCATCCCAAGTGCGAGGCGTTTTTGTCACGATGTTTTCTTCACAAGAAAACTAACGATAAATTTGAAGTTTGACACCATCTATCCCAGTCTCTACCTCTATATAGTTACTTACTTGTAACTCCCATTGCATGACCTCCTCTCACAATGCTTATGGGCTTGAGCCGTAGTTTCCACACGACCATAGTGCGGATTGAAAACTTCACACATACTAAGGTTCACATCTTCACCGTAAAGCTCATGGTAAAATTTTAAATATAATTTAGCACATAATTTCCGAAAAACTTAAGAGTTGCAAGCCCACGCTTGAACCCACGACTATCTGCTTGAGAGGGGAACCTATCGACGTTTAGAAAATTTTATTTCCGAAGGTTTAGAATCCCGAAAACTTCATTTGTCCGAAAGCATTTTTTTCTGAAACTGTAAATAATTCAGGATTTATTTCAGGACCATCGTGTCGAACCCTTTAGGTTAGGTAAGGGTTGTTTTATAAAAATCCTGAAATATTTACAGTTTCAGAAAAAAATGCATTCGGATAAATGAAGCATTCGGGATTTTAAATATTTTGAAAAAAATTTTTCGAGGATATGATAGGTAACCGCTTGAGAGGCCATAGGTCGAACCACGAGGCTACCAAGACAGGTAAACGGGTTAGACATGGCAAAGTTTGACACACATGTAAAAATACGCAGTGGTGTAATCACGGGTTGGTATCTAACTAGAGATGTGTTAAATGTAAAGACCAATATAATTGGCAGGTATTTTTAGTTGAAGAGCACAGTCAATAATTGGCGTGATAGAAACAAAGAGATGATATTCATTTGATCACAATGTGAATGAAAAATAACTCTTATCCGTTAATATTTAATTAAACTTAGGGTTGGTAATTATAAATAATAAAATAAAATAAAAAATATCACGGGACACACCAATTGACCTAGTCCCAAAGTAAGCTAGGAAAGCTAGTGTTATGGGTACTAGGCAACGGACAAACATACTTATATAGATAGATACATACTTAAATATATATTAAACACCCAAGACCCGAGAACAAACATTCGTATTTTTATACAAATATCTGCCCCGACACGGGAATCGAACCCGGGACCTCAAGCTTCATAGTCAGGTTCTCTAACCACTAGGCCATCTGGTCGTCTAATTATGGTCAATAACAGTGAGAATAATTTATTGAATCAGGCGTTACTTTGCGGAGGTCCATATTAATGAACTAAAACAATTACTTTGCTCACCCGCGACCTTACAATAGTTACGTTTATGCAAGAAATGTGCGTTCATGCAGTTCCTCCACCTCCACACTGTACGAACACACACAAATCACATAAACCCAACCATCACCACCACCAAGCTACACTGACGCGTTTCGAACTCAACCAGAGCTCATCTTCAGAGTTACCACAACCGTATGCTATGCTACCAAACGTTAAACTAACAAACCAAAACAAATGTTTTAACTTGTCACTGTAACTTCTCAAGTACCCACTTTATTTTTCTT
This sequence comes from Archips crataeganus, assembly GCA_947859365.1. Lineage (NCBI taxonomy): Eukaryota > Metazoa > Arthropoda > Insecta > Lepidoptera > Tortricidae > Archips > Archips crataeganus. The sequence continues at coordinate 13,434,520 of OX402056.1, read as the reverse complement.
ATTCTCAAACTACCCCACAAAAATTAACTTTTATTGTCATATTTAAAACTACCTTGAATTTTTTTTTTTTTTGTTTATTTATTTATAAGGCATATTTAATTAATACTAACTGTTCAAATTCGACCCAAGCCGCAGTAAAGGAGAAGATACTAAATTTACCTGTTCATTAATAATAGACCCCATAGTGTTGTACCTAATTATTTCCATGCATTCCAGAGCATCCAGACGCAACCCCTTGCCGCAATAATGTAACACTTCATAAGAATCTGAATCTAACAATGAATGATTTGATTCCAACAAATGTTTTGCAAAATTCGATCTATCTGGATGATCTATCTGGATACTAGATTTAAAGAGCATGTTTCGGCATATAGGAATGAGCATCCAGATAGATCGAATTTTGCAAAACATTTGTTGGAATCAAATCATTCATTGTTAGATTCAGATTCTTATGAAGTGTTACATTATTGCGGCAAGGGGTTGCGTCTGGATGCTCTGGAATGCATGGAAATAATTAGGTACAACACTATGGGGTCTATTATTAATGAACAGGTAAATTTAGTATCTTCTCCTTTACTGCGGCTTGGGTCGAATTTGAACAGTTAGTATTAATTAAATATGCCTTATAAATAAATAAACAAAAAAAATTCAAGGTAGTTTTAAATATGTCAATAAAAGTTAATTTTTGTGGGGTAGTTTGAGAATAAGAAAAATAAAGTGGGTACTTGAGAAGTTACAGTGACAAGTTAAAACATTTGTTTTGGTTTGTTAGTTTAACGTTTGGTAGCATAGCATACGGTTGTGGTAACTCTGAAGATGAGCTCTGGTTGAGTTCGAAACGCGTCAGTGTAGCTTGGTGGTGGTGATGGTTGGGTTTATGTGATTTGTGTGTGTTCGTACAGTGTGGAGGTGGAGGAACTGCATGAACGCACATTTCTTGCATAAACGTAACTATTGTAAGGTCGCGGGTGAGCAAAGTAATTGTTTTAGTTCATTAACAGTGAGAAGGCGAACAAAATTAACCCTAGACATCACTTTCACAATAGTTCCCACATCGTCCTGAAACTACGCAACATCTCTTAACCTAACCTATGTACGACTGATCGATCATTCAAACAGATTGGTTATATTCATTTAATAATAGACAAAACCTAATAATGTAAAAATGCAATGCGTATGTAATGCAGACGATATGGTAAAGGCTGCAGGTTCACGGTGGATGCAAGCCGCTTCCAATCATAATGATTGGATATCAATGAAGAAGGTCTATGTCCAGCAGAGGACGCCCTATGGCTGAAATGATGATTTTAATGAGTAATTTAAAGGCTGTGGAAATGGAACGTAAAACTTAGTGCCTTCACTAAATAGGTAGGTATTGATGTGATGACGATACTTATTACGTCACATTTCATAGCCTCTGACAAAAATATGGAATCACATCTCTTTGAGATCAACTGCATGTATGCAATTACCAAGTTAACGGTGAATCCCATAAAAGACAAAAATTAAAAACAAAATTACTTTTTCAATCACAATTTTAAAATTGAAAAAACATGACGCTGAAAAAACGGTTCAGAAAATTCGATTCGGTGACTGTATGCCACCGGAAGCAGTGCCCGCAACATGTGCTGACAAAAATGCGCCATGAAATAGTTTTCGTCTAATTCCTGTTAAAATTTTGGATTTAAATTAAATATACTTTTAAAAAAAACACGCTTTAATAGTTAACCGCATATAAAACCTGCCTAACTATTCTATCGTCAGATCCTGGATACCATTATTGGGAAAGTACATCCTAAAGCAATACAACAACAACAACAAGCCTAAATACAGCAAAGTTACGTTGTTCTGTCTTGCAGTTCCAGTGCCTACCTGACTGCTTCATCATCCGACCTTGGACCATTCTTGGTTTTGACAACGTCAGACGGGTGTATTTTGATACACCCTAAGATTATTCTAACAAGCCTGAACACGGCTGAGATACGTTGTTCTGTCTTGGAGTTTCAGTGTCTTGCTTATTGCTCCATCATTAGATTAGCTCGAGACTTGAAATAAAGTTTTTTTTTATGTTAATTCTGTACCCTTATAACTAAGTTTAAAGATCATAAATATCACAATCATAAGAACTACATTTGTATTTGAAATAAGAACTCGTATTTACTTAACCTTAGTTCTCACGTGAGGACTTAGATAAGGTAAAAAGCTTTTTACCCTTTCTTTAAAGATATCAAGGTTTGTATTACCAACACACGTGGGCTCTGTTTTATGTTAGTGGAAACCTTTTTAGGCTTATTTTTTACTTTTTCCTGTAAATGACTTTCGTGCCGCAGTACCTTCTTTTACACTTTGCAGATATACCAAGTTTTATTTCAGTTTTTCCTAAGGTCTGTACTAAAAGGCAACAAACAGTCAGACACACAACCCCTCAATTAGATGAGATAATTTTACTTTGCTTTAGTTCGCCTGGGAAAGCCATTGATCCGTTTTGACAAAGTCAATATTGCATCGTATTAGGAAGTCAAATATTGACAGTTACTATACCGACAAGAGCAATGCTTTATTTAAAACTAGTTCTAACATTTTTGAACTTAACTACAAAACAAGAATCTACCATGAGTTATCGAAAGAAACATGCATACTGTATACGGGCTTAAGTCACCCACCATTTGGTTGAAAGTACTCTGCCCATATATATGGTATTTTCCTATGGTTTTTTCGAGTGATAGTCACATCACAAAACTCAGTCCACAGAAAAGTGACAAACACAAACCCACACTGAGATAAAGATCAAAAACTCTAATGGTATTACAGCTATTCTAATAATACATATTATCTGGTTAGTATAGAAGAAATTTATTGTTATTGTTATCTCCAGAACGTGCTACATAATTGAACTTTACAATATCCCGAAGGCAAACTTCGCGGGATGCTGCAACCGGCTGCAGTCGCGGATGAAAGTTGCACTGGACATGTTTTCCTTTCAAACAAAACTTGGGAAATCTTCACTGTGTCCATTGTTTTCTTTAATGGTTAAGATTTGTTTTGCACGCCTTTGAATAATGGAAATTAAAAGTGTTATTTTTATTACATTTGTTGCAGATTACCTGATATCGTGCTTCATACATCATCAACATCATAATTGATAATATCGTACGCAAATTCTAAAAGTTGTGCTGAATTTGAAATAACAGTAAAGTAAATAATTACAGCTCGGATTTTATGAACTTTTGGTGATAAGTGGAACATTTAATTTCAGGTGTTATTTTCTAAAATTGCACAGATTTTTACAAATTTCGAATGGTACCTATTTTAGAGAGATATGATTTAAGAAACTGATCTTCTTTAGGACACACATCTACATAAGTAAATGTCAACTTTCCGACCTCCAGCCCAGCGTGAACCTCAGCAATTAAAAATAAAAATAAAAATATTTTATTTCAAACTTAGTGTCCATGATTAGTTAGTACCATTATTAAAAATAAGTTATGGTAGTAACAATATTAAAATTAAATTAAATAAAAGCAATTATGCTCAAGAAGCTAGAAACGCCGAAGGTACGCACTGGGGCATGAATCTTCTGCGTGTGCTCAGAATGGTGAAGAAATAAGAAGAAGAGGAATAGAAGGTAAGAGAGTAAGGAGGATAGAGGGGAAGGAGAAGGAGGAAGTCAAATTTTAATAGTTAAAATTTGACGTGGGTCTTACTAGTTTGAATTGGTTCTTTTCCTTAACCTGTTCGTCTTCTCTATACTTTTGCTTAAAGCATACTTATCACTCTGACGTCAGAGTTTTTAGTCAGTTAAACGTTACCAAGGGCTACTCGTACGTGCCCACTCGTCCTTGCAGAGTGCTAGATACCCCTCGGTCATAATTTACGCGGCAGCGGTTCCGTGTCTGTTGACATTACATTTAATTAAAAGTCCACTGTGTTTATAGGCTTTGTCCCTATTGACGCGCTACGTAGTTAAAAATTCATTGGGTTACGCTTTGTTACCAAAAATTGCGGAGAATTTTGTAAAGGAGCCAATTTAAATTTATATTTTGATTGACTGTTTGGAATAGAAGATTTTTTAGTCATATTTACCGTCCTATTATTGCCTCATTCCGAATATAATTTGAGAACTAATTATGTACGAGCATACTATGTAGCGGATAGTGTTTCATACTAAAATATAAATAAAACAAAAAATGTGTACTACGAGGGAAGCGTGCTAAAACCCGATAAATGAAGGTGGAATTTATAAACGTTGGACTCCTTAACATTGGTTAAAATTTGTATTGAAGTTTTCCATTGTGATACGAATATAAACCATACAATTCGACAGGGTAATTTTTTTACATCGGATTTTTCAGTCAGTCTTTTGTATGGCTAACTACGGTATAACGTGGTCCAACTATTTGTTTTTCATTCATGTAAAACGTCTACTAATCTACTTCAATTCAAAACTCCTGCAATATATTAGATCGACTTAAGCTGGTTTGATCTGCGGAACTTTCCGAGTTATCGGTCATAACTAAGACAATACAATTTTTATGTACTCCTTCAATCACATTATTATCTTTATATTTTTTGTCTTTTAGCAATTATGATAACTCTTTTAAATCTCTGCCGGCTTTACTGCGCTGACGTTACCAAATAACGCTCCCGCAAATACGCAAAATGGAGATAAAAATAATTTACAACCTTGAAAACTGTAGTCCACAAAAACGAATAATGTCCATTTATGCCAGGCTGACTTTATTATTATTTGCCCGGGGCACGACAACTATAAAGCGGGCAGATAAGTTAGCGCCGAGGGTTGAGTTCCAAGGAGTCAACATAGTTTCGGCTCTGGACGAAAATACCTAATAAGAAGTTAAGTATACATCTTGTGTTGTAGTTTGAAAGGTTAAATGGGTATATTTGGTTGCTGCTTAGCGTGATAGGAATTAAACAATACCTATAATGCCAAGGGCAACCCTATAATATTGTGCACCGCTTTAGAGATTTGTCACAATATGCACTAGCACTAGTTTTCCGCAACATTTTTTTCCTACATCACGTATTAGAATTACAATTGTCATAAAAAACAAATGGGTTTTACTAACTGTGTAACGGAATGATTAATCATTTATGATAGATATCGATCAAAATATCTGTTTGATAGAACTCCAGAGAGGCAGTCAATCAGAATGCATTAAAAAACACAGCAGTTTTTTTTAAACAAAGTGCTTCCAAATTAGATGCCAATATTTTAGAGCTGGGCCTACTCGTCCTTAGAAGTAGTAGACTTAAGTATAAAACTAATTTGAAGTTAATGTTAGTTTTAAGAGAAAATCAGAAAAACAACTGTGCACCGTAATAACACCCCGTTTAGGCAGAATTTTTATTTAATTATTTTGTTCGGAAAATGGAAACAAAAATGTAATATTAAAAGTTTTTTTACTTAATTCCTATTTAAAGTTAATATTTTAATGTAAGTTAACGTCTCTTAAAGTCATCATCATCCCAGGCTACATACGTCCCACTGTAGGGCACAGGCCTCCTCTCAGTATGAGAAATCTTGTGCCGTAGTTCCCACGCGGGCCCAGTGCGGATTGGGAACTTCGCATACACCACTGAATTTCTTCTCAGATGTATGCAGGTTTCCTTACGATATTTTCCTTCACGGTAAATCTCTAATACTATTTCACATATGAATTCCGAAAAACTCAGAGGCGCAAGCCCGGATTCAAACCCACGACCTATGGCTTGAGAAGCCATAGGTCTGACCACAAGGCCACCATGGCTTATACCTTATACCATTACATTATACCGGTTAATGTGGCCTACCTACAAAAAACTTTAACAAGTCGTATGCAACTTTTGTCCAAGATTTGTATTAACTACATATCTATGTCATCAAGCCCAGTGTTGCCATATCCATTTTATGTAAATCCGTAGGTCCAGGCGAAAAAATCCGTAGAATTCCGTAAATCACCTGAAGAAAAATCCGTAGATCTACGGATTTTTTAAATTAGGTATATTCGATTGCACCTGAACGTTTAAATGCTATTCACAATCAGATTAGAGTCTGGCTAAAGTAAATTGGCAATAGAAAATCGACAAAAATTAAAAAAAAATTGGCAATCTATTCTGACAAGGAAGAAATTTTCTATTCATACGCTTCGGTTTCCCGTTCATTCCGTTCCGTTTTGTTCATTTTTGCTAGTTGTCAGCGAAACTAGTAAGTAAATTTTAAAAAATGAGGCTAGTCTGAAATTCCGTAGATTAGCCAAGCATTTCCGTAGGTCTGGGCACAAGGCCTAAAATCCGTAGATCTACTAAGCCATTAAAGATTTATCTTGTTTTAGATTTCTTCATGAATTAGCATTAAAATCAAAACCCGATGCCAAAGATTATCAAAGTAGTTTACAGACAAACTCCACATTAATGAGCCCCTATAATGATTTTTTGCTTTCAAAAACGAGTGATTGAGGCTCAGTGAACTGTTGAGATTATTATATTCCCAAAAACGGGGAGTAAAGCGGAGTCAACAACAAAACTAGCACTTTCACTCCAGTGTTTATTAAGAGGGTGTAAAGTTCAAAACGCCACTTTTTGTGTAAAGCAACCCTCATAAATGAAGTCGCCGTAATGCTGCCACAATACCTACTATAAAAACTTTTTCTTTTTATCACTGTTGGTAAAAGCTCTATTTGCATGTTTCTGTTGCGAACACTTTTTACGTTGTAATAAAAAGCCAAGGGTTTTTACTCAAGGAGATAGGCGAAGATGTCCTGAATGTTAATCTTACCTACCTGTATCACGTAGATTTAAAAGTGTATTAGAAAAGGAGTAAGTAAGTTATTAAATTGAATGAAATACACTCATAATTTTTGGTGTGGTTTTTAAGAGACAATTGTAAATTAATAGAAAAATAATTTCGTCGTTCGTCCGCTATATTGATTGTATTTCTTAATTTGGAAAAACTAAGTGTACATTTATTTTGGGTTTAACGTTTATTCCAGGAATTTAAAATACCAAAAATCTTGTTATAAGTAAGTTTAATATAATTAAGTAGGTACATCCTCTCTCGTGATCGTTTTTGGCCTTGAAAGACAGTACCCTCATTTCAAATTGTTTCAAGACTCAATGCAACGTTTTCTAATGCCAAAACAAAAAAATAAAAGCCTGTAACGCAAACATATTTAGTCGCTAATAATAAGTTAACGTCCGAACAAACATACATCGCGTGTAGCCTCAGATAAGGGGCGTCATAGCGCCCCGGTCACCTCACTCATTACTTTATCGTTCATCCACATGGATACAACTTTAGTTTACCTTTTTAATATTTCCTTTGTTAGGGTCCCGAAATTTTTAAGTGGCTTCTAGATTGTATGGAATCACATAATTAATAATCAGAGGAGCTATGCTGTTGATGTGACTATTTACTTCTACAAACGAATCGAATATTCCAGTTTTTTACCTCTCCCTTTCGGCTGTTAATAAGCACACGCTTTTCATGTTTCCATTATTTTTCCATCATCTCTGCAATAATCCATTTTTTTAGCAATTAACTTCGTAAGAGACTGAGCTGAGAAAATGTAATAGATAGTTTTGTGTATAAAATTGTGTAGGCGGACAATTGGTAGTCAAGATAAGTTTGAACCAAGGAGAGAAAGCACTAGGCAAAGTTGTCAGTAAGTAACCAACATCGTGTCATGTTTCTAAAGCATCCAGACTTTTAATTAAATTGTACATCTATAGAACCTAATTAACGTACGTCGGAATTTTATTGCTACCAACCTCTTACTCGTTCGTTCCATCGTTCATTCTATGCACCATTATGTGTACTGTTTCAGTCTGGAGTACTAGATAAAAATCCAGCGTCTTCAAACCCTTTGATATTGCGGGTGTCTATGGGCATCATTGATCAGTAGTATCAATTGAACCATTAGCTTAAGTAGGAACGCTACTTTTTAATTAATTTGTTTTGCCATAAATAATATTGTATAGAAAGAAGGTTTTATCAATTGAAAAGTAAACCGCTAACGTTTATGACTTTAGTTTATTTGGTTTGCGTTTTTTCATGGGCTAAAGTGGCGTATTACTAAATACGGACACGTTTTAAATACAAAACACACCTCATTAACAAAAATGCTAATAATATTTTTAAAAGGTGTGAATTATTCATAGGAGGGTGATTTAATTACTACAGATAACGTCCTCAAAACCCTTATCAGTCTATTGCGTGGCGTATTAGTGTCACAGAATGTTACGAAAAGTTTCACTTTATTTTATAAAAGGTTTTTTAGTCAATGCGCCACCCTAAGCTTTCAATAGCTTTTGTTAGAAACGGCAACGGAAGAAGCATCATGGCGATTTGAGTTTTTTTTATTTGCAGTTTTTGTTATTTTTTTATTATGAGAGAGAGGAAAACGAGCAAGCGGGTCATCCGATCATGATCACCACCGCCCATAAAATATTGACAACTCAAAGAGAGCCACTGATCTGTTGCCGGCCTTTAACAAAGGAGAGGGAATAGGGAAGGGCGAGAGCGAGAGGTATGGGCCCCCGGCGTTGTCACTGACCGTAGGTACGAAACGCAGCAGCAGTACTGCTGCTTCACGCCGGTGTTCTGTGAGAGGGTGGTACAGTCCCGGACGAGCCAGCCCATTCGTGTTGCAGTGGCTAGCTGCAACATGGCTCTACCACTACAAAATCTCTAAAATGTTCTCTAAAATCCTAAAACAATAACTTGAATTAATATCATCTTGAATGATATGCAAAATCTGAACTAATCTTGCAACTAAATAGATCCTAAACCTTAATATAATTTGAAAATGCGACTTAAATTGAAAAATCCTTTCGGTTAGTACCTATAGCTAAACAAGAATATTTAACCACAAAATGACGAACAGAGTCAAGGAACGCGGATGTAAATTACAGGAAAACACTCGAATTAATTGCTTATAGATTAATCACTTCAAAGTGGGTCAGCCTAAGGAAACTAAAGGATGGCCATCAGCAGAACAAATTTGTATTACTGTGGAAGCAAGCTAATCTATCATTTTGTTTACCCGTTGCCACAGTCCAAATGAACACACTTGAACCCATTATTGGCAAGTCATTCTGGTAACTAAGAGCATCAACGAGTTGAGTAAAATAAAGTAAGTTAACTTAATTTTGTGATGTTTGTTCTACAAATTTTGCCAGAAACGTGAATGATAACTTTTGTGTTCTTAATTTTCTCTTTCTTTTCTAAAATCATTAATTAAGAGTGCCAGAAATTATTTCAACGTTTTTGCTCCCATGGAAAAATAAAAAAAATAGCTAATTTTTTATCCCGTGGAAATTTCGTGAAATAGCTTCTTTATGCAGCTCTATGATCCGCAAAGAATATGTATGCTACATTTCAAGTATCTAGCTCCAGTGCTTAGTTTACGCACTGGTTTACGCTGCCTGTCATTCAACCATTAAATAACTTAACTCTTATATTTGAAAGCTTTATATATGCTTTATATTTAATCACTACTGATTGGGTTCCAAGCGACGGGCACCGGAGCAGAGGTAGGCCTAAAAGGTGGCGGGACGATTTGAAGCGATTCCAGCCGGACTGGCAACACTTTGCCGAAGCCAGGGACGAGTGGAAGGAGAAAGGGGAGGCCTTTGCCCAGCAGTGGGACACTGTATAGGCTATTAAAAAAAAAATATATATATGCACGATTGTGAACCAACTTTAGAAACTATATTATTTCTTATCCATATACGTTATGTATTCACTTACAATACTCATAATAAATCCGTAACAAGGACTCGTTTCTTTTTTAACAGTATCAATAGCAACAAACTTTGTCAACGATATCGCTTACGTATTTCAAACAGCTTCAAGTGACCCGGTTTCGAAAGCGCGAACGGAATGGAAAAATAACAGCAAACTAATTGGAGTACTCCTGGATAAACCCTTTTCATTCAGTTTTCAAGTTATCGGGCCTAATTTAAATGGTTTGCTTCGACGGTGAGTTTGCGTAGCGCTGTTCGAAAGTTTTATTGGATGCGAACGGCGGAATAAATAAACGAAAAAACCGTATTACCTACTTACCTTTTTGTATTTTTGTTCAACATCAGTAGAAAGCTCAACCATTCGACCTGTAGGTACGGGAATTTAAACCTGAAAGCACCTACACCAGTTTTCAAGTCAAAATACTAACAAACAAAAAGACCGGGTGAAATGAATTCAATGGTAAAAAAACAACGAATGCCTTTATCAGAAAGTCGACGTTTGACTGAAATCGCGTGCGGACGGTTGCGAGCTCGAATTTATAAGATTTAGTCGGAAAATAAATTAGGTACGACGGAAAAGTTTTCGGTAAATAGGAGGGGACGACGACAATGACGGATTAAATCACAAACACTGGATGGGCCAACATGTGCGCTTTAAAATAAAGTAAAGCGCGAAAAATAACTGATTTAACTATTAGAACTGTGATGTTTTAATAGTTAAATCAGTTATTTTTCGCGCTTTACCGCTTTGTAAAAGTGATTTTCAATTTTGATTGCACTTTTTTGAAGTAGTTAAAAATAATTATTGTTGAGTAATGTGAGTGAAATTGCAACACCTCGGAGTAACATAAATAATTCCTTTGATTGTACTCGTCGTAATACGATTACCATGTCGTCTCGCGATGCTAAAACCCAATTTAACAACAGTTTGACGTTCAGTCGTTGCAAACAAAGAAGCAACGCCGAAATAATAAAAATACACTCATCAATTAATTTCTATACAAGGTGGCCAAGAAAGAGTGTTACGTCCCTGAAATGGAAGTCACATAAGTTTAATAAACTATTGTGTAAGGTATGATTCTTCATGAACTAAATTCAATATTTGCATGACTTATTAAGTTTGAATGTATGAGACTAATAAATTATTGAACACCATGTATTATACTACATTTCAGGCAAATAAATAAATTTCATTTCATTTCACGCACGAATTAAAGCAGGAACAGAGCACATCCAGTAAACTTTACGTCTCCGAAACGTTGTCTCAGGGCGGGCTCAAGTTTGTTTGTACGTCTTAATCGCCGCCAGCTAGCTGATTACGAGCCGAACATTTCTTTAGCCGACACTTAATGAGGTGCCTTTTGAAGTTGCCTTATGTAACAAGGATTAGAATATTACAGCGAAAAATATACAAATAAATGGTTATTGTTTTTGTTTTTTTTTTTTATAATATTTGAATCCTTTCCGGCCATTGTATCTTGGTTACTAAATAGTGATGGGTAAATCATTTCAAGATTTCTAATTTAATTAGTAAAGGGGCTAAATAGATATTTAATTCCTCGTATGCGGGAAGTGAAAAAAAAGTGCATTTTAGTCTCAACTGTTTCATATAAATCCAATTTTACAGTGTAAAGTAAAATAGAAAAATGAAAATGTAGGATAGATAGAATTTATAATTCTTAGTCGGTTTTGTAATGGAATCACAACATGTTATAATTGTTGGTACTTAAGGAGTTTTTATATTAAAGGAATTGTTTCGATAACTGATCCATAATCGATCTATAGTAAAATTGATCCGTGTTTTAAGCATAATATGACGGGTTAAGTATTAAATAGCCCTATCTTCTAAACCGACCGTGGCAAGGTTTTTCTAAGTCGTTACAGTCTTGATAGAGTGATCATGGCAGGTGGTTGAGGATCGTTATCTCATTCTAAACCTTCGTGGTGACTCTATTGGTCAAATAGAGTGGTTTCCTTTTGCCTGGCAAGGTTACTTTACGTTAACAGCAACTATGTCAGTGACGGCAAAATAAGATTGTTTGAATAATCACAATATATCTTATTGCCAAGTAAAAGTTTTCATTGCCAGTATTCCAATCATAAACTTCTAAACCGACGCAATCAAAAGATACAGCAGTTTATGCCGCAAATTTCCGCATATTTTCTAAACTCGCAAGGGAATCAAAACCTACAGGGTACTTTCCATGAACTCAGAATCTTGAAATTTGGTACGAAGCAAGGTCTTGCACAGATAAAGGAATAATTGCGAAAAGCATAATTTTTTTTGTCTGTCTGTCTATATCAGTAACAAATCTATTTATGCCGCAAATTTTCGACACTCGCAAGGGAATCAAAACCTACAGGGTACTTCTCGTGAACTCAGAATCTTGAAATTTAGTCACTTCATATACCTAAAAAAAAATATTTTTAATAATTTTAAAGTTACTACCCTTTTCCTCATGAACGCGTAAAGGTATTGAATTGAAAATTATATCAAATACTCAGGTCTATAATAATACCTTTAAGCTGTAACAAAATCAAACTTCTATGTCAACGCAATCAAAAGAAACAGCAATTTAAGCCGCATATTTTCAAACTCGCAACTACGCGCAAGGGAATCAAAACCTACAGGGTACTTCCCGTGAACTCAGAATCTTGAAATTTGGTAGGAGGCAAGGTCTTATAGCACAAATAAAGGAAAAATTACGAAAAGCATAATTTTTTTTCTCTATCTGTCTATATCAAGAACCAATCTACAATGATCCCACACTAAGCACACTTTGCTTAGGAGCAGGGGTCTGCTAAGACTGGATGTTCATAGATACATATAAATTTGTACGGAACCCTCGGTGCGCGAGTCCAACTCGCACTTGGCCGGTTTTTGCAGATAGTAAGTATTATTCCGTTTTAATCGGATCTCTATAAAGTACTGAGTTTCAAGTTTATTACACCACTGGAAAAAACTCTACATACTCATATTCGTCAAGTCAATAGTTTTTATTTTAGCCCGAGTCTTCGTTAAAATAAAACAATTTAACGGAAACACCGTAAACTTAAATAAAAAAAACAGGAAGTAAAATTTCTGAACTTTGACAGCGTGTACCGAACAAAACGATTGCAAAAAAACTTACGTCATCCCAGCTCTATCATCAAACCGAGACTGTGTTAAATTTACCACAGCAAATCTGCATCCACCAGCAGTAACTGCTAAGTGCATGTTTGACTATTCATTCTAAATGCGGTTTTCTGCACTATCTTTTTGGCAGAGCTGTCTAATCTGTGCCGAATGCACGACTCGCCTCTTTTGAATTGCATACGGCCGGCTATTAATTACATGCGCTGCTTACATTTTCTGCACGGGCCTTACTGAGAACTGGGTTACAGTAGAATTTGGAATTTGGAGCATACGTCGTACTATTTCATAGTTACCTATACATCACGCTACAAAAGTCTTTTTTTATTCTGGTTAATCCTAATTGCAAGCGAGAAATTCTATGATGATTATTTAAGTAAGAATTAGAAAAGAAAACAAGTGACAATTAATCATTGAAATAAACAAATAAGTATCGTTGGAAAAGTGATACTATTTCTACTGGTGCCAACTAAGTAAAGCTTTTACTATGAATAGGTTGGTACCAGCCTAGCGGCAATGCATAAATATAATTAATCATTTATATTTTTAACGACCGCTTTAGCCTAGTTGGTAGTGACTCTGCCTACGAAGCAAGAGGTCCTGGGTTCGAATCCCGGTAAGGGTATTTATTTGTGTGATGAGCACGAATATTTGTTCCTGAGTTATGGATGTTTTCTATGTATTTAAGTATTTATTTATCTATATAAGTATGTTTGTGTATCATCGTCTAGTAACCATAGTACAAGCTTTGCTTAGTTTGGGACTAGGTCGATTTGTGTAAGATTGTCCCCTAATATTTATTTATTTATTTATAATGTTTTACACTTTCGCGATTCTCACTAATAACTAAAAATTTTCGGGCCTCAACTAATAAGTTGCTGCGATGGGCCTTATAAGATACCTCAAGGTAGCGCGATGGAGAGGGCTATGCTCGGTGTTTCTCTGCGGGATCGCATTAGAAATGACGAAACTAGCGCAAGAAATAAAGTCACCGATTTAGCTCGAAGAATCGCTAGACTTAAGCGGCAATGGGCAGAGCACATCACTCGTAGAACTGACGGCCGATCGGATGGGGCCTCCAACAAGTTGGAGCGACGACCTAGTTAAGGTTGCGGAAACGCGCTGGATGCGGATGGCGCAGGACCGATCTGTTTGGCGAGCCTTGGGGAGGCTTATATTCAACAGTGGACGTCTTTCGGCTGAAATGATGATAATGATGATGATGAATAAATTGCTGAAGTTGCCTCAACGTTTCAACCACATTGCAGCGGCCTGGTCACGAGTCGAGTGGTGATCGCGTGGAAGTAATTTCAGCAGTCTAATAAGCACTTAGTTTGTGATTAAGTCCCGAAAAATATTAGTTCATCGTTATTTATATAAATACCTACTACTTAATTAAATAAAAAGATTCTATAGCCAACATTAGTATATTTCACACAAATATTTTCTCGGACCGGGAGTCTAACCCGGGACCTCAGGTTTCTTAGTCAGTTTCTCCAACCTAACTACTAGGCTATCCAGTACTCTTTCGTATCAAATTATTTTTTAGCCGTATTTAAGTATTTTTAGTAAATAAAACACCTATTGGGTTATGACATTAGCACAGTAGAATCCCTATGTGTCACATCACATTTAACTGATCTACACTGGAAAGCAAACTTCATCTTTTAGTTTTAAAAAGGTCGGGCTACAGTACCCACGTGCGGTCTTCCCGGTTTAATGAAGGGTGATTTAATATTCGTTAATTAAACAATAAAATCAAAACAAAATTTGCACTCAAACAACAAAAACCTGAAGAAGCAATATCATTCTACTACAACACCTTAAGTTTGCTTGAGAAGGCGAAAGATTTTCTATAAAACATCACAGAATAAATATTTAATGAATATAGAGGTACTCTGAGTTAATTAATGACCAATATTCGTAAGACAGTACTTTATTTAACACACGTGTAAGTATGCTGAAAACAATAGGTAATTCTGAAGGGGTCATTCAAATTTAAATTTTCGCTCTCTCGTGAAAATCCCTTGGGTGAGGGTGAAGCGAATGGGGGGAGCAAGCGCTAATAAAGTAAATTAAAGATTAATAATATATTGTCTAAATATAGGTTTTTAGGGATACGCATGTATGTAAATTGTGGACCCTCGTGAAATCCAATACGGCCGTTTTAATTAAATTATGAATGTGCAGTGACATGTGATGTGACGCCAGTTTTAATCCTTAGTCAGTGTCAATTAGTATGGTTAGTGACAGTTGTGTAGTTCGTTAGTGTTAGTTGTTCTTCACCCTTTTTAGTGTGTTATGGTTGAAAATAATTTCATTTGACTAATTAATACTACTTAGCTAATTCTGAGAATATTCATATTTATTTTTAACCCCCGACACAAAAAGAGGGGTGTTATAAGTTTGACCGCTATGTGTGTGTGTTTGTTTGTCTGTGGCATTTTAGCTCTTAAACGGGTGAACCGATTTGGATGTGGTTTTTTGTATTTGAAAGCAGGTTTCTTGGCGATGGTTCTCAGACAAATGTTTCATCAAAATCAGTTAAGCCGTTTCAAAGTTATAAGCTCTTTTGTTAGCTGCAGAAGGGATCTTAGACTCATAATGGGCATTTACTTTATTTTCAAAAATATGGGCGACCAAATTGCGTTGGGGGTTTTTTAAATTCTTAATTAATAGTTATAATGTAATGCGTTGAGTCATAATCATAATTCATCACCCTCATCATTTCAGCCGAAAGACGTCCACTGCTGGACATAGGCCTCCCCCAAGGCTCACCAAACAGATCGTCCCTGCCCCATTCGCATCCAACGCGTTCCCGCAACCTTAACCAGGTCGTCGCTCCATCTTGTTGGAGTCCTACCTACACTGCGTCTTCCAGTCCGCGGACGACAGTCGAGAACCTTTCGGCCCCATCGGCTGTAGTAAATTATACGAGGGATGTGCCCTCCCACTATCATAATCATAATTGTCATAAGTCATCTACAACGAGATTGCAGATGACACAAGTAAAGTATCGTGTTACAATAGTATTTCATGCTTTTTGCAGTTGGATGTTGTTATTACATATTTTTAAATGTTGTTCGGTAAATTACATATCATAGGATTGGGGATGTCTAAAAAAAATACCCATGGTTTTTATATTTTTTTTGTATAGAAAAGTCAATTATAAGAAACTAATTTCAATATTTTGTCATTTAGTTCTCTACTTTTTTCAAAATTAATTATTGAAACTATTTTAGTTGATGACGTCAGATTATAATTGAGGGCTTCCACAATGCCAAATTTCTAAATCTATCTAAATGCGTACAATAAGGCAACCCCTTTAATTATTCTTTGCGTAGTAGTACACTATACACTGTGTCACTTTACTGGCACTGTCAAAGTGCTAGATGTCAGACAGCGGGTCCAAATCAAACTCCGTAGTATAATCCACGCGTAAATTGTGAAGAATTCTAACCACGCAGAATAAAGTACGACTTGAACCGGTCACGCAATTTACACCAATGTCAAATGAAGGTCATTGCTTATTTGTTATATTATAAATTAATTACATACTATTAAAATTAAATAACTACAGAAAACGAGTTAAAAAGCATTTATCTCGAAATGGTTTTCGATTTACCATACATTGCAAAAAAATAGACATCCCCAATTGTTTCCGTTCTTAATTTTTGAAAAATCTTTAATGATCTTGTAATTTCAGCGGTAAAACTTCATTATATAATGAAATAATCGATATATTATTTAATATTAATAAGCAAACCGCTCATTGTTCCCCGGGGAAATTAATATTTTTATGCAACACCGTCGAGTTTAAAAGTTATCCCTCTTTTTTAATTTTATTACCTACTTTAGTTGGTTCTCGCTTTAATAACGAAAACAAAGTTAAAATAACTTTACTGTAGCTCTGTAAGAAAATCAAATTGGTGTGAAACTGGCACTTGATAAGTTCAATGATGAAAAATAATCAGAAACATCGCCTAAGACAGTTTAACTGATAAGGGTCATAAGGGCAGGTAACTCATTCCCACCTTTTTATTACTCATCAGAACATAATTCTACAATTACGAAAATATATGTTCGTCTTATTTCAATGTTGTAAGGTTTAAAATAATAAACTTCTGAATATTCCAGCGACAAATTTGTCTTTGTCCTCTTTGGTTGACACGGTTGACCACCGGCTGACTTCGCACCTGTAGAATGCGCCTATCTCACCAAAAGATTCAAAAGCCTATGCCGTCAGACGGTTTTATTCGGTGAAAAAAATAGGCGACGTTATTTTAATTGACGTCGGGCACCATTAAAAAAGGACCTTCGGCAAGTGAATTATTCGAAAGGCTACTGGAATGGGAAATATTTGGACTTGTGCGCTTGTTGTGGTATGCAAATAATTCAAATTGACAGTTGCCTCGGAACGACTACTGGAAGTTTCATTATCTTTTTTGTCAACAGATTGATATCAGTGAGTTTCACACGACACCATAAAATTTATTACAAAACTAAGTAATAGAGAAGCAGTTCCACTATATCAACAAGATAAAAATGAACTTCTGCTCCCAAATCGAAAACACATATCTCATAAAACCGATACAATAATTCGGCTTTATTGAGTGGAATTAATAACCATATATATTACATAGGTATCACAAATGTAGTTGGAAGTTACTGCAACAAATAAAAGCGAATTGTCGTTTTTATTATTATTCGGATATCCGAGAGCATACGGCCGAGTGGGTATAATCTCGTAGAGGTATTAAGAAAGTTATACGAATCTTAAGCGGGGGGAAACTAACTTGGCCTCTGATATTACGTCCACGCAAACTTTTACGGCAATGATAACTTTCACGTGTTTGCTTTAGCGACTCTTCGTGGAAATTATTCTGAAACACTAACACACTATCTTGTTTAAAGGCAGGTTTAGACAGGGTCAGTAACTGACTTCGAATTCGAGACAAGTCAGCGCTGACCCGACAAATACCCAATGTAAATTGAAAGTCAGCGCTGACCTCCCACCGCTGTACTGACTCCAAATCAATTTACATGGGTATTTCTCGGGTCAGCGCTAACTTTTCTCGATTTCGAAGTCAGTTACTGACCCTGTCTAAGCCTGCCTTAAGGGAAAGTGATACAATGAAGAACTTGATACGACATGGCAAACTTGATAGGCCATTCAGAATAAGAATGTATCTCCACAGATTTACCAGTAGTTCACAAATGTTGTCAGACGTAGAACTGCTATAGGTGTTAAATTACAAAATTTGATCTATTTTTTAAGTAATTTAGTAGGTATAAACGTCTATAATGCTGCTGAGATATTTTTAATTAGTTGCGACAACAGCAATGTTCTAATGCTCAAAGTAAGTTGGGGTAAGAGAGCAGCGTAAAAGAGTAGAATAGAATAGGATAGGCTGCACATATTTTTCCTCATATTTAAGCCCATAGAAGCTTAGGTAAGCAAGAAGTAGCCGAGTTGTCGTTCCACGCACTGCGCTCGTTGTCTGTCGCAACTGAACCAGAAACTCGAAGGGAAACTTTTAATAGTTTTTCTTTATTCAATCAACATATTTTCGCTCTTGGACACTTCTCTCGCTTGCCAACAATTTGTTTTGGGGACTTTTTACTTTTTTTCTTTCACTCGACGCACGCTAACTCATGACGCTCCCAACGAATTTGGTCCCAAGGGTGCTTTAAAAAAGTTTTTGCCTGTGCTTGATCTACATGGTCTAGACGAAATAATTTATTATTGACGGTGATCTCGTATGTTGATCAGATTACGTATGACCTTCATGACTATATGTTTTGAATCTACACCAGCAAAATTGTGATTTGTTCTTAGGGTTCCGTACCCAAAGGGAAAAATGGGACCCTATTACTAAGACTCCGCTGTCCGTCCGTCCGTCTGTCTGTCCGTCCGTCACCAGGCTGTATCTCATTAACCGTGATAGCTAGCTTTCGGTTGCCGCTATAACTACAAATACTAAAAAACAGAATAAAATAAATATTTAAAACAAACTGCAACAAATTGCAGCACTGTTGCTTGGCGGCAGGATTAGCGAGTAAAACGGTGGTAGAAAGCTACAACAGAACTGCAAAGTACACTGCGCAATATAATCATTCCTAGACCAAAAAAAAATTGTGATAACCTGACTTAAAAAACTCTATAAATATATACCATTCTATTCCAATATTTATTCAGAAAAAAAAATTTTGCTGTTACAAAGATTTGTTCCGCCAATTTTCAACGCTCATTACATGCTCTGCATGAGTGTCACGCTTCTATATCATAGTTAATATGCGTGAAAGTGTTAAGGATGGCTTAAGGAAATATATAGAATACTAAACATATTATATTATAGAGCCTATTTTTACATCAAAACTATCGTAGTGTTTGGCCGTTACCTACCTACCAATTAATTAATTAATTGACTACCAATTAATTGACGTGATTTAATATAACCTGTCAAAACACGATTTTTCGTAGATTTTGAACGGCAAATGCTAGTTATGACGTCACTTCTTTGCTAACTATTTGTTTGTTTTAAAGCACCTGGAAATCTAATTTGGCAGTTAATCGAAAATAAATCTAGTTTTCAGAGCAAAAATAAAGTCTTATTACTAAAGTCGCGTCTATGAATTATTGTTTTATGGTGACATCTACCTTAAGATAAATTAAGTATTTTTTAAGAAATTATAGGAGTAACTTTTTTGAGTCCAACCATTGTATTGGAAGGTAGGTAGAGAAGTCTATACTGATTGGTAGAAATGTACTACGAGTATCGAAACTCGCAATTATTTTCTGCCGCACGACGCAACAAAGTGAATTGAATAAAAGTTTATTCAATTCACTTTGTTGCGTCTTACTTAACTCAGTTATTAAAAACGATTGCTTTATTTCAAATGTTATCGCATCATCAATCAATCTTATCAAACTTTCAACACACGCTTCCTGCTTCCACGTCACGAGTTCATTGGTGCTTAGCTCCTGTAGCAAGTGGACTACGAATCCCTAATTACATGTCAAGTAGCCCAATTACCGAGTATGAACAGTTGTTACTGTCCGTCATTATAACTTACCCACTTTAAGCTGTACATATACATGACTGTACCTTTAAGCCCTCATAGTTTAAACGTTACAGCGATAAGAATCGTGCGTTTGTTAGAGCAAAATAGTATTCTCAGACACAGCTCTCTGCCTTTTTTCCACGAACAGGCCACCAAAGGTTATGTTTTGAGAAATACATGACATCCAGATTTAATTTGAATCATGATCATGAAAGACAATGGCAATTCAGTCGGATGAATCTAATGATAAATAATTTTGGGTTCATTTTTGGTGCAAATCCAAACCAAAGTTGACCAAGTTAGGCTTTTGACTACCGTTAAGTCGGTTTACTTTGGTCCTAATGGTAATTTTGGCTATTGGGTTTAACTCGGTACAGATTTTATTATTAAAGGCTGGCGCAGACCAGATGCGTGTGCGTGCCATGCACCAGTTGTAATGAAAGAAACTGTAAGAAAGATGGCACACCATGTACACGCATCTTGTGCGCCATCTTTCTTATAGTTTCATTTATTACAACTGGTGTGCGTGCATTAGTCTGCGCCGGCCTTAAATTGAAATTATGAAATGTTGCCTTATGGTTGTTTTAGCCGACTGCCGACATTTTATTTTTATTAGACTCTTCTATTTCGTGGTTTTCATACGGGTCATAGTTATCCTCCATTGAATCAAAGTATCCAGACTTGACGGTACTATCATTATAACTAAATGATATCATGAAGAATTACGTTAATAGTCACAGTGGTCAGCACCGTCGCCTTCCGCTTGGTGCAAATATGAAGACAAATTACCGGTTGAAATAGTGCAATCGGAATGGAAAGAAGTAAAAATCAGCGTTGAATTGCTATTGCGGGCTCGTGACTAAAATGCCAGATGAGTAATTTTGAGATTCCCCGAATGCTCGCACCGCGAGAGAGCAAATGTCAGCATCTAATAGCATTGCGAGCATGATACGAGCACCGAAGTGTAATCGAACTTTGCTCTTGTTGTAAAAAGTCCACTAATGTGTTCGGTTGGCGAGGTATTTATTTTATGCGAAGGACTTAGGAAGCCCAAACAGAATTAAATAAGTGTACTCTATTATTGCTGATGCTTATGCAATGCTTATGATCTGTCATTTTGGAGCTATGTTTTTTTTACTATCTTTAATGTATATTTTTTGCTTCAAGTAACATTGCAGATGTAACCACATACAAAATTTTGTATGTATTGTATTATTATGTTTATTTTATGGTTGATAATGACACAACCTGCTTAAATACTTACTTCTTTTTGTTTTCAAAGGTTGCCTAGAAGAGAACGCCCTGTAGCGATAGGACCGTCTATTGCATACCGTGTACAAGTTTCTTATATAGGTACTACTTATTGCTCTAAACTGTGATGTATAAAAATAATTATTGTATTGTATTGTATTAATTAATGTTTTTTTAACTTATGTAGTATTCCTTGTTCCGCTTTCTATTGTTTACGCGTGATTTGCAAAGTGCACCTGTGTGTTTAACTAATAAAATCTTACGGTAATTTTTAAGCTAATTTTTAATATATGCGAAAACGAATCAAAAATATTTAGCTAAAGTATGGAAATACCACTAAATATCCATCCGCTTTGTAATTATAACAGGCTCAGTATTTTGCCTTTGGAATGCACAACTTTAAAGTTAACTAACTAATCTCGTTTCGAATATTACTTTTCTGTCACTTTAGTAAATTAATATTTGTGAATGATGGATTCACGTTCCACTCGGCCATCTGTTTAGCGATGCTAAGCAAATAGCGGAACAGATTGTCACGAAACTAACAAATTTCTATACAAAAAATACTCCGTTAGAAGGGAAAATGATTTATAATGTTATTTCGGATACATTTGAAGGAATGTTTATTTAGAAGCAGGAGGTTGACGTGCCGGTATCGGGTGTCTTGCGCGAGAGCTACCGAATGAATTTGGCTGGCCGGTAATCGCGTTTCGACGTGAGAACATTGTTATTTTTTCAATTATTTTAGTTTTTTTTTGAACTTTAATCATAGGAATAATTTTTGGTACCTGATGAAAAAAGGTTTTATGCTAAAAGTTTAAAAATGCTTGTACAGTAAAGTTTCATATTGCACTTCATAACTTTCTAAATTTTAACTGTTACCACAAAGCACTTGCATGTTTATCACAGTGCGCCTTTTGCACTTTTGTGTGATAATTTTTTTACATAATATAATATACGTACGAGTTAGTAGAAACTTAACAAATTTTGGCATGCATGTAAATGAGTAGTTTAAGCGTAGGTATATTATTCAGGTACCCTCGGAGTGTCCAGCTGGCGTCAGGCTTTGCCAACGTTCCGGTCTGCGGCAGTGACTTTATCACAGATTTTTTTTCCAAAATAAATCTAAATTCAGCTTGCGCCTTGCCAAATCGAGCAAGTCACAGTCAAAAACAAAAATGCATCAATAACTTCAAAATTTAGAATTTTATAGCAGGATGGGCAAATTGGCCTATTATGATCAATATGGACATGGCTGCGGTATGTCACTGGATAGGATACCTACCTTATTCTAAGTTCTACAACTTTTACTATGGCAGGTAGTCACAAACTCTGCATAAAGTAGTTAGAATTGAAACTATTATATAGGTTTTTTCGATACTATGTTCCTGTATAGCTTTACAGATTATGAAGGTTTTATAACTGTCGAAGATTTTGTCATAATTTTGTTTTTTAAGCGTTTTAATTTTTATTTTATCTTGCCCTAACTTTTTTTTACACACCAATTCAAGATTTTCCACCATACATAAAGTTGTAGAATATGAAAAATCCTTTCCAATGATAATATATGGCTTGTCGTTATATTGGTCCCTAGGCCAGAGTCCATACAAATCTGTCCATCCTCCTTTGGTGAACTTTGGTGAACTTTAAGTATGCGCCATAGAGGTTTGACAGCTTATAGCGGCATCATATACACATAGTTACTCAGTTTTCTAATACTCTACTTAGTCGGTGATTGCCTTAATGCACGTGTCCGCATGTTTCACGACTACACCGATTTGTCGGACAAGTTTCGGATTACTTTCATCGGATCGCATCTCTGATTAAACTTGCTCGAAACACAGCTTGCTTTATCAAATAAACTAAATAGAATCTGCCGCCGTTGTTCCGAGCGCATTGGACGGTCTCGGAGTTGTCTCGAGTTATTTGCCAATGTCATTTGCGAGTTTAATAACGTTTGATAGGCACATTGGCCCTGAATCAAAATTTCTTAAGATGCCCACAAAAGTTACCTATATTGTATAAAATAGCACCCGAAAATATAATGTACTCTGAACCCGTGGAAATATATGTCGTTTTTTTTTTAACATTTGCCTGACCCATTTCCGTGTGTCTTGATTTATTATTAATAAGGCCGAAATGCGATGGTGACTTTAGCCACCGAAAAAGTTTTATATATATATTTATTTAATCAGTACAATATAAGGCTTACATTATAAAAACTCCTAAATTGCTAATTTATTACAAGAATAAAAGCACATAAACTTAATACATAAGAAAAACAACAAACACCAGATAATGAATTAAATCGACGAACACTAATATTTGAGAATTTTGCCTAGCAGAATATGCCATAATAACAATTTGCAAAAATTTAATACATGCTGAAATATCTCACAGATTTTTTATTATTCTGTGTAGTGTACGCAAATTAAATACTGCTGTAGAAAATGCAAAATTAAGTCGATTAGTCAATTTTTCCTATTAATTTTGCGGCATATATAATGTAGAATCTAATAAGTTATCTTTAAGTTAGGTATCGCTGACTCGATTTCGAAAAAAAAAATCGTTATTGAATTATTAACATAACATTACAAAATGCCTACGAATAAAATTTGAATTCAGTTTAAGGAATGCAGACATGAAGAATACCTACTTTTTGAATATTATTTAAAAGGTGTTGTTTAATAGAAGAATCAAATCATTGTGAACGAGGTTTTATGGCATTTTGCTGTAGTTTATTGCTATTTCCCAGCATGGAATCTGGCTACTGAATGACTAAAATGACATTTAAGTATCGTAAAATATTATCAATTTAGTACAAATATATACAGGTTTTTGAACAGAATTCATTCTTTAGAATAAATATTTATTAGTGTCAGTAAATGTGTTTTGTATGTTTTATGAAAATAGTAGTAGATAGTTGAATGATTTGACCTAACGCCTCTTAAGCCGAGGGTCGCGAGTTCAAGCTCGGTCTTGTATCTCTTAAGTTTTATACAATTTATATGTAAAATTGAATTTAAGTTATTCCATAAGATTTGATAAGTGCCGTTGAAAAAACAATAGAATGGTGATAGACTTGTACTGAGTAGAAGGAACGGTCATTATAAAATTTATCAGCATTGACAGGCTTACTTAATTTAGGTACATGTTGTTTTATGAATCGTTTATTTTAATAGATAACGACCAAAGAAGCAATTGTAATGCCACGTAAATATTCCAATTTACTCACCCATCAACATTTAGAGTTGATAAAGTTTACCAATTATTTTGATTCCTCGGAAAAGATAGTATAACCACAATGCGTATCGAATAACGCAAAATGTCACAATAACAAGGTTCTGTAGTGTCCTAAGAATCTAATTGGTTGACCATCGTAAATTATATAAAAGTACATAGAAGGTCCTAAGAATTTACAAAATCTGAATTTAAAAAAAACTGTAGCTGGTCAGGCGTGCAGTAGGATAAAATTCTTGCCTTACCTTAGTCGACTAAAAATGCATTTGCGAAGAATTTACTAACACGAACCTAATATGGAACTAGGCGTGCCGGACGGGTTAATTTCATGCAAGCAGGATTGTTCTAATGGCCACATAATATTCATTTATATGCACGAATTCCGACATTCTTCGACATCATTAGAGTCATTACAAAAATATTTCCAAACATAACGACCAAAATTAAAAGTCCGTTATTTGACCAGAGCACGTAAACCGAACCATAAACTCTTGCTTTTCCAACAGACTATACAAGCTTAACCTTTGACAATCTGGCAGAAATCTCTCATAAAAAGAAACATTTGTATCTACCTGTTGCATTACAAACAGAATAACAGAACATCTATCTCAATTTGAATAATATCAATCTTCGATAAAATATGTTCTTTGCGTTCAATAATTTATCATAATGGAAGTTAATATTCCGGGCATAGACACGCTCAAACATGTTTGCGTTATCAATTTATCACTCGGAAGATATTGGACCTAAATACTTCTAGGGCTCTCGTATTTGCATAATCATTATTATTGAACACATCGTGGTGAGCGTCGGGCGATCTTCTTAGCTCTTATCGTGATATCATAAAGATAATGTTTGCTCGTCAGCCGTGGAATGCGCCGGCCGCATTAGTTGGAGGTAGGCGACCGTTTCAGCAAATTGCCTCTCTATATGCAGAAAGCAGCAAAACCGATTTTCATTAACCGTTTAGAGACGTCCGACAAAGGGCGAGCGACGATACACTCTGCCCGGTCACTATCTGCGGAAACTTGAACAATTGCCGCGTCTCTGGCCACTGAAACATTTAAGGTTTTAATTAAGAAAATGTGTTTGGAATGTCCAGAGGCCGATGGAACACTTAGCCTAAGCGGTCGCCTGTAAACTTTGCTTAGTAAATTTCCCATGCAAAATTCCTCCCTTCTGCGTCATGGAGTGTTAAGTGACAGTTAGCACAAGTAAAGCAAGCAATCCGTATGTAAATGTTGCAGCGTTGTTGCATATTAATTCTGCATTTACACTGTCTGAGTGTTATGCCTAACGGGCGTTTAGTTTTATCGACGTGTTAAACATGTACTGCAGTTGATTATTGTTATGATAAACGTATTCGAACAATAACTGCAATGTAAAATTAAATGAATCAGTTTATCCCCATAGGAATAGAAACAAACTGAATTTACTAAGTATTTTGTAAATAAATCAAAGAATACCACAAATCTGAGTGCAATCTATTCCGTTGAAACTAAAGAATATTAAATAAAGCAACCTAATTTAGATTTGAACAAGCACTTTACAAAAATGCGTGTGTCGCATTAAATTACATACCACAAAAGTATAACGGTCTTTTGAATGACTTCAAAAGACTTTTGCACAAACCCGTGCCAACCAGCCACTCATAATATGGCCACTCAAAAAGGATCATAACCCCTATAAAAATCAAAACCGGTTCATATTTCGTGGACATAAATACACATCGAGTGCTTATGTCACACCTTTCGATACTAATTTCGCCGTTAACACAATACCGACCCCTAAATCATGAATGAACATGAAGCATTAGCTGTATAAAGCAGAAGGGGTGACAGAGCGAAAGAATATAGAAAGGGTACCGCCATTTGGGTTTTAATATATCCCATAATGTACGGAACGTGTGGCGAGCTTAAGCTTCATATTAATCCAATTATTTTGAAAAACCACGTATGTTGAATATCGAGATTAGGTACTTACGTCAGTCAGTTATTTTGCTATGTCGACCGAAAAAGATTTTTTGCTTTTATTTTGCTGAAGCTTTTTGTTTTGTTCATAAACCCGTTTATCATCGCAAGTCTTATTACATTATAAATTGCCTTTAAAATTCTATTAGCATTAATTAACACGTTACTTTAAACTTGCATGTAATTTAGACGACAGTAAATTCTCAGCTAAGATAAAAATAACAGATCAATATTGGCACAAATAGATGCGACTCAAAAAACCGTGACCCCTAACAGATGCACGTAGACCCCTCTTAGGCACATGTCACATCACTTCAAAAACCCAAGGGTGCCCCGACCACCAGCACGAATCCTAAATCATCAAAATCCCTTGTTAATCCTGCGCATTGTATATTATGATCGTCGGACTTAAGTTCTACATATCACTAATACCTAACATGTGGCACAAGTCGTGATATGGGACACATGTGGCCTGATTCAAGAACATTTTGCAGAGCCATAGAATAAACTAGTAAGTAATCGACAAACGAAACGTATTTTTTTTCATTCGGCGTATTTTTCGTAACTATCCGTTGTAGATAACAAATTGGTTTGAACTCTGGCAGTTAGTAATTCAAATTTTATTAATGCAAAAATACCTGAAGTTCCATTAAAGTCCAATTAACACAAACTTCTGAAATCCAATTAATATTGAAAATTGTTTTAGGATGACGACCGAATAGCCTATATAGTTGTTGGAGAACCTGACTACGAAGCTTAAGGTCCCGGGTTCGATTCTCGGTCGGGGCAGATATTTGTGTGAAAAATACGAATGTTTGTGCTCGAGCCTTGGATGTTTATTAGTTATGTATTTAAGTACTAATTATGAATTTATCTATGTATGTATGTTTATCCATTGTCTAAGACCCATTGTACAAGCTTTGCTTAGTTTGTGACTAGGTCAGTTGGTGTCAATCGTCCCAAGCTTCATTTGTCTTCTAATATATAAATATCTCGTGTCATGGTGTTTGTTATCGAACCCCACCGAAACGGCTTGACAGATTTATATGACACTTTTTTTTTCTCTATATTCGGTAGATCTGAAAATAGGTCGTAGGTTATTCTTTGTATACCTACCCCTAATATTCGCAGACCGAGTCGCGGGCAACAACTAGTTATTTATATAAATGTAAGTTTTCTGGAAGAAAAAGTACCGACTGCGTTTTTATTTTAATACTAGCTGTTGCCCGCGACTCCGTCCGCGAAGAATGGGGGGGGGGATAAAAAATAGCCTACGACCTATTCTCAGACCTACCGAGTGTAGAGAAAAAGTTTCATAAAAATCGGCCGAGCCGTTTCGGAGGAGTTCGGTAACAAACACCGTGACACGAGATTTTTATATATTAGATTAATTAATTTCATAATACGTGTACCTATTTATTTATTTATTTATTTATTTATTTCACTGTAAAGTCATGTACATTTTAAAAGATGTTTTAATAGTTTTATAAGTCGGTCCATGACGCCCTGCAAGGGCACACAATAATACTTAAAACTAAATATTTCATTTATGTCATATTTATATTAAATTGAAATCATGCATTATT
This sequence comes from Archips crataeganus, assembly GCA_947859365.1. NCBI lineage: Eukaryota > Metazoa > Arthropoda > Insecta > Lepidoptera > Tortricidae > Archips > Archips crataeganus. The sequence continues at coordinate 13,406,531 of OX402056.1, read as the reverse complement.
ATTATTACTAGATTATATTATTACTTTAATCTTCAATTTTATGAACATACATTAGAATTAATAAAATTAAAACAAATTAAAAACAATCAAAATAAATAATAAAAATTAAATTACAATAATCACATTAGGTACATTCAATTAATTTTGATTATTACATTACAGGAGTATCTATGTCATCAAGTGCAGCGTTTCCTAGTCCAGCCTAGTCCAGTTAGCTACTGAATATACACAATTGTAAATTAAATGGGTATTTCAAACAAAATCACTACCTATTATTTCGCTTCTGAATCTTTACTACGCTGTGAGTTTAGCGAGTTCTTACAAAAACTACCACGAATGACACATTTTACTGCGTAGTTTTTTTTTCGAACTAAGTTAAGCCTGGGGCGACATTATACAAATAAAAAGTTACAAATTGACGTTTCCGGCGCTCTTTGGCTCCCGAATTTGACGCATTTGTTGAATTGCTCACGAAATCAGTACGAGGAAGTTTAAGAATTCTTAGGCATCAACAAAATATTGAAAATGTATACTTATATTTTAAAGAGTGTCCACTTAGCCTTACGGTAGGTACAACTGACACATAGAGCTATAGTGTAGGTACATACATCAATTACATCATACATAAATATGATATTAGCGTACACTGACCGGAAAAAATAACTAGTTACTTTCTATACAAAGTTGTGCGGACACAATATTGTATTATTATTAGATACTGCACCAAAATTTTAAAGATGAACTATAATATTGATGTGGAGTAGGTATTAAAAGTTGAACTATGTATGTTTACCAGTAGTTAAGCAAACAAGATGATGACTAACTGAAAAAATGACCACTGTGACACGAAAATTCCCATACAAATGTATTGTTAGCCAAATAGTGTGATGCACATGCACAACATTACAAGAAACAAATCTCGTTTTCTTTTAACTACCTGTGTTAAGGTATTCAACTTTTTGAACTCCTCTCTTAAATAACTGTAAAGCCATAGCTTTTGTTATATGTTGTTAATTAAACCTCCCAGACAATCATTTTGTAATGCACAGTAACATACACGGAAGTAAATTATAATTATCCAGACAATATCTACGTCCAACGAGACCACGTCATATCCGAAGTATGTTCTCCGGATTTTTAATAACAATTCCCAAGTTAATAACAAAGTAAACAGTGCAGCCCTATGTAAACAAAAGCAGTGGAACAACGGAGCCGTGCAAAATTAACCATAGATCACAAGTTTAATAGAAAAGACTGGATATAAGAGCAAAAATCGAAAATTTATGATAATCAAAATAGGCTTTACAGAAAGCATTTGGGAATGTTCAGGGGTTTTTGCCTTTTAAATATTAAAAGGAATATTATAGTCTAAATGTTATGTTCTGGTTTGTAAATCATTATTTTCAAGATTTTTTTTCTACTGTTATATTTTATTGGCAAAACCTTCAAGTCGCGACAATCATATAAAATTAAATGCAATTTAGAACGAGGAGTCAAAATTAGTGATAATTTTAACAGATGCCACCATGCTTCTTCTTGTTCCTACTCTTTGGTACATGCTTGTTAATGAATTATTTGGAAAGGATAGTGAATAAGAAATAAAGATTAAGAAAGCTCAAAGTCACTCAGAGGGCGATGGAGAGGGCTATGCTCTGTGTTGATGAAATGATGGAATCCGAGTAAGACCTAAAGTCACCGACATAGCTCGAAGAATCGCCAGACTCAAGTTTAGTGGCAGTGGGCAGGGCACATCGCTCGTAGAACTGATGGCCGATGGGGCAAAATGGTTCTCGAGTGGCGTCCACGGACCGGAAGATGAAGTGTAGGTAGGCCTCCAACAAGATGGAGCGACGACCTAGTTAAGGTTGCGGGATCGCGTTGGATGCGAATGGCACGGAACCGATCTGTTTGGCGAGCCTTGGGGGGGCGTATGTTCAGCAGTGGACGTCTTTCGGCTGAATGATGATAATGAATAAAAAAGTAAATTGGCAAAGCAACTCGAGACTAGGCTCACCAAAGAGAGAGAAGGAAGTCAAAATCCTGGTAAGAGCTCCCGAACATATAATTATTTAAAAAAATGTTACCCTGCTATAATAATGTTGTTCATAGATTTGCAGACTTTTCTTTATATTCTTAGGTCTATCACGTTTGTATTGTTTCTTTTTTTATATTTACAATAAACTCTGCTACCGGTCTAGTTTTTAATATCTAAAAAGTTCAGTTTTAATTGAGCAAATTTAAAGCATTTTCATGAGTTTTTTGGACTTATATTGGATATTCTGTCGCGAATAAAAAAATATTGTTTTAAACTTTCGCAATTTTCATTCATAGTTACACCTGAGACTTATCACAACAATTTTATTTCTCGTCGAAACTGCAAGGTATTTGCAGTTTCGACGACTATTGTCGTAGAAACGAGTAGACTGAAGATGGATATAACGTTTGTTTACTCGTGTGGCCGTTGGAGTATTAATGACTAAGGAAAAATACAATTTTATTTATTGAACGGAAAATATTACAAAAAGTACCTATATTAATTTAAAAATAATTTAAATTACAGAGCAGAAAAAAATTAGGAAAATTCGGTATTTTCCTTTATTTTACACAAGAATGGAAATGTCACAAGTACGTGGCGCGTATTTGGCTAAAATACCATATTTTTACAAGCTTTTATTTAGCTCACCCCGTTTGTTTTATTCTTGGGTCAAATCTTAGAAGTCGAATTTGACCCACTTCCAGTGGTTGGATTCACCTGAATAATTGGATGACAATGCAAGTACAGTCAACAAAAAGTACAGTCAGCTAAAAAGGTTGCTTTTAAAATGATTTTTTTAACAACACTTATTAATATACCACCTCAATCTCTAACCAAGCTAACTGCTCAAAAAGTTAGGTATTGGGGAGGTTATGGTATTTATAATATTTGAATTACCACACGAAAATATTTCTTTCTATTTACTTTATAACATTTCTTTAACTAAATTATACGGTAGCCTAGTTTTGCTGTGCAAAATAATTACACTGCAAAACCTATACTTGACACAACTAAACCGCGCGAGTGTCGTCTACCAATGCAATCGTGACCAATTACTAAAAAACATAGCAAATTACTTCCACAGTGCATTGTTTGAGCGAACCCTTCTACTGTTTGCTTTTGAAAATTTATTCACCCTCCATGTGTTCAATAATAAGTGTAGGTTACATGCACCATTTGAATGCTTCCTGTTGATTTTGAACATAAAAGATAATCTACCGCATTGGTATAAAATAACCGTATTTTTCTCGTGTTATGATTTGGTGCGCACCCTTCCACGCGGTTCCTCAGGTCGAATTTAGGGGAAATCGGTTTGTAAGTTTTTTTTTTCTCAGAGCACTGAGGTGGTAGAGAGCTACACCGCCATCTGTCGGATGAACTGCATCGAGTTCCTATCCGATATCCATTGAGTTATTCCTTGGGATACGATGCGTATTAATATGAGGGACCTTATAAAGGGGATGCAGTTGTAATCGCTATGGCCGAAATTGGCGTGGATGATAAAAAATACAGTGAGGAACAAACATATTATGATGTAGCTCAAAAGTCAGATTGGTGAGAACAGGGACTACTTATTAAAATAAGAATGTGTAATATATGTAATGCTGCCTTTGCAAAGATTTAAATGAGACATGGCAATGTTAGCGTGATTTAATTTGTCACTCTTTTAATATAATAATGTGAAAAGTTATAAGTTTGCGTGAGTATTTAGTACTCTTTCACGCTAAAACAGCTCGACTAATTTGGATGAAAGGGATGTAGATAACTGGGCGTCTGGAATAACACATAAATTACTTTTTAATCCGATATTCCTACGGGGTCAAAGGAAAATCCTAAAATCTTAATCGCTAAGTCTAGAGAAAAAAATTTGCATGGCTGTTCTTCATACAACGTTTTAAGTTTCGGGGATTCCCATAGCAACTTAATAAAATCCAGGAATTTCAATTTGACTGCCAGATCTCATGGTTTACGCCTGCGAAGCCGCGGGTAAAGTCTAGTTGTTAATCAAATAATCCTTTATCAAAATCAATAGTACATTGTTGTAGAGGCTGGAAAGTAAGCAATAGATGGACGAGTTTGTTTGAGGGCCGACGCGTAGCGGAGGCCGTCGAAAGTACGAGTCCATCTATTGCACTTTTGGCCGAGACTAAACATTGTGCTTTTCACGACTAATGCGAGGAAATCATTATCATCATCATCATCATAATCATCCATCCATCCATCCCGTCCATCCCGTCCATCCTGTCCATCCCGTCCATCCCGTCCATCAGACCATCCGTCTATCCGTCCATCTATCCCGTCTATCCCGTCCATCCATCCATCCCGTCCATCCCGTCCATCCCGTCCATCCGTCCATCCGTCCCGTCCATCCCGTCCATCCCATCCATCCTGTCCATCCTGTCCATCTGCCCATCCGTCCATTCTGTCCATCCCGTCCATCCCGTTCATTCCGTCCATCCATCCCGTCCATCCGTCCATTCCATCCATCCCGTCCATCCGTCCATTCCGTCCATCCCGTCCATCCCGTCCATCCGTCCATCCGTCAATCCTGTCCATCCCGTCCATCTGCCCATCCGTCCATTCTGTCCATCCCGTCCATTCCGTCCATCCCGTCCATCCGTCCCGTCCATCCCGTCCATCCTGTCCATCCCGTCCAACCCGTCCGTCCCGTCCATCCCGTCCATCCCGTCCATCCCATCCAACCCGTCTATCCCGTCCAACCCGTCTATCCCGTCCATTCCGTCCATCCGTCCATCCGTCCATCCATCCCGTCCATTCCGTCCATCCCGTCCATCCCGTCCATCCGTCCATCCGTCCATCCTGACCATCCCGTCCATCTGTCCATCCGTCCATTCTGTCCATCCCGTCCATCCCGTCCATCCCGTCCATCCCGTCCATCCGTCCATCCAGTCCGTCTGTCCGTCCGTCCGTCCGTCCGTCCGTCCATCCATTCATCCATCCATCCATCGCATGCAGCAGACGATTACTGTTGATTGGTCCAATAATGTCGTTTCAGCACGCCAGGAATGAAATTCAGAAATTATCTTTCAAAAAGTCGTATCGTATAATGAAATACATATACTGATACGTCCTGTTTTCGATTAGTGTAACTTTGTTGTCGTGTTTGTGCGCCATAAATGAGTCAGCTGTTAAATGTACATATATAGGCAGTTTTGAGTACTGGATTTAGGTTATCTATGGCCACATTTTCGAGCAGTGTCGTGAAAATACTATATCCTTCCGTATTTATATTTATTATTACAACCAGGGCTTAATCGCGACAGTCTATTGCTAAGATAATAATAATTGCATGTATATGTATGAAAAGCCGAGTTTAGACCTGCAAGAAAATCGTGCAAGATGCATTACATTGCGATGTCGTAAAGCAAACGAGTTCGCAGTGGTCAATCGACCGCCGCAATGTAATAGAACTTGCACGATTTTTCTTGCAGATCTTAATCTCTGGGTTTAAAACTATACTGTACTTAAAAACATAAAATTAACAGCCAACAAAAGAAACAGATATACAAAGGCGAACTTATCTTTAAAGCATAAATTGTTACGTTTAAAACAGCGAATGTTAAAAACAATCAGTATTTAATCCGATTAAGCCATTACGCTTTATTTCCTCGCCTAAACGCAACGTGACCAACGTCAGCACTTAGCGAGATGTAGCATAACAGTGTGTTAGCCGATTATTACGCCCGAAACACTTGCATAGAATTATGGGCGTCTTAAAACGGCTCGAGAACTCGCGCCTGTCTATTGATGAACCGGGAAGATGTTTAAACATGGAGAAAGACTCTTGTAAAACATATGTCTCAGATCTATCAAGGTGATTGTTTACTTACTATCCAAAATTTTGATACGTGATTTGGTATCGATAAAATATTTTTTGATGAATTTGACATATCGAATTTCCTTCATTTTCGAAGTGATATATCACGTTCACTTTTGATCAGATAACGAGATAGACCATGAAGTAAAATGTAGTCAGATGTGGCTACTCTACCTTTGCAGGTCAACTCTACTTTGATATTTTGCTTTAAGCGACAACTATACAAATATTAATATTTTTAATAAAATTTAAAACATCTTATACATGAAATACAATATTTTAGTTTTCACAAAGTGGTCGGAGATGGTCAAGGTAAAATTTTGTAATTAATTAATTTAGACCTCCGCAAAGTAACGTCTAAATCAGCTAAATATTTGACAATTGTTTAATTAACATATATATGTTCTCCGCCACCTTATGTGAAAACATATCTTCCTACGTAAAAATAAAAGTAAAAAAAAACTTACATTTAAAATTAGTCCGTCTCCATACCCACCGCACTCAGAGCGGAACAGTAAGTGCGGTATAAGTAATTATTACACAATAACATTCTCGGAATCGTTATTCCAACGCTTCCTTCCTTGGCTTTCGGGAACTGGAGAGGAACGAATAGGTTTATTTTAGACGTAAAATGAGTCCTAGCAGCTTTGAGGCTATCCTATATTTATATTTTATGTGTCCACCATCAGACCATCACATATTAAGTTATAACTTTATTTATGGAACTGATTATTATCGACGTATTCTCTTCATTAATTATAAGTCAGTAAGCAAATTTCGTTGCAACAGCTGCAGCGGTTTACTTCTGAACATATGGCTAAGATCCCACCGTAAACGTAGGCAAATCTTACCCCTAATACTTTTTTCGCAACGCTACGGCGTTATATGACCTCGTATGGAACCTTATATTTAGGTCCCATTTCGATCAAATAACAAATATTATGTCCAGATTTTTATGGTGGGATTTCACACTAATAAATCAATCGCAGGGAGCAGTATTCAACCTGATACATCCCGCAGAGAGACTCCTCATACTACGTCCCAAAATACGGCCTCTGTCCAAGAACTGTTTATTGGCTAGTTCTTTAAGTCACATAAATAAAAATGTATAATTTTTGTTGACAGGTAGCCGTCGGAGCTGAAAAGTTCTCGAATGGAGACCGCGGACTGGCAAGCGCAGCGTGGGACGTCTACCAACGAGACGGATGGATAAAGACCGCAGGTTCAAGGTGGATGCAAGCCGGTTCCAACCGTAATGATTGGATATCAATGATGCCTACATATTATTATGTCCAGCAGAGGACGTCCTATGGGTGAAATGATGATGATGAACTTTCGTTATGCGCAGTCGTAGTTATTGAAAGTCATATTTAGGTCAGAATTTCCGTATATTTTTATCTAAATCGACAAAACTATTTTAAAAACATAAATTTGATGGTTGTTCGTTATCATTTTCTGAGAATGTCTCAGGATACTACTTAATTTTAGATGACCTCTGTTCACCGGAAGAAGCACTCGAAAGGTGCCACATTCACACAAATCAAAATCTTGTTCGGAGAAGTTAAACGAACACTTTAAATTTTGGGATATATTAAGAAAAAAAATGTCTACTTTTATTCGACACCAATGTTTCCAAGAACACGTGCGCTATTACAGAAACCACTTGAATACCACGTGCTAATGAGGAGATCATCTGCGCTTGAGTCTGGAATAAATATATTTCGGTCATTTTACAAATTTGCTTACTCCGTTTAACTAATGTGTATTTTTTTCTACAAAACGCGTTAGTTACATTGAGTGTACAAATGTGGTGAGCTACCTTGCTATCCGCGACAAGTTTGAAAAAGTTTTTTTCTAGAATGATTATTGCTCGGTAAGATAAGAGGGAAATTTTCATCATTCTTAATGTAATATTATAAATACCTACGAAAGTAACTCTGTCTGTCTATCCTCTTCAAGCTTAAACCGTTGAACTGATTCAGATAAAATTTGGTTTGGACGTAGTTTAAGAACCTGAAAAGGACATAGAGGACAGATTTTACCTTAAACAATTGTATAAATCCCGCGGGATAGTAGTAAACAATTTCTTCGCAGACGGAGTCGCTGGCAACAGCTACACTAAAAAATAAACTCGTCTCACTTAACAGTTCAAGATGTTTGGATATGAAGGGATGACAACGCGGTGTTTGTAATGTATATTAATATGTGTAGTAATGTAGGGTCTCATACAAAAATTTCACAGGGATTTGAACAAAGTCATTATTAATCATTATTATGAGGGTGAATAAATATTTATGATTTTCGTTGTTTTGTTGCTCAGGTGGTGGTATATGAATGTGTATCTGCCACAAAACTGTAATGGTCCTGTTTGTGGCAGACATTGGAAAAAGGCGACTGTACCTTACTGCCGTGCTCAAGCTAAAAGGCGGCTAAGTGACATTTGGTCAATTTCGACTTTTCAATACCATTCTGCTTCTGTCTAGGAACGGTTTTTCTATCTTTTACCGTTTCGAAAATAATTTTTCAAAAAAAGCGGTTAAATACATAAAAAGTGGACTTTGCTATGCTTAAAGGCGACTAAACCACTTTACTTAACTAAAAAGCTACTAAAGTAGTTTAAGGTTTGGATTGTTTTTCCATTTTTATTATAAATGCCAAGCTTAAAAGCGGTTATTATTTTTGGGTACACTAAAAGGCGGCTAAACGTCTTTAACCGCTATTTAACTAGGTTTCGTTGAATAAAATACTTCGCTGATACCTGACTACAAGGCGATTATACGACAATGCATCACTAAAAAGCAGTTAAAATCACATTGCCGCCTTTTAGTCCTGTATTCATGCCATAATTCCAGTAAAAAACCTACAGTTGAAAGCGGCATTGGTCCGTGCGTAAAGTAAACGACATATTTTATTTAATTGTTTGCATAACTAAAAGGGGGCTATTCTACAATACATGACTAAAACGCAGCTAACTACGCCTGCCTCTTTCTTCTGTACCCTCGCTAAACCGGAAAACTTACCATAATAAAGTAACAGATGTGTCAATGTGCAGCAAGCTCTTAGTGTAGGAAGACGTTTCGCGGGCGGACGGCGACGCATTCCCACCAAATAACATTATGGCCGATAAACATAATTATTATGAGGTCTGTAAGTTACATAATTTTCTTTTTGTGTAATCGCAGAATTATAATTAGTTTTACAAGATTTGTAATGTACTCGGTTGACTAGTAGAGTATGTACATATATTACAATTAGCCACTCACGTGCCTTTTTTCCAATTACTATCATTTATTGACAAGTGATTTCAAACAAGGTCATTACTGACTTAAGGAATAAATATGATTGAAATAAATAAATAAATTGGCAACCGTGGTTGCACAAAGTATGTGATTGGCTATGTAGGTATGTATCTTGTACGTTAAATTTGACCCACTTCCTGGTTACCGATTGAGCTGACATTTTGCAACTTAAATCAACAATACGCATACTTAATATTCCGTCTTCCGTCTTCTAATTCCGTCTTCACCCGGATCTTTGTTGTTTTTAAGCTGCCCCAGGACAATCCCAATCTCGCTCATTTCGACGTCCGGGATATCATCAGTGTTGTGGCGTGTTAGTGAGGCTCTGATGTGATTTGGATCGGGAAGAGGCTGTGCAGCATGGGAAGCATACAGCTGTCCATAAAAGTTCTCAACCTCGGTGAGGATTTCCGGCTTAGAGGAGACGGTTAGGCCATTTGCAGTTTTTAGTTTCATTAGGTTGCTCCTTCCAAGTTGCTACATAAAGACTTTCGATCCCCGGTTGCGCTCTTGCGCTCTATTGCCTCCACAATAGAGCGAGTATTGGAGCTACGGAGATCTCGCCTTATCAGCTTTCTAACATGCTTGGAGAGCTCTTTCTCACCTAACGAAACAGTCTGCGCCGCCATTTCTCGTCGCCGCCTCATGAGTTCCAGAGTCTCGCGAGAGAGTTTAGACCGCTGTACACTTTGCTTCTTTGGGAAACACGTTGTTCCCAAATCCCGAATCGTCCTCACCAACTGGTCGGCCTCCTTATCAACATCGTCGGTGGTTTCCAACAAATCAACAAGAGTTGTGTTGGACGCAAAACAGATCTCACCATGGGGACTCTCTCCAGCTTATGACGTATAGGTATTCAGAGTGCCTCGAACAAGTCGGTGATCACTGCCTGTGTTAAGCCTGTTGATCACTGAGACATCCCTAAATATATGCTTTATATCCGTCATGATAAAATCGATCTCATTTCGCGTCTTACCGTCGGGGCTTCTCCAAGTCCACTTCCTGTAAGGCCTCTTCTTAAAGAAATAATTCATTAGAAAAAGCTTTTTGCTTTCCAGAAAGCTGACCAACATGTGCCCCTGTGGTTTCTAACTCCAAATCCGTGCGGTCCGATAATCGAATCGTCGCATGCCTGTACTCCCACCTTTGCGTTGAGGTCTCCCATAACAACGCTGTAATGTGTTCTAGTGCTGGTGCTATGCATGGCTTTACTTATGTCCTCATACATAGATTCCACTTCGTCGTCGGAGTATGCCGAGGTCGGCGCGTACACTTGTATAACTTTCAAGGAGTACCTATCAGTCAACTTAAGTACAAGGTATGCTACGCTTGCCGACGCGCTACCGATCTCCACAACGTTGTTACAGAGAGCTTTATTGATAAGGAAGCCGACTCCACATTGGGACTGCTGTTCGCCCTCCCGAAAGTAGAATAGTTTACCGGAGCTTAAGGTTATCGTATCCTCTCCGTCTCTACGGACCTCCGACAAACCCAAGATATACCAGTTGATTTGACCTAATTCCACTTCGAGTTCTGCGATCCTATCGTCATTCCTCAGAGTACGTCCGTTATAGGTAGTCAGGTAAAGTCGTTTGGTTTGGTAGCCGTCCGTAGCTCGGTGATTCTTAGCACCCCTGGCCCTACCGTTACCATGGCCGCTACCGTAACCAGGAATAGTAGGGCTGCCGAGAACTACCGAGAGCGTGGTGATTATGGGAAAAGCTTTTGCCAATAATCACCACGCTGGGCAGGCGGGTTGGTGATCGCAGAACTAGGCCACTTGCACCAGCAACGCTGCTGCCCGTTGCTGGCCTACTTAATTTTGCCTAGTTGCTTTTGGATGGTTATTTCGCCATCTGTCGGTCGCCAGAGCCTCGACAGTTGCTAGCAGGGTGCACCACGGGCAGGTGAGGTTGACATTTCGAGATTGAGATTCTGGGTTCTCCCTTACACCCCTATGACCTTTTTTTTCAATAGGTACCATATTATTATTCAAATGGACATAATTCCAAATTAATGTGACTAAGTTGCTTTTTTTTGAGATTGTAACTATCCTTTTGATTTTTGCGCAGAGTGCCATTTTTGTTCTATTTTAATATCACAATGAAGTAGGTATTAATTATGGTAGCAATGACGAGCTATTTGAATGTCGATTTTACATCGAAATAAACGAATAATTCACAGTAAAATGTTTATTTGAATTTGTAGTTACGGCCAATTTTGAAGGATTCTTAAAAAAATATTGGGACTCGTACAAGACTAAAAAGCAGTGACGCCAAAAGGTTTGTAAGTTAACCGCTTTTAAGCTACGTTCCAGTATATCGGAAAGTAAACAAGAAACAGTGAATTAGTTTATAAGGCGGCAATGTGCCCTTTGCCGCTTTATAGTTATGGACTGGGTTAACAATAATACTCACTAACTTAGATTAAAATGCCACTAAAACAGATAACTGCTTTCTAGTTACGTAATTGCAGTTAACTATCTATTTCAAAACAATTCCTACATCATTAACAAAAAATACATGTCTATAAAGCAGTTAAGATCCGATAACCGCCTTTTTGTACTGTAATGTAAAAAGGATTTTATTTTATTTTCATAACTATAAAGGAAAAAATGACTTTTAGTGGCACAAAAACTATAATATAACACGAGTGACTAAAATCAAATCATAAATTAAAAAAAGATCTATCGTTTGGTATATGACAACATAGCTAAAGATTTAAAGAAATTGACCAGCATCGATTTGAAATTTTTGTGACGTTTTTCGCCGATTACTCAAAAGTTGGTTTTGTCACTTAGCCGCCTTTTAGTTTGAGCACGGCAGCTTAGTGAAAAGCCCTGGTAACCTAGTGGGTCTGAGTTTTTAGAAATGTATGTACGAAAATTTTCTTTTTTAAATTTCCATGAGCTTTACGGTGAAGGAAAATATCGCAAGGAAACTTACACATACATACCTGCGAAGAATTCAATGTTATGTGTGAAGTTCTCAATGGCACCTGGGTTCTCGTTGGAACTACGGCTCAAACCCTCTCAGTCTCTCTGTGACTCTAAGGTTTCACCACTCATTGATTAATTTGATAATTAACTGACGGATAAATGTGATGCCGTCTCCGTCTATTCGAACAAAGAAACAGGGACGGCATCACATTTATCCGTCAAATAAATTTGAGCAATGGATGGTGAAACAGGGGGTAAGTCTCTGTGCCTGTAGAGACTTTTTAGTGGTCAATGTCTATAATGCCTTGTCATTTTAAAGTAAATCTGTCATTTCCCGCAACTTCAAAAGATTTCAGTTCGGTTGCTCAAACAGTATGCAAGTAGGTACGCCGTATAAAGCTAGTTATTTTGTTCATCGTTTTTGTCTTATGCCAGAAAAAATGGCTGCATCTCCAGTGATGGCTACGTATGACAGTTACTTCAGTTGGCCTTGTTACCCATTATGACCTGAATTATTAATAACCCCTGACGCAAAACCGACGGGGTGTTATAATAAAATCACTAAATTACATACTGTCTTCATTGTCATTTACCTGTTAGGACATTTTGTATGACTCAAAAATTTAAACACATGAACTTTGCCAAACAGCCACCGCTGAGATATAATGGGTGACCTGAGAAACCAACATTAAACTCACTAAATAGTTATGTAAAACTAATTTAACGAGCAGATTTCTGAGTAGAGAAGGCATACTGGCATAACAAAATTATGCATCGCCTGTAGAGCAACAAAGCCACGCTCCCCTGTTTTGCTTACCCTTATTATGAAGTTACATCAAACTGCCTATATGCAGGACTACAATGTCATGTATTACAAGGGCAATAGTCTAAAGTAGTTGTCCACTATTCCACCCGTTCTCGTGTTCTGTTTCAATACAAGCCTGAATAAGTTGGTTAATTATGAGTTTATTAGGGTATACGTTGCGCTGTTACGTATTTCTCAATGAAGTTGAAATTTACCAAAGTTCTAGAGAGTCTTCGAAAGGTTAATGTTGCGAGTAGGTATATTTAGATACAGACATACATAAATACATTACGCCTGTATCCCACCTTAAGCAGGGCACACGAAACATTTTGGTTTCGGGGCTACTTTTAGCAATTTCAGGTTTAATGTTAGGTAAAAGTGATAAAATAGCGACAGGTTGCTAGCCTATTGCCTACAATAAATGTCCTTAGTCGCTTCTTACGACATCCACGGAAGAAGTGGAGAGGTGTTATTCTAAACCCAACACCACACAGGTATATTTAGATATGTTTACGTAAACACTAGCTTAATCCCGTGGCTTCACCCGTGTTAAAAATACATGAAAAAAGGTTTTAAGGTAAGTAAATCTTTTAAAACACGTTTGTTCGAACAACGCCTTCTGTCTGTCTGTGTTGCAGTCGAAGTTAACACGGCATCTTGAAAGCCGAGGGAAGCACTTCAACGTTCTTGGACAGCGTCCCCTATTGTTGTTATTGTTGTTTGATTGACTAACAAACATTTAAACATTCAAACGTTTTTTCATTTATAATATAAGTAAAATATTAAGCAAAACTTGCTCAAAAAGTAGCCTATAAAACAATCGGAGTTTGTTTTTTGGTAGTAACTGATATCATAGCACCTAAATGCTATCTACCTTCCTGCATGAGTGTACTATGTAAACGTCGTTTATTACTTCACTAACTGAGTAATTCGTCTAACAACTTAGTAAAAGGAAGCATTTAAGCCTCGTAAAAAACACACAAGTAACAAAGATAACGATATCGTACAAACAACGTATCCCATTATTCTTTGACATCGCTTCAGGGTTAAACTACTAAAGAAGGAAGAAAAACAAGGTTGCATCTTACGCTAATCTCCGAAAATACACGAATTGTCCCGAACAACGACGGTGTCTACACGATTAAGGCACATAGACATATACGTTAATACAGGCCCGGGGCATATTTGTAAGTACCCGTGTATCTGCAAATAACGTTGAAGTATTCCATTATATTGGATCCTTGCCCCGGGCGAAGGAGCGTCCGGTTCTATTAAACGAGACAATAATTCTACCAGTCCGCTATGGTAGACGGAATCCCTTGTTTATAGCTAGCTCGTTAAAGCTTGCATGTTATGAAACTGATTTTAATGCTTTATTCCTGAATGAAATGAAAATTAAAATAAATGGAATAATTGTTGCTCCACCGCGAAATAGTGATGTTATTTAGGTCATGCAATATGCTCCTGCACTAAAAATAGAATTATTCCGCCCTACCTCCGCATAAAAAATAAACCATCTCAAATCCAACTAAACTCACAGCTAAGAGAACCACCACCACCAAAAATAAAAATCACGGATACGTGTTTCGTCTCTGTGCGAAGCGTCATCAGCGGCTCTCGATCCTACGACGTTCGATCGACTGGAACTCCGCAAAGTAGCACCTAATTTTAAACATGAAAATGTGCTTAATTTTGACATAAACTTCTTTAATTCAAGCATGTTGTCTAACAGTTTTTTTTTAGTTTTCGATACTAGCATTTTTGATTTCGTTACTGCGTTTCCCTGTTGGTTGAAGCGTCAACTATTTGTCACTAACTTAATCCTCTGTCTTTGATCCTTCTCTATTCATTTTGTTTTTTGTTTATATTGTTCTTTAATTTCCTTTTTTAATCCTTTTCTCACATGCGGCCTTTTGACATTTTTTCATTGATATTTTGTATTAAGTATATGCAGTGTATAAGTATTATTATATTTAATCTATTTGTTTATTAATATAATTTATATTATATTGTCTATTAATTCAAAGTTTCTCCTGTCTGTTATTTCTGCCACCTATATTAGCTTGTTCATATTTATTAATTTCTGATTAATCGGTTGTCTGGAAGAGATCGCTTTTTAGCGATAAGAGCGCGTTTTGTCTACCTGAATTTTTATTTTTGTAATGTCACTGTACTGCTTTTGGTGATCAATAAAGAATATTCGTATTTCGTATTGAATTTGTAACCTTTTTACGAAATAATGTGACACTTTTGTGTAGGTAGGTATGTGATCACTTCTACTGTGATTAACTATATCTAATGCGATATTGCGATATTTAGACGACCGATATCTAAAACCAGATCAGTAGAAAAATCACACATTGATTCAAATAAATAAATAAATAAATTTCCCCAAAGAATATCTGTAAAGCTTGATTAGTCATAAAGATAAGTAAAAGCTTTGCGAGTTTGGTAAATATTATTCAGAAATGTTTATTAGGGATTATTAACTCCTTAAAAGTCGGTAATCATGAGATGACAAGAACGTCTTGGGGGCAGATTTTAATTTAATAGGTTTGTTTGTGTGTAACTTGTGTAGAAGTTGTATATTGCCATAATTATATTTCTTAGGGCGATAATGTGGATAAGCATTATAAATTTATTATATTAGGTCAACGATTTGTGGAATAGATGCATAGGTTTTTGATACTTTATTTATTAAATTTGCTACAAAAAAAATAGGTTTTGGTAATACGGTAGTTTTATGGTTATAGCCGGTTGTTATTTAATAATGTAGTTATAGTTTAAAAACTATTTTACTGGAATATGTAATTTTAATCAGCCAAAAAAAATAGCATTAAAACAAAAGGGTTCTCTATCGTTTTTCATGTTTTTTATTTGTCATCATCATCATCATCATTATTTCAGCCAAAAGACGTCCACTGCTGGATATAAGCCTCCCCCAAGGCTCGCCAATCAGATCGGTCCTGCGTCATCCGTCTTAACCAGGGCGTTGCTCCATCTTGTTGGAGGCCTACCTACACCGCGTCTTCCGGTCTGTAGATGCCACTCGAGAACCTTTCGACCCCATCGGCCATCAATTCTATGAGCGATGTGCCCTGCCCACTGCCACTTGAGTCTGGCGATTCTTCGACCTTTGTCCGTGACTTTAGTTCTTGCGCGGATTTCATAAAGTCATTTATATCTGAAACAGTATTTTCTTCAGAATTGTTAATAAACTCAACAAACCTAACCTACTGCATTTTATAAGATGGCATTCCAAATAATCCTGAAAAGAAGACGGTTCTACTATTTATGGCAAATGAAATTATGGGAAACGAAGTACTATAAATTATTACACTGGAAATTGTACCTTTTGCATCCTAAAGTTGAGTTTACGTCATGCTAGAAATTTCTTGCAAGGACCTTTACATTGCGGGGCGAAGATGTTAACGACTCACAAGCGACCGATTGAACGCCGCAATGTAAAGCACGAAATTTCTTGCACGATATAAAATGGGCTTAAAATCTCTGCGTACGTATCTTCGCTCATCTCATATCGTATTCATTAGATTTCATTTGTCAGCGCCCGTTTCTTTGATGAATTATTCACATTATACGCAATTTGTTTATACTCGTCCAGAAACTATTTCTGGCGAACTTGGACGTGGATGTATAAGTGTGATTACTCTCGAGTTAAGCTTGAGAATGTTTGTTTTATTTGGTGAGGGATTATGTTATTCTTTATGTTCTTAAGTTGAAGGCGTTGTCTGCGGCTGTACCTACGCACTAATAAATGGTCAAGTTTAGACAAGTTTAAGATTTTATTCGAACCCACCGAGCTCAAAGCCGTAAACACCGTGACACGAGATTTTTATATATTAGAAAGAAGATAATCCCTCATAATCTAATATATCGTCTGTGTTTGATATACCTACCTAAGATATTGAAAGAAATACGTTACGAGTCAAAACTCCTTTTCTATTTCAATCTCATATTTCATGAGAACAAAACGAGGTTAGCCAAAGGCTCCTTTGTGGTCGGGTTATCCTCGGGGTTTACGCGAACTTTTCAATAATCATTGACAAAATCCTTCATTGGACCTTCTCACCTTTGTATTTCGAGCTCCGCCTTTGGGAATATCAGATAGTGTTACGTTGCTTTTTGAGAAATATCTAATTATTTGTAATATTGACAAGCGATAGTAAGTGGAAGTTATAGAAGGTTATTTAATTTAAAAAAAAATGTATTTATTGTAATTTTTTGGGATTACTGATTAAGAGAGAGAGAGAGAGAGAGAGAGAGAGGCAAAAGCGTAAATAGGTACCAGATAGTGAATAATTTTGTCAATTCAAACGAGCGAATAACTAGGTACCAATGAATTAAAATAGCATAACGATAGCGTCACTTCGTGTTAATACATAACAAAGTTAATATAACTCGAACTGTACTGAACGAGAACGAATCTCAAAGGATATGTTCCTTTCCTTACAAGCTTTTGGATATGAAAACGTAAATTGAACTCAATAAATATCAAAGGATTCGTCAGGCTTGAGGGGGATGGCAAGTTACGTTATCCTCGAGAGCTCTTGCTGATACACGTTGTTTTGTTTCTTTTCATACACTTTTATATTAAATTATACGTCTTCTAGACATAGAAAAGTGACTTCTTGTACCTTTAAATCTATAGCTCCTGCTCGCGACTAGGTATGTTTGCGTACACTCACATTTTTTTAAATGAAGGTTAATCTGTTTGCTAATTCAGGATGGAAGATAATGTACGTTGTAAACTTTTGTCCAGATTCATTAAGTGGTTTTGTCGTAAAGAAATAATAAATATACTAACTCACACATATAGGTATAGGTACTTACACTCTCGCAGTCTCACATATAGATAAAGTCATTCATGATGACGTGTGCCGTGGTTCTTATTGCAATATCATTAATGTCTAATTTTGACGAATTCCCGTGTCTTCGTAAATGGCACTAGCTATACCTACTGTCGTATTTATAATTTTTATATCCCAGAGGAAATACTTACATGCGTTACGAATTGGGATAAAAGGTACCTACTTTGGATTATAATATAATCCACCTTGAACTTTAAATTATATATTATATATTATACTAGCTTTTGCCCGCGAGTTCGTACGCGAAGACAATAACGTTAGGTTGTTTGGATGAAATCTGGCACACAGGTAGTTTATTACATGAATTATAACACATAGGATAATGCCAGGAAAATGAAAAGTTCCCGTGGAATAGGAATAAGTGAATTCTATAGCCGCTAAGCCGTGGTGCCCTAGTGGTCAGACCTATGGACTCTTAAGCAGAGGGTCGTGAGTTTGAGCCCGGGCTTGCACCTCTGAGTTTTTCCGAATTCATGTGGTAAATTACGTTTGAAGTTTACCAGGAGCGTAATAGTGAAGGAAAACATCGCGAGGAAAGCTGCACACACCTGAGAAGAATTTCAATTGTGGGTGTGAAGTTCCCAAATCTACTGTTCAAGTCCTCTCGTTCTGGGAGGAGACCTGTGCCTGATTGAAACAGGCTTTTTTTGTCCCGGAAAGTGTAAAGTAAAGTTTCCGCGGGATAGAAATTCCTTTTTTGACCTTTTTTGAAAATCAGAGACATTGTATCTTTTTATTAGTGAAATCATTTTAACAATCAGCCTATATTCAATTCACTTATTTCTATCCCATGTGAATTTAGTATTTTCCCGTAGAAAAGTAACCTATGTCAATCAGGGATACTGTAGCATACTATTAGTGAAAGAATTTTTTAAACCACCCATAAATTTGGATTGACTTACTTCTATCCTGCGGGAATTTTGCATTTTCCCGAAGAAGAGTAGTCTATACTAATCGAAAATAGTGTAGCTTTCTATTGGGGAAAGAATTTTCAAAATCAGCCCCGAAGTTGAATTCAGTTTTTTCTATCCCGTGGGAATTTTGCATTTTTCTGAAGAAAAAGTAGCCTATGTCAATTGGGGATAGTCATATCATATCATATGAAAGCATTTTTAAAATCAATGCCGATGTTGGATTTACTTATTTCTATCCCACGGGAATTTTGTATTATCCCGGAAAAAAGTACCCTATGTAAATCAGGGATACTGTAGCTTACTATTGGTGAAAGAATTTTTGAAATCAGCCCCGAAGTTGAATTCACTTATTTCTATCCCGCGGGAATTTTGCATTTTCCCGAAGAAGAGTAGTCTATACCAAATCAGTTTGTAGCTTTCTATTGATGAAAGAATTTTCAAAATCAGCCCCGAAGTTGAATTCAGTTTTTTCTATCCCGTGGGAATTTTGAATTTACTTGAAGAAAAAGTAGCTTTTGTTAATCGGTGATACTCATATCACATAATATGTAAGAATTATTAAAATCAGCTACGAAATTGAATTAATTTATTTCTTTCCCGTGGGAAATTTGAATTTACGCGGATAAAAAGTAACTTATGTCAATCAGGAATAGTATAGCTTTCTATTGGTGAAAGAATTTTCAAAATCAGCTCCGAAGTTGAATTCAGTTTTTTCTATCCCGTGGGAATTTTGCATTTTCCTGATGAAAAAGTAGCCTATGTCAATTGGGGATAGCCATGTCATATCATATGAAAGAATTTTTAAAATCAGTGCCGATGTTGATTTTACTTATTTCTATCCCACGGGAATTTTGTATTATCCCGGAAAAAAGTACCCTGTGTAAATCAGGGATACTGTAACTTACTATTGGTGAAAGAATGTTTAAAATCAGCCCCGAAGTTGAATTCATTTATTTCTATACCGCAGGAATTTTGCATTTTCCCGAAGAAGAGTAGTCTATACTAATCAGAAATAGCTGTAGCTTTCTATTGGTAAAAGAATTTTCAAAATCAGCCCCAAAGTTGAATTTAGTTTTTTCTATCCCGTGGGAATTTTGTATTTTCCCGAAGAAAAAGTAGCTTCTGTTAATCGGGGATTGTCATATCACATAATATGTAAGAATTATTAAAATCAGCTACGAAATTGAATTAATTTATTTCTATCCCCTTGGAATTTTTAACTTTCCCGGATAAAAAGTAAATTACGTCAATCAAGAATAGTGTAGCTTTCTAATAGTGAAAGAATTTTTTAAATCGGTTTAATAGTTTCAGAGATTCTGCCATAAACAAAAAAACAAAGAAAGTTTAGATATTTCCCTTTCCCGTGGGAATTTCAAAAGATATATACTGTGGCGGGCTTTTTTGTAGGACTATTTAAGATAAACATTTCCATCATACATTGCTTATGTGTAACTCTAGCGGTTTTGGCATTCCTGCGAAGAATTCGTTTATCGCTATCTCGCGGGAACTATGCAATTTTTCGGGATAAAAAGTATCCTATATGTTAATCCGGATTATAAACTATCTGTGTGCCAAATTTCATCAGAATCCGTCAAACCGTTTTAGCGTGAAAGAATAACAAACATCTATCCATACATACATTCTTACAAACTTTCGCGTTTATAATATTAGTAGGATAATTTAAAGGTGATATTCAGAATTCAAATGAATGTACAGAAAATAAAATGAGATACATTTCAATTTTTCAGGAAACTCGAAATTTACTTTATTATGAAGTCGTAAATTGATAGCATAAATTTTATTAGCAACAACATTCCAGTAAATTTATTTCGTCATCTTTTATTTTTCCTCAGAAATAAACCAAATAAGAAAATTAAATTTAAGAAACATTGAATGGAAATTAGCTTTCAGCATTACTTAAGCGAATTCAATTCAGAAAGGCTATAAATTCAATAAGTCTACTAATTCCGTCGCTTGTTGCGAGCAATAAATTTTATAAGTTAACAATAATTAAACACCGGACCCCGTTCCAGTATTTAAAACCGGTCAATTATACGAATTTCGAATTCGAATGTCATAAAACTGAGCGCGGCAATAATGAACAGGCGGCGGGTGCAGTAAACTATGTAGCAGTTAATATCGTAAGTACGGACTTGCCGGACATTTCGCTATTTGGCCGGTCCGCTTCCATTAAATAAAGCCCGATGTACACTACCCTGTTTGAATTAAATTTACAGTCGCGACGTATGGGCCGATCGTACATTACGCTATGTAGCCACTCTATTAAGTACTGTTGTTAGTTATCGCTGCTTCAAATTACTCCGAAAAAGATGGATAGGTTCATAATATTATAGAAACGCGTCATGTAAAGAACTTGGTGTAATTGCATACCTACATTATTAAAAATACTTGTATGGTTATGTAAGAGTCATATATGGTAATGCTGTGAGCCTAATGTGTCTTCATAAAACCAGAGAGTAACCTATGATAGTGTTAATATCCCGGGAAGCAAGAGTTATTGGTCGTTTCCCGTTTCTCGAAAATAAATGGGATAGCCGCGCGCTGCAACGCAGTTGATCAGAATATAACACATGTACTAGTACGTACTTACGCAGTAGCTAGTAATAATAACATGTTCAATTATTTTCTAATTTCTTTGGGATCTTATTTGTTCAAGGTTATAATAAATGCAAAAGTTGGTGTGATTGTGTGTTACTCTATCAGGTGTGAACAGCAGAACACGTGCGGTTCACCCTCATTAGCACATTGACCGATTCCAACTAGACGATAGTGATATATTTTTCAAATATTTAATTTAATTGATTAGGCGTTCTATAGATGCAGCAACTTGTCCTCCTCAACTTCTGGGTAATTTAACATGATATGTCACATAGATCCAACTATCAAATAAAATATATTAAGGTTTTAAAACCAGGATAACGTTATTGGTAACATAGGTAGCGACAATCTAATTCTACGCAAATGAAGTTACGCTAAAAAGCTAGTAACGTAGCAAAGCAGTTCAAATAGTAGCTTGAATATTCTTGCTACAATTAAAAATGTCAGCGTGAAAAAGAAAAAATCAAATGAAATTCCGTTGGCATGTTATGTTAAAACTTCACTCAAGTTGTCAGAGTGACCGGCCAACTCGATCCGACTCTATAATATTGAATAAGTTTTAATTAAAAAGCCCTCTTCTCGTCGCTGAAGTTCGGACGCAATTAGCACGATTGGTCCGCAAATCCCGCGAATACGTCGAATCCCGTGCAACTGCGGGATATCGTTTTGTCCTTTAGAAGTTACGTTGGCAACTTTTTAGCTAGACTGATATTTTTATTTGTTGTGACATAGTTAATTAGTAGGTATCAGTTTTCATCTTTCAAGTTAAGTTTACTTAGTGTTTATTTAAGGTTTGATTACACTATTATAGCTTCTTAGCTATTGAAGACATTTACACTTTACTATACATTATGAATTTGAACTCTCATATATCTGAATGTTCTCTCTCTGAAGCAGAACTGATCCATTTGATTCCGTTTTGTACTCTGAGTCCTTAGTTTAATTTTTTTGTATAAAAAAGTCTTAGATGCACTAAATACTAAATAGATTACTAAATACGTTTAAAATACTTTATTCTACGATCTACCATTAAAATAGTTTTGATTTTTACAAATTTTCATACTAAACCACGCAATTGTTTTGGATCGCACTGAGGAAGTTTTTAATTTCCGTTGGTATAATATATACAATGGAACGTCTCGTAAACGTCAACTTGCGTTGCGTTGCGTTGCGTATTTAACGCAACGCATTTAACGCAACGCTTGTTGGAAGTCGCATTAGAAGTTTCACTTCAAAAAATGTTTGAATGCCATTTTTGTTAAATCTAAAATCGAAGCCATGGTTCCTAAGAACAGATTTCGCTATCTCTCATAGTTTCTGATTTCTCCATACTGACCCATTTGGATTGATCACCCTGTATATCTTGCTCAAATTCGAAATGCACATTGATTAAATCTTGGCTATCCAAAATTTTTTAAAAACACTCTCGTTCAACAAATTTTATGTACGCAGACGAATTCAGGGATATCAACTAGTGTAACATAAATCTCCTGAAACCATAGTAAACATCAAATTTCTGGTTCAAGCAGTTCGAGACCACCAGCATCAATTATTTGGTGCTCAGTGCTAATAACAGCCGGCACTAATTATTCGCCTTCAAGTCGCTTGAATGCTGACATTCTTCAGCGGTTGCGGCTACATAGAGGTAGAAAGGAAACACGAATATAAAATAAAATATACTTTATCTTTCACAAACTCATTATGTGAAAGATATTCTAGCATAAGGTGATATGAGGTGTTTTAAATTTAATCCGAAATATTTCTGCCGGTGTGTGGGTTAGTTTGTAATCTGTGTTTTTTTTAAGTTTTGTTTATTTGGCTAATAAATTTTTAGGCAATGTTCAATCAAAGTACAACGCATCAAAAAAGGTTTAAAAAAAGGTTTAAAAAAAATCGAAAGAAAAACCTTTATATGTTTTTTAATGTAGTTACTAAGGTAAACGTCCCTGTGCTCGACACTGACCCAATACATGGCACCTTCAATCTTATGTCATAGTAAGGGAGGTGACAGAGTTTTTTGTTTCGTTTTGTTTTGTTTTTTTTAGGGGACAATCTTACACAAATCGACCTAGTCCCAAACTAAGCAAAGCTTGTACTACGGGTACTAGACGACGATAAACATACTTATATAGATAAATAAATACTTAAATACATAGAAAACATCCATAACTCAGGAACAAATATTCGTGCTCATCACACAAATAAATGCCCTTACCGGGATTCGAACCCAGGACCTCTTGATTCGTAGGCAGGGTCACTACCAACTAGGCTAAAGCGGTCGTTAAAGAGACCGAGAGGTCGTTAGAGGTGTCATCTACTGATCGTTGAGGTGTCGAGCATTGGTATGTTTACATTATACCATTTTAAAAAACCATCTCACGGTTGCTTTTTGACATTTTAGTATCAAATAATATTATTATCTAAAAGTACCTACGCATAGTTAGTCGCATAATTATAATTGAGAAGTTAACACGAAAGCTTTCGAGACGGTTTGATCTGTCAAAACTTTTCACTAGTGACACCAATTCACATTCGTTATTATTTCTTCGTGCTTCGTGGGCCAGCTCCTTGCGGTCGCTAGCGCCGACGCTCTGCGTAGCTGCTAACATTATGCTCAGCAAGCGGCGTGGAAAACCTTAAGCCCCCGAGGTATGTTGATGAAGACGTTTTCGTCTAATTAAGTCTTGTTAGGAGTTAAAGTGGTTTTGAATACTAATCTCGGCATTCATAATCCAGCCCAAGGCTTCGCGGCGCGAGTTTAGATTATTTTAGCTTATGTTTTGCGCTATTGATAGTGTGGGAATTAGCCAGATTACAAATGTATACACATTCAAACTCAAAAATAGCTGAACTCCTTAGTACTTTGTTGCGTTAAACAACTACCGTACCGCAGGGACGTTATGAAATAATTTAAATAAATGATAAAGTACTAAGGGGTTAAGTTAAGCTTGGCCGTACGTTACTCAGTTTGATATTAAAACTGTAGAAATGTAATTTTTGAGTAAAGGTCTTTTTTTAACCCCCGACACAAAAAGTGGGGTGTTATAAGTTTGACCGCTATGTGTGCAGTGTGTGTCTGTCTGTGGCATCATAACTCTTAAACGGGTGAACCGATTTGGATGCGGTTTTTTTTTATTTGAAAGCAGGTTTCTTGGCAATGGTTCTTAGATAATGTTTCATCAAAATTGGTCCAGCCGTTTCAAAGTTATCTGCTATTTTGCATGCTGCAGAAGGAATCTTAGACTTAATTGCGTGGGGGGTTTGTATTTTTTTTTATTTATAGTTATGTATTATCTGCATTCAAGCAAGGACTGTGATCTGTTATTTCACGGAAAATTTCTAAAAATCAACGTAATTTCGTATTAATAAATCTTACGATAATGAAAAGTAAAGTACCGTCAAAAAAGAGTGTACTTACAGGATTTTTTTCATACACACTTGTTGTAGTCATTAAAGTCATAGAGCAGCCTGCCTATCTACCAAATAATGTCGCTGGTAGGACCCAATCAATAATACCAGGAACTCGATAACGAGTGGCTTTGTCACAATTCAACTCTAGGCTCTATTTGTAGATCCTTAGAGCATTATGCCAAACGGAGCTGTCGTGCGCAATAATTTACATGCAGTAACATTACCATGTAGTTTTGACGACCAGATGTCCTAGTGGTTAGAGAACCTGACTACGAAGCTTGAGGTGCCGGGTTCGATTCCAGTGTCGGGGCAGATATTTGTATGTAAAATACGAACGTTTGTTCTCGGGTCTTGGGTCTTTAATATGTATTTAAGTATGTATCTTATATATATAAAATTCACGTGTCGCGGTGTTTGTTACCAAACTCCTCCGAAATGGCTCGACCGATTCTCATGAAATTTTGTGTGCATATTAGGTAGGTATGAGAATCGGCCAACATCTACTTTTCATACCTCTAAATGTTAAGGGTGGTTCACCCCTTACTTGTTTCTAATAAATCGATGAACGCCGGTTGCATACACGAAAAAAGATGATGCAATGTAAGTACATGAGCCAGTGCCAAGAGAGCGGCGAGGGACAGTGGCAAGGCGGAACAAAGTTCGCCGGGACAGCTAGTCTATCTATATAAGTATGTTTATCCGTTGCCTCGTATCCATAACACAAGCTTTTCTTAGCTTACTTTGGGACTAGGTCAATTGGTGTGAATTGTCCCGTGATATTTATTAATGTATTTAGTAACATAATGTCACTTCCAACGGGGAATGAGTAACTGTGCGAAATATCGATACTCACTGCATTTCTCGATCACGAGGCTTTGTATTAACATCAAAATTGACAAACATTATCTTGAGCCTCACACGCACATCACACTCATAATTAAAAGGTAACTATGATCGCCGGTCATAAACTTTTGGCAAAAAAGGTAGACATGGTAATAGGTCTTTTGGTTTGCTGCTCTAAGCGTAGCTTTGAAGAGGACAAACCTGGTTCCACTTCTGTTAGCTACGGTTTTACACTGGATCGAATTGGAAAAATATAACGAAGGTAATCCCTACGCAGTAGTAACTAGGCCGGTATTGGTCGTTAAATCTAGCTTTGATGGTTTTGAAAACTATTAGGATGTAATATTAATTACAGTGAGGTACTTAAGTAGACTACATACCACGAAGAATTGCCAAAGCTAAGTGACAGTGGACAGGGCATATTGCTCGAAGAACTGCCCATTGGGGGACAATGTGCCGGCCACATACAGGAAGATGCAGTGTATAGGCCACAACGTAGACTGGTTAACGGTGGAGGTAGCGGGAGTCTGATGCATCATGATTGTGTAGGTAAGTCACGGTGGCGGTCTTTGGGGAGGCCTTTGTGCAGGGCACTGAACATCATTCGGCTAGCGATAACGATGATGATGACATTGAGGAATAAACGTCTGATATATAAAAATCTCGTGTTACGGTGTTTGTTATCGCACTCCTCTAATACCTGGTTTACACTCGCATACGAGTGGCGAGACGAACTGCGGGACGAGCCACGAGACGAGAGTGTGAACAGGCGCGCCTCGCGCCTCATCTCGTGATTTGCCTTGATTTTGAGGCTCGCGTACGGAGCGAGACGACGAGGCGAGGCGCGAGGCGAGGTGACGAGACGAGAGTGTAAATCAGGTATCACACGGCTTTACTGATTTTTATTTTGTCTAAGTATACTTGGTAGGTCTGAGAATAATTCGTAGGCTATTTTTTATACCCCGAGGTGACAAGAAATAACAACATTTGCGGGGTCAGCTAGTCTAATCTTCTAATATATAAAAATCTCGTTTCACGTTTTGTTATCGATCTCCTCCGAAACGGCTTGACCAATTTTATTTAATTTTTTTGTTTATATTTGGTAGGTCTGAAAATAGGTCGTAGGCTATTTTTATACCTATATTCTTCGTAGACGGAGTTGCGGGCAACAGCTAGTAATTCTATAGGTACATCACACTGAAAAAATGTTTGTCCTCGAGTGTATTTAATTTCTAGTTCAGGTACCCGTTTTCTGACAGGTTTGCTGGCTTTGAAAATTGCACACACGTTAGTTGCAGTAAATTTAAAAAGCTATAATAACAGCTTAATTTTCGATTGAAACTTCGTGCATTCCACTTTGCACACGTCAACGTTTAATTTCCGTCCAATTAACCTCAAACAACTTTTTAATATAACGTTTTTATTATTCGTATACTTCATAATGTGTGTTGTTGCAAGTACAGGTACGGTACCTTAAAGATATTCTGGAACGTATATACAATTTATGTTTTAGTTACACTTACTACTTAGCTATTAAGTGTAAATGGTGTGCTTTAGTGTTTAGATATCAGAGGCGTAGATGAAGTTACGTAACTTTGTTAAAAGTCTTCTAACCTTGCAGTTAGTGTGCATAACCTTTGACATAGTTATCATAACTGCATCACGTAGAAAATTTAGGGAACCTGGTGAAAATCAAATTGTTACGGCACTACACCACTGTAAGGGATCGATGCTATCGATCGACGGTTGAGCGATCGGTGTAGTAGAAACTGTTAACCGACGTTGACCAATCCATTCTGCCAACAATCCATGGCATCGATCGACGATCAGTCGGTTGGTGTGGTTATATCCTTAGGTACTGTACTGAACTCGTTATATAGGTATTATTTTTTTTTGAAAAAGTTTCAATAACAAACCTTGTTTAATGACACCGGTCGGAAAAAGAAATGGGATTGACAGGAGGGATGTCGGAGAAAGAAAACGGGGATACCAAAATAATTTTATCGAAAAGGAGAAAGTTAATCCTGATAATTTGATCCATGATTGTGCGAGTGAAGTGTCGTGTGGTGTGTGTGTGTATTTTTCTATGGTTATTTCCTCATTCTTTCCACAAACGCGACGACTTGAAATGACTATGAATTACGGCGTTGGGAATTACGACAACGAAAACGTTATAAACAACAGTCGATTTATTTATCAATCATCATATAGCGAGACCGTATAGAGCTGAAGGAAAGGCTTCGCCTAGTCAAAGATAATTAAATTTGGTTTCCAAGAAAGCAGCATTGAGAACTGTCAACTTGATGTCTAATCTACGGGACATACGAGTGAAGTTATAATAATAACAAACTTGTGATAATGTGTTTGGGATTAGATGACTATAACTCAGTGTCTATTGAATCGGGAGTGTTCTAATAATGAGAATTGTGTAGAGAATTAAATGGTGTATCAGTGTGAAGTACTGCCGTGAGTCCAAAATGATATTTCGCAGGCTAATTTAACTATTTTCAGAAATAGTGGGAGCCTAGAGGCGCGTGACGTCAGCTGTCATGTGGAGTAGAAGAATAGAAGTCAGGAGTCTACGTCAAGGGTTGATGGAGTGAAGATCGAAAGGAATCATTTGACGCGTAAGTCAAAATACTGATGTCTTATTGGGGAACTATGGGGAATTTAGATAATGGAGTAGTGATGAATTACATACAAATATGACAGGGATCAAAGTGACGACAGGAAATTCAACAATAATTTATATTTTAAACCAAAGCATAATGGACTTATTTCCAGTATATTATTATATCCATCATACGTCAGATATTGAGACTATTGGACCAATATAATTGACATCGCAGGAATATATGATCTACGAAACCTCCTGAACCATATCAGGATTGAATAATGATCTTGATGCAATATTAATATATAATTTGTTTGACATGGATATCCATTTACTGGATATGACGGCGGGTTCCTGATTGGAGTTCTGCTGAACGCTGCGAGATGCAGTAAGCTGTGAGGAGAGCTGCTGGAGTATGGAGATGCAGACTTCGGGGCTGTATGCTGGGAACGAGATGTGTTTGGACCATAATCTTAGCTAAGCTTATGCTGAGCCAGTGTCCAATTTGCAACCGCAATGACACACTCTATTTTTAGCCTTTGTATTGTCCTTTTTGTTAAAATATTTATGTGTCTTGTGTTGTTGTAAATAAATGTATTTTCTTTCTTTCTTTCTTTCTTTCTTTCTAAGTGTCTTTATAATTTTACTTAAACGTAACAATAGAAACTTATACGAATATTAAGAACATTTATAGTTATATCGACCCTTCGTATATTTTAATCAATCGCGATCTTAACTTAAACCTACCGGGGTTGACTCTCGCGGCTAAACATTTATTGAAATCATACATATAGAACCAAATTACATAGTAAGATAGATGTTTAGGTCAACGGAATTTAAGGTTCAATTTTAAACAAGATTTTGATGACTGACAGTTAATGTCAAGATGAGTAATAGGGTTCTATTTTGCTAATACAAATAAACATGACAATAGGTTTAAATATTTAAATTTTAGAACAGGCCAATTGAATCTTTGTTTAAATAAATTAGAATGTCTATTGGCATTTGATATCGAGAAACCACTTTGAGTTGAGCTATACAATGTTTTGAATTGATTTTATTTTTATTGTCTTTTCTGTTGGAATTATTATTTAAATTTAAATCTTTTTGAAATCCGAAAGGAATTATCTTCGATAATTGACAGTGGATCTGAACAATATTCTGACTGAGAACCTTGTGTGTTTATGTTGTCATACCTTCGTCTTGAAGTAATATTTGAAGTGAATATTAACTGAACTACTGAAGACCTTGTCTTGAGATAATAGTTGAATTGAATATTATCTGAACAACCGGAGATCTTGTAACCTACTGGGGAACCTATCTTCGATAATACCACAGAGTATTTAAACAGTGAAACAGTTGTACCTTCTAGGTAAGAACTCCCAGTATAATTTAATAGGGTTTATTATTATTTAACCTTGTGTTTTTATTATGAATTTATTTTTGGGAAGTAATTGATCAATTACTGATAGAAATGGATAAACGGCCATATTATTACTGTTTATTACCTTTGTTGTGCTGTTATACAAGTCCATTTAGACTTACGGTGTATTGTATTATCTATTTTATTTGCTCCATTGAAAGAATACTATTTTTCAAAATTCATCCCTTGATTTTGGTATAAAATCTGTTAACGTATTAGAACCTAGAATGGGGTTTCATAATACTTGAGACTAAATTAAACCACTAATACTTATCAGTCCTCAATATTAACCTTGGATTTAGTCAGACCAGTATAGAGAAAGTATTTCACACACTTCTATCCGTACTATTACTCTGAGAGTGGGGAAGTGACAATACTGGTAGGCACAAATGCCAGTATAGTTACGACCGACCAAGTGAAATGGTCCTGATAGCACGCAGTTACACCATCACGTACCATAGTACAGACGATACAGTTGCGATGGCTAGGCTAAGCAACGGTTGATGTGAAGCTTTCATTATGCGGTCTGTAGATTATCAAAATTATTATTTGGGTGCGAGGATTGGCGATATACGTATGGTCTCCAAGGGTCAATTCTGCCTCTGGCGTGCTGAAGGTTGCCCCCTAGTGTTCGGTCTGACCAATCGGCACGTAGTGATTATGCGTAATCCAACGGGGTGTCTACTTACTCGCTCGGCAATAGGTGTCGTTAGTGAGGTTGCGGCTAAGGATAAAACGTCCCTAGAGGCGATCCGTGCAGAATTGGGTGTCTTAGGGAGGTACGTGGGGGGAGGCCAATTACTCGATCTGGGTTGTAGACCAAGTAATGGAGCGTCCTTCAGCTTACTCATACATTAATCGAAGTACCTTCTTATTATACTAGAGTCTAAGGGGGGGAACAGAAGTAGTCTCAAGTGAGTAGGGTAGTTACTCCGTGTAAATTTTAGGAGTAATAAAATCCTACCACAGGGGTAACTACATCCTTGTTTGTCCTCTTATTCATTTGGTGACCGATACATACGATCTATAGACGGGCGACATAGTTTGTTCTTCCCTCTTGAAATGGTCGTGGTAGGATCGAGGAAAAGTGACCAGTATGGAGACGAACTTTACTGGAAAGAGCGGGGAGAGGGCTCTTCCTTTACGATTATAAGACCATATTTCTATAGAATGTCTTCTGGGGCAAATAAATAATACTAATTATTAAACCTTTGTCCATTTCTGTCTGAGGATTTATATTTAAGAATTTATACATATATTCGCTATAATCTATTTATTTACATAAGTATGTAAAGTCTAATAGTTCACCTAGTTGTGAACCCTGGTTATTATTATTTTAAAACTACACAACGTATATACGGTCCAAATTAAGACGATCATGCCAAAACAAAATAAATAAATATTATCGGAGCCTAAGGCTTAGCACAGTACTGTTCTCTATATGCTTGCATATGAGGACTAACGATCGTTTGGCACAGTGTATGTAGCACCACGTTTGTTTGACTCGGTAAACACTTATTTTTTAATACATTGCTATTATTTAAAGGTTGCGGGATCGCGTTGGGTACGGATGGCACAGGACCGATCTGTTTGGCGAGCCTTGGGGGAGACCTATGTTCAGCAGTGGACGTCTTTCGGCTGAAATGATGGTGATGACGAATTAAAAGCAAAGTGATAATTGAAGTTGTGGTAGCTTAGTGGTTTGAACTATGGCCTCCCAAGTAGAAGGCCGTGGCTTCGAGCCCGGGCTTGCACCTTTAAAATTTTCGGAATTTATATGCGAAATAACATTTGAAATTTACCATGACTTTTACGGTGAAGGAAAACCTCATGAGGAATCCCGCACATACTTCGGAAGAAATTCAATGGTGTGTATGGCGTGGAACTACGGGCCAAGCCCTGTCATTCTGAGAGGAGGCCTTGCCTTGCTGTGAGACGTATATAAGCTGGGATTATGAAGATGATAATTTGGAATTATTGATTAAGTGCTTTTTACACGGAAAAAGGAATAGGTACCTTTTACGATCATGGGTCTCAAAAAGAAACATGAAACATTATTATAAAATAATAAATAAAACTGCGCACCTAGCATAAATTCATAAACAACGCTCATTTACGGAGATAATGAAGTCTACTTACACTTGCATATTCTATAAATAATCTCATTTTGAACTTGCTTTATAACTTAGTAAAATTTAGATTAAATTAAGTAGCAATCTCTTCCGGCATGCTCCAGATGAACAAAGTTTAACAGGGTGCATGTTTAACATTTCAGCGAGTGACGCGTTCGCGTCACTAAATTCTGTAGGTGTACTGAAATTGAGTACTTTACTGAAACAGCTAATTTCACGGCGCTGTGGTCCTGAGAATTAATGTGGGTTGACTTGGTAACGGGACTGTATAACCGTTCAAATGACAAATGCCAAGTGTATAAAATGCATTGAATAACTTTATGCATCACTGGTTACTGAATATTTTGCTGCCTTACCATTTTCAGCAGTATAATATAACTTGTTAAACCGTCTTTCTCTCGTTTCTGGCGTTAGTGTCGTCACAGTGTGCATTTTTTTTTTAGTTTTTTTCCTGTGTATCGATTAAGTATGTGTAAATATATCTCTCTCAATTGTTGTTTATTCCGACAAATTACTCAAGTGTTTAAAAAATTTTGTTATTGATTGTACCTTAATAATTATGAATACCATTCTAATTATGTACAGCACAAAACACTTTCTAGCGTGAAGGGGAATTGTTCTATATACTTACTCGCAAGCTTTACGAGTAGAATGTACATCAAATACCGCCATCATTGCATTGGGACATCATCGACAACGAGATGACGGTACCTAAATAGCGACACAATATGTACATTTGCGTTACAAGCTCCCGTAGCAAAATAATGGTATCGCTACTTCGACGCCGTCACCTCGTTCTCAGTGATGTCTTGGCACTTATAGTGGTGGACAACGCCCTAAAATTGGGTCGACATTTGTGTTAATTTAGCGTCTTGTTTGTATATCGGTCCCGATTGACCGACGAATATCGTGATCGTTAGTTTGATCGCAAAAATATACGTGAACATTGCAACACCTTGTACCTGATACGTTGTCATTAATGTTGCAGCGCCTACCTTAAAATACCCTATGAGCTAAACTAAATACGAAAGGAGTGTCCACAAATACTTAGGATATTATGCGTGCTGCGACTGATTTCGATACGCCGAAATGATACAAATGTGGACGCACTTACGCGCAATCATCATCATCAGTCATCATTTTAGCCGAAAGACGTCCACTGCTAAACATAGGCCTCCCCCAAGGCTCACCAAACGGATCGGTCCCGTGCCATCCGCATCCAACGCATTCCCGCAATCTTAACCAGGTCGTGTCTCCATCTTGTTGGAGGCCTACCTACACTGTGTCTTCCGGTCCGTGGACGCCACTCGAGAACCTTTTGG
The DNA here is from genome assembly GCA_947859365.1 of Archips crataeganus. Taxonomy (NCBI): domain Eukaryota; kingdom Metazoa; phylum Arthropoda; class Insecta; order Lepidoptera; family Tortricidae; genus Archips; species Archips crataeganus. Next base: position 13,373,449 of record OX402056.1, on the reverse strand, counting down.
ACCCATCGGCCATCAGTTCTACGAGTGATATGTCCTGCCCACTGCCACTTGACTTGACTTGCTTACACGCAATAGTCGGTCCTTATTATCTGACGCACTTTGGATCACAATCATTTTCACCAATTCTTTTTGACACACTGTATAGGATGAGGGTAAAAAGAGTTGGCGAATGCAATCCCGAACGGCCGCGCGTTACACACATAACAATTAAACGATATGTAATGAACAGAGGAATCGCTCACCGTGCTGCCGTGTTAAGTGTAAAGACCTCACATCCCGTGAGAAAGACAAACGCACAAGTCGTCCGTCGGTAACACTTGTTGACATCTCGTTAACGGCACTGCTTTTATTCTATCTGTGAACACACGTCACTTCAATATAGCTCAATTTTTAACATTGTCATTGTTCATTAAAACCTTCAATGTGACTGTCACCAAGCCCGTGGTTATTCGCTTAGCCCGTCCGTAGAGCCGCAAAGTCCGCACCGCCACTTGGTATTACGTATTACACTAAATAATGTCCGTTATTTATCATTAGTACTAGATAACACTATTCACACTGTTTTTTATTTACAAAGCACAATGCACAATATAATAATAAGTCCGCCGAAAATTTAATAAGTACCGCCCTGACAGCTCCTTTCTTTTTTGCCGCGGTGCATGGCATGGGCTTAGCGCCAATCAGCCACCGACTGCCAAAGAGGATGATAATTCAAAAAATTGTTGCATATATAAAATACTTGCACAGTCATTTCCTTTTCATAACATTTAACAGAAAAGTACCTTAGATACAATATTAGTATAGATAAACACTGGCTGTCCAAGAGCAGCCATTTAAACTAGCCAATAAGTCTCATATTGCCTCTAAAACACGTATAAAGCGGTCTAGACTAGACACTTGCCCTATTAATTGGTGGTGCAGGATCGTATTGCCTGTCTATGCGGACTTATAATGAAACTGCGAGGTGTCTTATGAATACAGACAACCCTCCGAGAACAAATTTAACTTGTCAGGGTAACTTGATCGATTGAGGCCATGATAAGAAATATTTTGAGCTAAGGTTATTATCGAGTAATTTAGAAGGAGCTGGTTTGAATACAAGTGGTAAATTAAATAATAATTTCTTTGTTGTATTTTTTTACACGCATATTTATAAAGTCTAACTTATACAATCGAATCTGGCCTAGTGGTATGACCGCACCTCTATGTTTTTCGGAATTTATGTGCGATTACATTTGAAATTTTATCATGAGCTTTACGGCGAAGGAAAACATCGTGAGGAAACCTGTATACACCTGCGAAGAAATTCAATGGTGTGTGTGAAGTTCCCAATCCGCAATGGTCCCGCGTGGGAACTACGGCCCAACCCCTCTCACTCTGAGAGGAGGCTTGCGCCCTGCAGTGGGCTGGGATGATGATGATGACCCAGTTTTGTGAAAGATTGTGGCTAACAGAACTGAACAGACTCTGTAAATAAAGATTGTGTATAAAGATAACTAGCTTTTGCCCGCGACTCCGTCCGCGTGGAATTAGTAATTTGGGCAGCTTATTTTTTTATCCAATTTGCTTTTTCATCAATTATGGCTCTCCTTAGATCCTTCCGGAAGAAGTGAAACTTCATAATAAACCAACCCGCTCCCAACTCGCCCCCAACTCGCCCCCAACCCACTATCTAGCCGCCCCCAACCCGCCCCCAACTCGCTCTCATCCCGCCCCCAACCCGCTCCCAACTCGCCCCCAACCCGCCCCCAACCCGCCCCCAACCCGCTCCTAACCCGCCCCAACCCACTCCCAACCCGCCCCCAACCCGCCCCCAACTCGCTCTCAACCCGCCCCCAACCCGCCCCCAACTCGCTCTCAATCCGCTCCCAACCCGCCCCCAACCCGCTCCCAACTCGCTCCCCCACCCGCTCTCAACCCGCCCCCAACCCGCTCTCAAGTCGCCCCCAACCCGCTCTCAACCCGCCCCCCCACCCGCTCCCAGCCCACCCTATCTTTCTGGGCTATCTAATACTGAAAGAATTTTTCAAATCGGAGCAGTAGTTCCCGAGATAATAGAAGTTTTACTTCAAAAACCCCCGATTTTGAAACATTCTTCCGCTCCGCTCCTATTGGTGTTAGCGTGATGTTATAAAGCCTTCCTCGATAAATGGGCTATCTAACACTGAAAGAATTTTTCAAATCGGAGCAGTTGTTCCTGATCCTGAGATTAGCGCCTATAGAAGTTTTACTTCAAAAACCCCCGATTTTGAAACATTTATCCGCTCCGCTCCGCTCCTATTGGTGTTAGCGTAATAATATATAGCCTATAGCCTTCCTCGATAAATGGGCTAACTAACACTGAAAGAATTTTTCAAATCGGAGCAGTAGTTCCTGAGATTAGCGCGTTCAAACAAACAAACAAACAAACAAACAAACAAACAAACAAACTCTTCAGCTTTATATATTAGTATAGATAAACTTATTTTTTTCACAGCGCCACCAAGGATTAAAATGGAGACAGGAGTATCTTGTACTACATTTTGTACTTGATGCCTCCACGTGTTTCTGGGGAAAAAAAATGTCTAGACAGACAGACAACGAAATGACCCTTTGAGGGTGTCTTTACAGACCCTAAAATATATGATTTTTATGAAAAATCCTAACAAAACGTTTTCCATAAATAGCTAGGGCAAAGCGACATCCCATCCAATACTTCCACATACAAAGGGAATCGTGTACAATATTCCTCGCTCTCCGAAGCCCTACATCACGATTTTAATCCTGCCTGGCATACGTGCTCGTTTGATGATGTCTTGAAGGTAACCATAATGAATTCTCCTTCAAATTAATGGCAATTTGAAATACCTTCGCGTTAGATTAACGCGTCGCGTAGTGTGACAGTCTCTCAAATATTGTTGACGCAATGACTTAATGTTTCAGGAAGTGTCTCTATTTGTATAATATTGATTACGCCATCAAATTTGTTCTTGTGATCTTTAAACATCGTTATAAATAATGCCTTGAATGATACTCGCACGATTATTTTACAAATATAAGTACTGAATGAATACCCATAGCTTAGTGGTTTGACGTCTGGCCTAAGCTCTAAAGTAAAGTATTGTGACATCGACTCCAGGCTCGCACCTCTGAGTTTTCCGAATTCCTGTGTAAAATTACATTTAGGATTCATCATAGGTAAGCTTGTCGGCGAAAGAAAACATCGTGAAATAACAGCATTCATCTGCGAAGTAAATCAATGGTTGTGTGAAGTTCCCTCCACTGGCACCGGGCCCGCGTGGGAATTATATTTCAAGGTCCTTTCATTCTGAGAGGAGGACTATACCGACGTATTATATAGGCCAGAGACAGAAATGCAGCGGCTTTGTTAAATTAACAAAACTGAATTTATTTCCCAACTGAATTAGAAATAAAGACGTTTCAAGTTCCACTTCAATTATGCCAATCAATTTGAACTCACTCAACAGTAATTAGCAGATGCAATTTGACCGTTATTTCAGCTTCCCTTCTTATTAAGAGACCACTTGGAAACCTATCGAGGGGAATCACGCTTAACATATTTGGCATGTATAATTTATAGGTGCAGACATGCAAATTTTCCGGAGGGCCCTATTTTCACCCCCTATTATTTTAGGGTTATTCGATTCGCTTCAAATGTCAGTGAATTATTACTTGGAAGGATCTTTTGTGAATAAGATACGAGTGCCACGTTTGATCTCGGGGCGGCACAAAAGAATTTCCATGGCAATAAAGTAACGTCGGCAAACCTGTACAGACTGTATTCACAAGAAAGGACCTTTCGCAAAACGTGTTTCGTTATGTTCGTAAAAAATATCGTTTCAATTTTATTTGATGCTTTGAATATTTCTGTCAGAGCGATTCAGATGAGAATGACCGTTTATTTGCGTAATTCGCGACCAAGCATAGCCTATTACAATACAATACATTGACTCTGTATTGTACACCATAATGAAAATAATACAGAAAAACAAGTATGTACAGTCGAGTTCTCCAATATCTGTACAGCCAACCGTTCATAAATATATAAACATGAACCTTATGTTACGGTAATAAGGTCTATGTACAGATATTTATGAACGGTTGGCTGTACAGATATTGGAGAACTCGACTGTAGGTACATGGAAATATTAACTTACATACCCTACTTACACTATACCACTACACTACTACTATTTTATACTTTTTTTTTACTTTAGCTCTGTTTGAAGTTATTTAGGTAGGTACGTCATAAAGCATCCAATTGTAACATGTTACACGTTTAATTCTAAATAAATTGCGTCGTACTTATAAACTCAATGAATTCCATTTCAACGTACAATTAATGCCCAATTATACCGTATTATACAAAACGTAATTAAACGTTGGACCAAATTAAAGCTCTTTCATATCGTATCATATATCCAGAAATCGTATTGTTGTCGATATGCATTGATGTGAATTAGACTGTGAATCGTGTATCTGATGATCGCAATGGTAATTATTCTGATAGTACTCACATAATTTAATATTATTTTGATGCCTAGTTTTACAAATTTCATTTTCAATACAAGCTTTTTCTCTAACTGTAAATTTTCGTGACCGTACTTGCAAAAAATCTAAACTACATATCCATTTCAATTTTTAAGTCGATTTTCTTTAATATATAAAAATCTCGTGTCACGGACTTTGTTATCGAACTCCTCCGAAACAGCTTGATCGTTTTTTATGACACTTTTTTCTCTATATTTGGTAGGCCTGAAAATAGGTCGTAGGCTATTTTTTATACCCTTGTTCTTCGCGGACGGAGTCGCGGGCAACAATTAGTATACGTATAAACCACTGAAGACTTCCCTCCTATGGAGGATTACACACCAGGTCACCTAATTAACATAAGTACGCAAGGTTCAGCTCAATCGGATAACAGGAAGTAGTCGAAAAACGGTTTCCAAATTTTTAAACTACAATTTAAATAATTCATCATTATAATAATAATAATAATAGGCCTTTACATCTGTGACAGATGATTTAAGTAGCACCCTGGCGACACTTCCGCTCGTGGCTAAAAAGACCGATACGGGATAAGATCCCTCGGCCGCACTCGCGACAAGTGTACGCAGCCCCAGATGGTCGAGGGTTGGTGGCCCGGTTGTGGCGCTTTATGCGTTTTTCCCTGAGCGACTCAAACCAGGCATCGTCATGCCTTGATTGGCCTTTGTGAACAAGTTGTCGCCACTTGCCACGATTTTCGGCTAGTTCTTCCCATTGGTTGCTAGGGATATTAAAAGCAACCATGTCACGCTTGACGCAGTCTTTAAAGCGCAACATGGGTCGGCCTATGGACCTTTTTGCGTCTGCGACCTGTCCTAGCAGAATTTAATAAAATAATAAATAATAAATAATAAATCTTTATTTATCATACTAAAAGTTACAAAACATAACAACTTATAGACTAAACATATTTAAAAAGGAAACATGTTACGTATACCTGAACTAGGAAAAAAAAAAATTTCCTGTGTTTCAGGTGTAAAATAAGGAATACATACAAAACAAGTCTTAAATATTTAACCACATTAAAAAAACAAAAGAAAAAAAAAAAATCTTAACATTTATAACATAGAACTACAACTCTTACAAACTATATACCTATCTAAGCATATTTATTTTAAGACTGACAATAATTTTTCTGTATCCTCATAGGACATTTGTTGAAGTGCTGTTTGGAGAATTATCTTAACTTTATTATAATTAAGGGAGTAAATGTCTAATTGGGCGTTTAATCTATTGTAAAGAAGTGGTGCTAGGAATGCGTAAAATCTAGATGAGAAGGGATGTTTTTTGTTTATATTTCGAGGGCAAACAGTATCTTGCCGTCGTTTTTTTGTCATATTTATATTATAAGGAAGTGCGGCGTGCTGTTTTAGTACTGTGCTTATTATAAATAGTTGTCTGACAGTTAGAACTTTACAGGATTTATAAAGGAGGTCCGTTGGATATAGGAAAGTGCGATTAGTAGAGACTTTGAGAATAGCTCGCTGTGCTCTCTCAATGGTTAGCATTGCCGATTTATGTGTACCACCCCATGAAGTAATACAATAAGTTAGTAAAGATTGACACAGAGCGAAGTAAACTTGTCTAATAGTTGTAGCATCCACGCATAGGCGTAAATTTTTGAAGACAAACATTAGTTTACGGATCCTTCCACTTAAAGCCTCGATATGTTGCTTAAAAGAGAGTGTTTCGTCTATTATTACACCCAAGTATTTAATATTATTGGCCATTACAATGCTTGGACAATTGCATGGGTTTGCACTAGAAACATCACAACAGTGAGAAATCAGTGCTGACTTATTTGTTGTGGTTAACCTCGTTTTACGCATTGTGAATTGCATATACTTCGTTTTAGATGCATTTAGTGTTAGTATATGTTGCCGAAGCCAATTATTTACCACATTAAACCCCTGTTGAGCAAGCTCATAGACCTCTTTTTCCGAGCTCGCAGAGAAAAGAAGTACAGTATCATCGGCATATGAAAGAATTTTACCACCATCCAGTTTTAGGTTACATAGGTTATTTACGTAAATTAAAAATAAAGTGGGACCCAAAATACTTCCCTGTGGGACCCCAAAAGATGTATTTCTCAGATCAGAACTAAAAAAATGGCCTATTTTTACGCATTGAGTGCGCCCATTTATATAATCTGTGAATAACTTAAGTTGAGTGCCCCTTATGCCTAAACATTCAAGCTTTTGTATTAGTACAGGAATAGAAACCGAATCGAATGCTTTTGAAAGGTCCAAAAATATGCCGAGTGTCTGGTTACCCTTATCAAGTTCCCGCACCAGATAATCTGTAAGTTCGTGAACAGCATCAGCTGTTGATAATTTAGATCTAAAACCAAACTGGGAACTTGACAATGCAAAATTTTTCTCTAAAAAATTAATAAGCCTGTTATTTATTATTTTTTCTAATACTTTCGATATTGCTGGTAGTATAGAAATTGGCCTGTAATTTTCAATTTGTACTTTACTACCAGATTTGTATACGGGGACGACGGATTTTTTTAAACATTTTGGAAAGCATCCTTCAGCTAAACATTTATTAAAAATATTAGTTAATATTGGGACAAATATGTGAACAAACCGTTTTAGAATTATATTAGAGATGTTATCCCAACCAACAGCGGAAACATCTTTTAGGCTCATAATGATCCTATTGACCTCTGCTTCATCAGTTTCTAACAGAGCAAATGATTTTAGTTTATTGCCATTTATTGACATGTTCCTCAAAGGCGAAGTAGGCATAGACATTTGTAAATTACGTGCTAGATTTACTCCTACATTAACGAAATAATCATTTACGCTGTTTGCTGACGTTAGTTGCGACGGGTGCAGTTGTAATAACCTTGAAGATGATTCATGCTGTTTTGTCGTAAGAGTAACACTTTTTATAAATTGCCAGACTTTTTTGGAATTTTTACCAGCTTTTTCAAATTGATTTTTATCGTAACAGCATTTAATTTTCTTGAGTAGATTATTGCAAAAATTCCGATATCTTTTGTACGATATTTGTAAAATCATGTTATCAGGGTCCGATTTTGCTTTTTTATGTAATTTGTCTCTATGCCTCATAGATCGAATAAGTCCCGGGGTAATCCAGGGCTTAATGATATATTTTTTATTACTCAGCCGAATGGATTCAGTATTTTTTGTAATTGATTGCCGAACATAGTTTATTAGATTTGACATACAAATATCCGCGTCATCAGCAAGGTAAACGGGGTCAAACTCAAGTCTGCATAAGTCTTCTTCAAGTTTATTAAAATTTATTTTAGTAATTAGTTTTGTGCCAGTTGTATGAGTTAATTTGCAATTCAAGGTTAGTAGGGCAGCATTGTGATCGGTTATTGTTGACTTAGTAACAAGCGAAACTGATGGAAGATTGGATTTAAGGAAGATATGATCCAAACAGGAGCCGCTTTGATGGGTAGGAAACGTGTGCGCGGGGAGTAAGCCATGGAAGGAGCAAACATGAAGGTAGTTCTGGGCAGCGGAGTCGCCGCTGTCTGGAATAATGTTTATGTTTATATCTCCAATTATTATAACATTTTTAAAATTAGATATGTGTTCTAATGTTGAATTTAGTGATTCAATAAAGACATCGCTATTTCTAAATGATGGCGGTCTGTACAAAGCTAGGATTGCAAACTCTGACCCAAACTTAATTAGAAGTCTATTACAGTCTGACATATCTGGTTCCTCAACTGAAATATTTAAATTACTTCTAACATATATTACTATCCCGTCATTCTGGTTGTAAGTTATATTAGTATTGTATACGCTATAGCCGGGCAACTTAGGCATGTGAGTGTGTTTGCCTATCCAACACTCAGTTAACACAATAATATCGCAATTAAAATTTAACCTATGTAGAAAAGTACTAAAATTGTCAAAATTCTTAAAAATACTGCGTATGTTTTGTGTAACAATAGTAAGTGGGTCACTAAAGGAAGATAGGTACTGCTTGCACTGTTCAACTTCACAAGTCGCTGATTCAGATACAGAAAAATCATCTAGGTCAGAGATCAATTCAATACTCATTATTGTAACTTAAACTATTTAAATTTAAAAGATCCGAGAAATTTACGAGGCGGGCGGCGCTCTTAGGCGCCCTCATAATCTATAGAGTTAATGTAGCGTTTTTCGGCCATTTTCTTGGCTGGACAATCAAGATCACCGGTGTTGTGATTGTGCGGTTTTTTAAACTTGGAACATGTGGCACACTTCGCTGGTTTGCCTAGGCAAACGAGTCCGCTCCATGCGGTGCACATGTCCCAGCTACCGAAGTCGCCTCTGCTTAAGAGTGGCTGTTATGCTATTCAGCTGTGCCATTCCTAGGATGGTCTCCTTTTTCACGCGATCCTTCCACGTGATGCCTAGTATGCTTCGAAGGCAGCGCATGTGGAACGAGTTCAGTCGGCGTTCTTGTTTTGCATACGTCGTCCAGGATTCCGCTCCGTACATTAGTGTGCTCAAGACACAGGCTTGGTAAACAAGCATCTTAGTTTTTAACGTGAGGTGCTTGTTTTCCCAAGCTCTTGTACGAAGTCTCCCGAACGTAGTGGCCACTTTGCCGATGCGGGCATCGATCTCTGCGTCTAGCGAGAGATTGCTCGACACGTGCGAACCCAGGTAACAAAACTTGCCAACCACCTCCAGTGGAGCGCCGTCAAGCATGATCACTGGAGGCTCTGAACAGCCCTGCGCTAAAACAACGGTCTTCTTGGCATTAATGGACATCGAAAAGAAGTCACACGCTTGGGCAAATTTGTCCATAATTTATTTGTCAAGGCTCTGGAGTTGAGCCTGGTCGTGGGCAACAAAAGCAGCGTCGTCAGCGAAGAGGAGACTGTCCATGAACAGATCCTCTCTGTGACGTTTGGACTTTAGCAAAGAGGTGTTGTACAGCCTACAGTCGGAGCGCGTGTGTAGGTGTATGCCCTGCTGGTCTTTCCCGAATGCCACTTAATCGTCAATGCAGCCTTCATATTACAACGACTACAACAGCATCCTCCCGGTGAAGGGACACGACGTCGTATGCAGCTTCACCCACGAGCTCAGTATGGGGCTGTCCCACCGATCAACAATCACTTCCAGAAGGTTGCTGGTGCTGCTCCGCAACCTAAACAACATGGATGCTGCCCGTTTGCGCAATATTGCGTCAAAATTATTAACATGTGAGTTTGCGAACATCCCCGAGGCATTACAATATTTTGGCAGACCCAGCAGCAGTCTGAAAGCATAATGATGATGATTATGATATACGACCCACTACAGGGCACAGGCCTCCTCTCAGAATAAGAAGGCGTGGACCATAGCATACTCGCGGGCCCAGTACAGATTGGGAACTTCACACACACCACTGAATTTCTTCCCGGGTGTGTTTAGGTTTCTTCACGATGTTTTCCTTTACCTTAAACCTCATGGTAAATTTCAAGTTAAATCTCGCACATAAATTTCGAAAAACTTAAAGGTGTGCCCGGATTCGAAACCATACAACCTATGTTTGAGAGGCAATAGGTCAAACTACTAGGGCTCTACGGCTTTTTTTTACACACCCACATTTACATATCGATTTATAATATGAGCAATGTCTTGTATGCTCGTTGCAAGTTAAATAAAAGCTTGTAGAGAACCTAAAATCAGGGAAGTATTAAACCCATAGATAGACATTTGAGAAGCATCTAAAATGAAAATCACACGTACTTATTTAATGTAAATTACTACTTCAAACATCACATCTTAATCAGATACTATTTACTAAACCCGCCACATCGCCACGTATACAGATTTGTTTTACTCCAAAATTTCTTTTAAACCTTGTCATGCAATAAAAAAATAAACAGCTGTGCCGTTTTCAAGTGCTTCATCCATGAAATTTTTAAATTATAAACTTACATATTGAATACTAAAACTAAATAGTATTCTAAACATTTCACTCCAGCAAATCTTTTTCAGTTATTCTGTAAAAATAAAGCCACTATCCAAAAAAAGCTGCGCTAACCCACCGTGAGTTTAACAAAGAAAAAATTTGGCAGCAATTTTAATTTTCAATAGCCCGAAGGCTCGCAAACAGCAGTCGTGATACAATTTTTTATACCTCTGGAACTCTGTCTTCCGTATACGGGATTAGAGGGCAGCGTAAGTTATGTACTGCGATGAATTGGTATAATTTTTTGAAAATATTTATTTCTCGTATGATCAAAGATCGTCAATCTTTAGAGACTGTCCTCTTTTTGCTTGTGTTTTCGGTATCGTATTCGTCAAATATAATAAAGCCCGGAATACACATGAATGAAGCTTGCACATTTTTGTGCCAGTAGCTGGCGTACGTACGTCAAAATTATCTATCTTTATATATAATATATGTAAATGAATATAAAAGGCAAAGGTGATTGACTGATCCATCAACGCACAGCTCAAACCATTGAACAGTTTATGCTGAAATTGTATACACAGATAAATCTTATGACGTAGGGACTCGTTGAGAAGGGATTTTTGTAAATTTCCACGGGATAGGAAATAAATGGGATTTATATTTTTGCTTCAAAGTGGCCCTAAGTATGTAACTATAATTATTACAGATTTCTAATTTAACACGCAAGTAGGTGACTTTAACAATAAAAAAGTAATTTTAAGATTTTCGGAAAATCCCACGGGATGAGGAAAAATCCGCGCAAGAACTAAAGTCACGGACATAGCTCGAAGAATCGCATGACTTAAGTGGCAGTGGGCAGGGCACATCGCCCGTAGAACTGACGGCCGATGGGACCGAAAGGTTCTCGAGTGGCGTCCGCGGACCGGAAGACGCAGTGTAGGTAGGCCTCCAACAAGATGGAGCGACGACCTGGTGAAGGTAGCGGGAACGCATTGGATGCGGATGGCGCAGGGCCGATCTGTTTGGCGAGCCTAGGGGGAGGCCTATGTTCAGCAGTGGACGCCTTTCGGCTGACATGATGAGGAAAAATGGGATTTATATTCAATTCAATGGGATTCTGTCTAAGTAACCATTCCTTGAGGGTCATATACGTGGAGTAAAAATGTATTTTTGGAATAAGCAGCGCGATAGAGATCGATAGTAAAGTTGACCATACATTTTATTTATGCGCCAGACGAATTCGCGGAAAAAAGCTAGGTAGGTATCATTTTATAAAATAGTAATCGCTTTATTCCGTGTCTTGCGCCACCAGCAGCGAATCAAAACGCAACGTTACGTTATTTCGCGATCCGAAACTCTGACTTTATTTAAACCTTTTTTAAGCTTTCTTCCTTTATGTGCTTAACAGCCCCTACACCTGTTTGCTCCGGGGCATTGCCTTTTTATTCCGTTAGATAATACAGCAATAGAAGTTACGCTAAAGAAGTGTTTTTTTACGTTAAGTGCTACAAAAACATATCTTTTTGATACAAAGAACAAAGTAATTTATTTGCTCAGTGAGATATAATTTTTTTTCCAGTACGTTGATTTTCAGCGTATTTTTTACCTGGTGTTCATTTATTAATTTGTTTTGTACGATTATAATCTTCGGTTTTTATATGAAAACATGATCGGTTCTAAAAATAGTAAGTCCAGGCAGTCTCTGTAGAACCTATATATTGTTGTTTATAATATTATGTATAATCAATTTTATTAAGAACAAACCATGTTTTTTAAGTTACTTTCTTATTATTATTAATAAGAAATTAAAATAACCCATGGTGGTTTGACTTATGGCCTCTCAAGCAGAGGTTCGTGGGTTCAAGCATGGACTCGCAGCTCTGACTTTTTCATAATTTATGTGCGAAATAAAATTTGAATGGACCATGAGCTTTACAGTGAAGGAAAACATCGAGACCTCCTGCACACATCTGCGAAGAATTCAATAGTGTGTGTGAAGTTCCCAATCCATAATCAGCCCGCGTGGAAACCACAGCCCAAGCCCTTTCATTCTGAGCGGAGGCCTGTGCCCTGCAGTGGGCGTATAGGTAGGCTGGGCGCGAAAACGTCCACTCTATTTAAAATAGGTTTGGCGTTTGGATTGCTTTGACAGACCCATCCGTTGGTTTAAAGTCTAACCCGTGCTTTTATTGTCTAACGCACTCGGCATCACAATAATTTTCACCACTTCTTTCTGACACACTTTCTTGACAGATGGCTTTTAGATGGCAAATGGGATTGCGAGCGCCCGCGCGTTTGACAATACGGCCTCTGTGAACTAGGTACTCAAATAAAGTTAGAGTTAAGAAGATCGTGAAATAATACCACAATGTATTTTAAAATAGATACAAAACTGATAGACTGTTAAATGTATCAATGTTTCACCCTATACGTCTTCAAATGTCTACCTTTGTCACTTCAAGTGTATTCAGTTTTAGAAATAATACTCTTTTCACCAAATGTATGTACAAACATACATACTTCCAGTACGATGCTGAATTTAAAAACCCTTTTAAAATGTACCCTTTATGTTTTGGTTAACCTAAACAAACATAATATTAGCCCTGTAAAAAAACGTGTTCCTTTTACCGCACCTATCCTAAATTCACGCAAGTGTAACAAAAATCATAAAACAACGTAACAAGTTTACACTTGATTACATCAGAAAATAAGAAAACCGAGCCTGTCGTGTTTTCAGAATAAATGAAAAATAATATTCTTGTATTCACAGCAGAATTATGCTTACGATATGAATTAAAACACGAATGTACCATGTTCCTTTTATTGATGAATATCTGCAGGATTATAATTATGTTAATAGATATTCATTGATTTTAAGAATATTAAATGTCAAAGACGTGTAATAAATGGGTATCATAAATTATTGCTTGTAAAATAATAATATATTTCCTTAAAAATACTTAAGTACATACAAAGTATAAAATGACAAAAAAAGTCTCGAATACTTGCACAGAATGAATCGTCCTTTCATTTCTTAAACACAATACACCAACCTTTTGCGTTACAAACTTGGAACTTCCCTGCAGATTTGCCATTTCCAATGCCTTCTGCTGAATAATAGACAAGAAAATTAAGTTTACCTTTCAATGGGGAACGTTTGTATGCCGACTCCCGCTGTGTAAATCGTTCATCATTAAAATTAATTTGACTTCATGTTACCTACTCGCTAAACGTTCCTTATTCATTTCGTTTCCTTAATTAAGCAATCTGTTTACAATGAACCCCTTTAATTGGTATTTCAATGCGAGAGAACTCCTGGCGAATTAACTCGACTACGGAAAAGGCGGTGCAGAATTTTTTACTTTTCATATTTCAATCGCTCGATTAATACTGGCTGGTATTTGTATGTACAGTGAAGAAGTTTGAATGTTCGTGGAAATGATTAATAAAAAAACAGGCATCGAATTATCGAGTGTTGCAGATGTGTTAGCAAATTTTGTGGTAGGTAATTTAATATTTATGCTCACTTATTTTTTATGTAGACTCAGATTTCCTTGCACCTTAAGACAAAGATTGTTCTATAGTAAATTGCCCACTGTCAGTGTATAACCCAAACGCAGTAGTTTCCTGCAGCAGCTACATAAACGCATATTACTCATGTCAGTATCCACCCAACAATACAAAATGTAGGTTTTTACCGAATGGATTACTCGCACTAACTGGCCAGGTTAATCAAAGATCTATTACTTCAGAACCATATTCTTAATGCCTGATAAGCATAAAACTACGGGCAAAATGCAATATCTGTTCCCAAAATTACTGCAGATGTAGTTTCATTCAACTATTCACGTAGGTAGTGATTGATGTAAATAACACAAAAAAAAGTGGGGCAATTTACACCAACTGACTGGCCCTGGCAAAGCTTTTACTATGAATAAACACACTTCGCTGTCCCAGTATTACAAGGTTGTATGTTACATGAACATAGAACGGAGATATTAAGCTTTGAAAATAAGTATACCCATATTTCACTGGTTAAAGATCTGGTAGATGAACGAATATATCAATTGTAGAAACACAAATAATAAATATAAAAATACGCCGTAATCAGTTAATTATTTATTAAATATAAACAATTTGTTTTTTACATAGAACTTTGGAACCGTTATAGAAACATTAAACATGTTGTGTAACATAGGACTTAGTAGGGGCAAGAGAGAGCAAACTTTGAACATGATTTTGACCCACTTCCCGGTTTCCGATTGAGCTGAAATTTTGCACGTACATGTAAATTGTATGACAATGCAATATTATTGTAACATTGAGCTGATCTGATGATGTAGCTGGATGGTGGCCATAGGAACTCTGTAATAAAACGACACAACCCCGTCGAGTTTGGGCTCGTTTGATTCGTCTTGATGAGTACTTTGATCCCAGATGGTAACCAGGGCCTGATGATGGAGCTGGAAGATGGCCAAAGGCACTCCACAATAAAACGACACAACCCCGTCGAGTTGAGCTTGTTTGATTTGTCTTGACGAGTACTTTGGTCCTAGATGGTAACAAGGGTCTGATGATGGAGCTGGAAGGGCGGTAGTGGGTGGGGGGTTGGGGTTAAGGGTGTGGGGGGTTGGGGTTAGGGGTTTGGGGAAATGGGGTGGGGGGTGTTGGGGAGGGGGTTCGGGGGTTAGCGGAGTGGGGTGGTTGAGGGCTGATGAGGGGGAGGTCGAGGGTGGGGGGAAGGGAGCGCGGGAGTTTCAAAGGGGGATGAAAATTTCATTGATTATGCCGTAGGATGCACCGTTTTCAAGATATTTGATAAAAACACCGGTTCTCGTCCGATCACCGAGGTTAAGCAACGTCGGGCGCGGTCTGTACTTTGATGGGTGGCCGCCTGGATTCATTTTTTTTGAAGTAAAACTTCTATAGGCACTTGAGAGCGGGTTGACGGCGCGTTGGGAGCGGGTTGGGGGCGCGTTGGAGCGGGTTGGGGGCGGGTTGAGATCGGGTTGGGGGCGAGTTGGGAGAGTGTTGTTGCTTAAAATAACGTGTTATTTCAAAGATGAATATTAATGTTGTAAAGCAAAATTAAATTAAATGACATACGTACCTATTTTGTCTTATTTTCAAATAAAGAATAGGTGCCAGGATGACACTATTAACTAGAAAAACATACAGTCGAATTGAGAACCTCCTCCTTTTTTTGAAGTCTGTTAATAACTATAAATTAAAAAATTTAAAACCCCGAACGTAATTATGTCACTCGTATGTTTGAACATTAAGTCAAAGCCCGTATGCGTCTAAGATCCCTTTCGCAGCTAACAAAAAAGCTGAAAACTTTGAAACGGCTGAACCGATTTTGATGAAACATATCTAAGAACGGTTACATCGCCAAGAAACATGCTTTCAACTTTTAAAAAAACCACATCCAAATCGGTGCACCCGTTTAAGAGATATGATGCCACAGACAGACAGACAGACACACACACATAGCGGTCAAACTTATAACACCCCTCTTTTTGTGTCGGGGGTTGAAAATGATACGACGCCGGCCACGTTTCTCTAGTTGAAGAGATCGATCACACGTTACACGGTATATTGTGTTATAAATAGGAATGACTTATCATTTTATACATGCAATGCAATTAATTCACTTTGATCTTTGATCAATTATAACTGAAGATACACATTGCCGAACAAAATCCCCTTCAAAGAATGTCCGAACTTTTTTATTTGTTTGCATATCAATTAAAATCATCACCTACACAGAAATTTGAACCTAGTCTTTACTTCATTACAGTCGAATTTCGGTTGACACTTGACAGCTAAACTTGACAATTTCATGCAACGTACTAAGAAAAAAGAAGGCCACTTTTATCAAAGTGGCGCTCATTTGGCTCGGACATTTTCGGGCGCGCGACTGTGGATCTACAGTTATAATTGATCAAAGACTTTGATGATGAAAGGTTATCGTATCAAATCCAATATCTATATATATAAAAGAAGAAACTGACTGACTGACTGACTGACTGACTGACTGACTGACTGACTGACTGACTGACTGACTGACATATCAACGCACAGTCCAAACCACTGGACCTAGAGACTTGAAATTTTGCACATAGATACCTTATACAATTTAGGCATCCACTAAGGAAGGATTTTTGGAAATTCCCACGGGAAACGGAAAAAACGGGATTTATATATTCGATTCCGAGTGACCCTATCTCAGTAACTATAATAACTAGACTCTTCAAATTTGATACACAAGTAGGTATTACATTATTTAAAACATTAATTTCAGGATTTTTCAAAATTCCCACGGGATGGGGAAAAAACGGGATTTATATATTCAGTTCAACGGGATCCTATGAACTATAATTACTAGACTCTTCAAATTTGGCATAGAAGTAGGTAATTATAATAGTAAAAAACAGGTTTAAGAATTTTCGGAAATTCCCACGGGATAAGGAAAAAACGGGATTTTTCGTTTTACTCGTCGTAGAAAGCCGAAATTCGGCATGTAGGTTGCTTGGGGAGTGTAGATGAGCATTAAGAGAGGACTTTCCAAAATTCCCACGGGAACGGGAAAAACGGGATTTTTCGTTTTACTGGTCATAGAAAGCTGAAATTTGGCAAGTGGGTTTCTTGGGGAGTGTAGAGCTGGATTGAGAGAGGACTTTCCAAAATTCCAACGGGAACGGGAAAAAACGGGATTTTTCGTTTTACTGGTCGTAGAAAGCTGAAATTCGGCATGTAGGTTGTTTGGGGAGTGCAGAGGAGCATTGAGAGGGGACTTTCCGAAATTCCCACGGGAACGGGAAAAACGGGATTTTTCGTTTTACTGGTCATAGAAAGCTGAAATTTGGCAAGTGGGTTCCTTGGGGAGTGTAGGGGAGCATTAAGAAAACATTTCCCGAAATTCTTACGGGAACGGGAAAAAACGGGATTTTGCGTTTTACTGGTTGTAGAAAGCTAAAATTTCAAAATTCATAAGTTTATACTGTAAGTAGGCCGCAAAGGGCACTTTAACCGACTTCTAAAAAAGGAGGAGGTTATGCATTCAACTTTTTGTATTTTTTTATGTAGGTATGTTCACCGATTTCTCGGTCAATTGTGGACCTGCTTGCTTGCTTGCCTGTATGCTTGCTTGCTTGATATCTTGGTTCTGTGGAATACTCATAGTACACGCGAGCGAAGCCGCGGGCAAAAGCTAGTATTATATATAGCCACTTATCCAATAATAACAATCAAACAAACATAGGACCTTGTTACCCGTGTTACTTTTAAAACCACAACATAGAACCATGCAATATCGGGATTATTGGACTATTGGTTCATGATATTAAGAGCTTGGTTTCAGCAAAATACAGCTAAAGACACGTAGAATTACGTACTAACCATAACTCGTATTTTGGAAAAATGTAACATAAAACCTTGTAATATTGGGGCAGCGACTTCTATAGATAAAAATAATAATGTACCTATACCAAAATCGAGAAAAAACATACATTTTTTTCACACAAGGGCTGACCCTTACCAGGATATAAAATCCAGTTCCTCTAACTCCATAGGCAGGGTCACTAACCACTACGCTATACAGTCGCCAAACGAATGTTCTACACACGTTACTTTTATATTCTTTCAAACAAAATGTGTGGAAACAAAATTGTATATTCAAGGTGTTATCCGCGCGGCCAATTTTTCCAGCGAATGGCTGCGGTCGCATGCGAGCTGCCCATTTATAAAGCACAGTGAGAGCCCTTAATAGTCTGTCGACAGCCAAATGTCACCGGCCGTTTGTTTGGCTACATTCAACGCTCTATTTTGTAGATATTTTATGTATGCTGAGTCAACTTATGAGAACTTTTTTGTACATCTTAAAGTAACCTGAAAGGGTCAGCATAGACGTACGAGCAACTTATGGTATTATCATCATCATCATCATCATCATTTCAGCTAAAAGACGTCCATTGCTGAACGTAGGCCTCCCCCGTGATTCGCCAAATAGACCGGTCCTGCGTTCTCGCGACATTAACCAGGTCGTCGCTCTATCTTGTTGCTACTTAGGTACATTGTGTCTTCCGGTCCATCATTCGAGATCCTTTTGGCCCCATCGGCCATCAGTTCTATGAACGATGTGCCCTGCTTACTATCCCTTGAGTCTAGCGATTCTTCGAGCTATAAAAAATCTGTATGTTGTGTTACTAAACGTTTTTCGTTATTTTACTAGCGCCACCGTGTCTGTGGAATGTCAAAATTCCGCATTTTTTTTATAAGGGTAGCAAATTATGGGTAAATGGTTAGTGAGCATAACCACCCATGGACAAAAGCAATGGATGTCCAAGGATCGTGGATAGAATAACTTTTTTAACAGTAATTTACTTAAGTCTGCCTAAAAGTAAGATGTAGCGATTTGGACGGACCTTTCGCAAGATCTATGAGCAACAAATGTTTAGATAGGTAAGTTCAATTAACTCATTGCACTTATATTTAGCTGGTTTTCTTTCGAAACTACTTATTAACTCTGAAAAAAATATCGTATAAAAACACAAACATAACCTTCAATCATAAAATTTTCCATGCTAAAAGGTATATGTGCCACTTCATGTCCAATCCTTTAGAAATCGACCATGACAACGGCGTTCGAGCATTTTTTATATTCATTGCGCGGCCGCCATGCTCGCCACACAAGGTTACCTCGCAGTACACGCGATGAATAGAAAAAACGCTCGCCGCGCCGCCGTCGCGCGTAGTCGTAGCTTGAGCGATACAGTGAGCACAGCACAGGGGTGTTACTACGAAATTCGAATTCGAATTCGAATCGTGCGGTCCCTCTCACTCTCGTAATAAATACCATTAGCGTGAGCGGAACGGCATGAAACGAAGTTCGAATTTTGCGCTTCGAAGTATAGGGCCAGTTCGCGTGCCGGCGGTTAATCTACGTTTTCTCCATCGTCAACCATAAACCCACCGTTCCTACGCCAATTACGGTGATCTACGACCGTCGCGTTAGTATTAAGTATTTATAAATTACCTTCTCTTTAATAAAAACGCCCGAAAGTGTTATTATTAATGAAGTGAAAACGAACGCTGCTTAATCATTCACGCTATAAAGGTTTTTTTAAAAGGGGGTTTTGTAACGTCACCAGTTTCGACGGTGTGTTACGATTGTAGATTGTGGACAGTTTAGGTAAAAAAAGTTAAAATGAAATATACCTTTTCAATAACTGTGGTAAACTGGTATGACGAAATAAAATAAATACACCGGCGGCATGAGTCCGGGTAAGAAAAGGACTCTATGTCAACGAGTTAAGGTCGAAAAGTGACGAACCTTTTCTTACCCCGACTATACCAATAATGCAACGTAAAAAAATATTACAATTTTAGCTGACGATTTTTCGGTTAATATAGTTGGATTAAAAATAAGTTCAGGGAATCGTAGCCAATTGGAACCCTGCTATAATTATTACTCTAAGAAAACATTGTCTGCCAATCTGTAATAGCGTTGTATCTTTTAAATCCACTTGGAATTTTCAGATGCTATAATAACGAAAATAATAAAAATAAAATAGAAAATATTTTTAACGTAGAATATTGAAATAAAAAGTAACTTATTGTTTTATTCCTAAAGTCTAGCTACTTACTAAATTTCATCCAAATCCATCCAGCCATTTTGGCGTAAAAGAGCAATAAACACACGCAAACACTCAAACTTTCGCATGTAGGTATATACTAGCGGAATTAAAAACAATCGAAGGAAAGAGAACCAGCTTAGCACAGTATGCGTTGCATGTTAAATAAATACGATATATCAAAGCACAAATCAAATCGGAATTCAACAGCTTCAAGCCTTCTAATTTATTACCAGGATCAGAGCTTCCTGGCACTATTATTTTATGATCAAGGAGGCGCCAGTGCGGCCGAACAATGTTTTTCTAAGTGTCAACTATTTATAGTCAGTAGGGTTTGGTGTAAACTATGAACGCGGTAAGAATTGATAATGTATAAAAAAGCAACTCAACTTGTGTTTTTTAGTTTTCATTACCAAACCGTTTGTTCAACGAAATCTAAGATTATTTCTGAACTGACTAAAAAAACGGCGAGTAAAGAGGACCCGAAATACTGTTTTTGTTTTTTTGATGAAAAACCGTCCTTAGAATAAAAACAAATAAGTTATTTTTAATAAGCTACCTGTACTTTTTTTTAAGCGTACTTGCATTGTTTTCCAAACCAGAGGCTGCATTGTCTAACGCGCGGGCGCTTGCCTTCGCTTTCACCATCTCTTTCTGTCACCATTTTATACGGTTTGACAGAAAGAAATAGTGAATGCGAAAGCAAGCGTCAGCGCGTTACACATTAAGCGTAAAGATCAACATACCAAATCGACCAATCTAATGAAACATTTGTCAACTACATTTAAAAATCTTAAATATTATTTGTTTTCCGTCAAAATAACCCAATCACCCGAAATATTTCTGATTATTATTATTTTGAATACACCTTTTATGGTTTCAAAGAAAATTTACTTTAAAAAAACTACACTTGGAAAGACGCAAAGATAAACTGTATTTCCTCTCAGAAAACTGAGCACTGAATAAAGTGTAATCGATTCGCCCTCTCATTCTGAGAGGACGCAAGTGCCGTGCAGTGGGACGTATATACGTACACCGTGAAATTTTAGTGGTTGTTGTCCCGAAACGAGGTGATTTAGTATCGATTGTACAATCGATTTATAATTACTATTTTGACTAGAGTCAAAAATCCAATTGTGAAAAACGAAAGTCGAAAATGACCGCAAACCAATAGTAACACTTCGTTGGTACAAGTAGCGTACGATCGTACGATAGGTTAGGATGATGACGAAGAATCGCTTCGCCGCGCCGCTCGCTTAAGCTCATCACATAAACCTAATCGTTTGCTTTCCTATCATTAACTTCACCAAATTAATGTCAATCACTTTTATTGGCAGATAAATAAAAACAGTAGCACCACTTCCCGGTGGCCTTTGTTCCGTCAAACTATAAATTTTAAAAAAGCTATCCGATAATTATCTTAAGCCGAACACTAGCCTTAATTTATAACTTTCATGCCTCGGTCAGTGGTTTTATTGAAGTATTTTCGACCTAATTAAAATATCTCCCATTCAAGTTTTTACCCAAGTTCGCTCTTATTAATGTTGAAATGTTGGAGTTTCAAAAGAGTTACGGGAAGATATTAATTTTATTAACTATTCGATCAATGTTAGAGGTCTGATACTTTGTTCGGCGGAAATTAAAACATGCTTCCGTTTTACAGCTTTATAGGGAAAAAACTGGCTAAGATGCGAAACCGACTCGTGCAGTGAGGGCTCCGTACAAATAAAAGACAGACAGACAAAACATAATTTTGTGCTTCATAGTATTTTTGTAAGAAAAATAAATTTATTTTGTGCAGATCAGTGATTTTCAGACTCTTTCTTTTACTAATGCAGTAAGGCCTTACTTTTCGGCATTTTTTTTTTACGTGAACCTAACCCGTGATTCACTATCACTATCACTGATTCAGTAACAGCCTATTCCTTCAAGCCTTGAAGAGCCCTAGGTTGTATTTACATATCTGGAAATACAGACGACGGAAGCGAATTCCATTCCTTACCAGTTTGTATTAGGAAAGATGAAGCGAACCGCTTGGTGCGGACTAATGGAATACTAACCCCGCCTGGATGTCCGTTGGTAAAATGAAGATGGGACTCGAAAAAATCAGATTTTTGACGATTTAAGTGAGGCTAAGCAACACTAAGTTTAGTGTAAGTAAAACTTAATTTCAGCCGAATATTTTGTTGATTGTTTTATATTTTAAATTTACTATGAGGTTTACGGTGAAGGAAAACATCGTGAGGAAGAAATTCAATGGTGTGTGTGAAGTTCCCAATCCGCACTGGGCCCGCGTGGAAACTACGGTGCAAGCCCTTTCATTCTGAGAGGAGGCCTGTGCATTGGGACGTATATAGGCTGGGATGAGGAGGAGATTTAAATGACTTCCTGGAAAAAATATTGACGGCAAAGATGATTCAACAAAAGTTTTTTTTTTCTTTTAAGGTAGATACGGAACCCTATCAATGATTTAAATACTTAACTGTTTCTTTTCATAAACATTGTTCTGATATTAAAAGAGAGCGCAAACATTCCGAAATATTCAAATATTTTTATTCTGCGTAAATAACAGTAATATTGTATTATTAAATAAAAAGTCATAAATTTTGCTTAATTCCCCGCTCGTATATTCCTACTTTTATTATTTCATTGGAATAAGTTATATAAATACCTTCACTGGGCCTAAAAGCCCGTGAGATAGAGCTCGTATGTGAATCGTAAATTATTTTAAAACTAGTATCTTGGTACCGACAAGCCGTTAACGTCGCGTAAATCAAGATTAAGTACTAACATACGGGTCATACCTCAAAATGTGTCAACGATAAATCAGCCGGTAAATAAGAAATTCGCCCCGTCCAATTCAAACCGACTTCAAAGTGAATGTAAGGGTGAATCGTAAAAGTGAAACAGGACTATTAAACTTGATCACGGGGTAAAAAGTGTTATATTTTGGTTTAATTGGTCTCCCGAGTGTGATCGCTCTTTTACGTGTTGTTTTCGGCTTGTAGTGGTTAAGCCTGGGTTTTAAATTAAAATGGATATAAGTAGATCGCGATTTCTTTTTAAATAATTTCAGTAACAAAATCAGTTTTCGGACGGTAATAATTAAGATTTGAAAAAATACAGACTCCGAATTACCTATTTGCTAGAAAATTTATGTCAAACGTTACGTAGTTATCTTTGTCCCACTGAATCTTGTAGGTACATAATTACCCAAAAAAAATTGATGTTGTTAGAACATTAGCGTCTTCTATTAGTTCCCTAATAAATTCTCGCCCATTCATTCACATATAAAAATGACATGCTAGCTTAGTTTAGAATTGTAAACGTCAATATAAACTCAATGGCCCATTCATAAATTACAACAGATTAAGACAATGAAACCCAATCTCGGCGCAACAGGTGGAGATTTCACGGTGGATGACTTGTTTAAAAGCGAACCTCCAAGATTCAAACTTAATAAGCTTCTTTATCAAACATAAAGTTTTCGACATAAACTTCCTGATAGTGGGCATCTATTCACGGAACCAACTTTCAACAAAACAGTTTATTCATTTCCATAGTTTAAATTTAACATGCCTAGTGAATGCACCTACAAACTTTGAGATCCAGCTGTGATAATTATTCAACGATTGTGATAATTTGTATGCTATTATGAAGACATACTGTTCTTAATCGACGACACCAAGTCCCAAATTAATTTTCTCAAGTTACACAACGTAAGCTAAAAATTATTCTTGGACAAATTAAAATAACTAAGAACACAAAGGAAGTAAAATAAAAAACACAAAACAATATTAACGTTCAACGACGCGTAAAAATATCGATACAATAACCAATACGGTCGTTTGTTAAGTTTCAGAAACCGGTATCTTGTAATGGATCACTTAATTTCGATTAACTCCACGGACTCCGGCAAAGAACAATACAACGCCGGAAATTACTTGTTTTCGCTTTTTGATCGTTTTTCACGTTATTTTCGATACGGAATGTCAGAAGATCTTAAACGAATAATGCACTACACCACCAAATTGAATAAAAGGATAGGTCTTTCAATACTGTTTGCATAATGCGAAATGCTTTATAAATAACTTTAAGAAATCGAATTTACTTCAAAGCACATCTTCAGGGGTGGTATTTTTTCTTTAAATTTAAATGGGACCAAACAAAAAGTACCTATTTATCCTCTCTAACAAAATATTTTTTTAAAAATGGTTCACACATAAAATGACGTATGTAGTTCTAAGGTAGCAAACAAAAAAATTTGGCAATCCAATTCAGACCCCCTAGTCTCTTTTATACTCGGTTAAAAAAAAAGTCTATGTTCTTACCTGTGTTGAACAAATAAACGAATTTGAATTTGAATTATTTTCAAACTTTAGGCGAACGTCCTCGAACCGGTCAGCGTAGGTAGGTTTCCAGTGATCAAAAAAAAATTTAAAAAATTTAAACTGTTTATTACTTTCATACAAAAAAAAAAACAAATTAATTATTAATATTATTAGTACAATCTTTTAAATTTTAAGATTATATACTAACAACTTACTTTCATTAACACTACATTAACTTATTACAATTAGTTAATATTTGTTAATAGGTACTTTTTTACAATACTCTTAGTCTGCTGTGTTGGCTTGTTAAGAATACAATTTATGGTATTGTTAGGGAAGCTGTTTAGGATATCGATACCTTTAGGTTTATTTGGCGTAAAGGACAAAATGCCGAAAATGAGTTATATATACAGTTTTGTTCAGAATTTCAAGCTCTATCGATCTGTATACTTAAAATTTTGATATCTCGCAAAATTTGACCTTTACACCCCAGAATTTTTCATAGCTCAACATCAAAACTGCTTTGTTCAGTGGGTGTAAATATCATACTCGAAATCACACGGATTGTAAAGGACGTCATGAAATATAGACCACGACGTAAAGTCCTGATATTATACACGTTGCCTTTTAAGACCACCCATTTAGAACCTTATTTTATTATTCTGTCCTTTACGACCTTTACTGTTCTTCATTTACGTACTACATTTACTTCATAATGTAGCTAAATTATGGGCGTAAAGAACGTATATTTTTTTTCCTTGCATTATACAACGTGGTTTAAAGGACTTACATAAATGCTAAGGTATATTTATGATGCAGCGTAAAGGACTTTTTAATGCTTTACTACTAAACAAGTTAGCTATGAAGTATCTTTTTTTTTTTTGTACTTATTTTTTCAACTTCATTTTTTTTATTACTTTTAGGCACGGAATGCTGAGGACCTGGGTTCGATTCCCAGCATTGGTCTTTTTTCTGGGGTTTTTTCTGTGCATCTATATTTCAGTTTGTATTTAGTACGAAATGTATGCTTTACTACTCTTTTTTTTGTAAATTGGTGAACTTGATAAAAAAAGTTAAAGGCTTAAAAGAGTTTTCCATTCCTGTAATGATGTCATAATGTAATTAAATCAAGTTTTAATAGGTTTACTTACTTTAAACCTTTGATGTTCTTTTATTTTCATTATAATTGTCCTTTTCTTACTAATGACAGTTTGCGTCGTAACAAAACACGCGACAGTTTTGCGCGGTAAAACACTCCTCATGCCGGTTGTCTCTGCCATCCTCGCAATTTTGTTTTTTATCAATAGTAAAGCCCTTCACATAACGCAGCGCGGGGCGTGCGCGCGACGCCGATGGAGCGTGTACAGCGCGCTGCATAACACTGCCGGTGTATGTCACCGTATATAAGATTTAGTGTTATAGACCGCGCTGGGCACGCTCCATCGGTTTCGCGCGCATGCCCCGCGCTGCGGTTTGTGGTGGCTTTAAGAGCAAGATAGGTGATTTGTCAATGGCGGTACGGACTTATACCAGTTCCCGATGCATACGCATGCAGATCAGATGATTGTTTTGTTTAGTTCAGTTATTATTGTAGAAATATTTTCTAACGCTGTTCAATTGAATTATTATCGAGTAGTGTTTTTGAGGCAAGTGTCGTCAGCAGTCGTTTACAGTGACATTGCAGTAGATGAATTAATTATTTTCTGATGAGTTGCTTTTAAGGCTTTTTGCGTTATTCTTACTACCTACTTGAAACTAACTCGTTTATTTAAGGTCTACCTTAAAGACGTTAGTCATTTCTGAGAACCAGTTTATTAATATCAAGTTACGAAATATATAATTAGCATGGTTTTATCCGGCGAGATTTGTTTGTTAGAATTTGTATTGTTTTACACTGGAAGATTTCGTGTTACGTTAGAGCTGTAGGTACAACATGTGTGATAATTAGTTCTTACACAAAGAAAATGACGTTATTAAATTCCTAGTAGGTAAAGTAATTTTGTGATTGAACCTATATTGTGTAGCGTTTCTCTAGTAAAGTGCATTTAACGAATACTTAAGTTAACTTTACAACAATTTTTTACAGACTAATGGCTCCATCCTTTCATTCACGGCATACCATGAGTAACCTACCTGTTTTATTACAATAATAAAATTCAATAGATGTAATTTTAATATTTTCAATGCCGTAAACTGTATATTACAGGTATTTAATGATATTTCATGCTACTACCAACTACTAAATTATTGGTAAGTAACTACTAACGTATAATTACAACAAATGATGAATATTTTCGCATAATACATTCCTGTAATGACATAAATCTAAGGAAAACAATATAAATTTAGTAAGTTTTTGTAGTCTATACACCCAAAAAATGCATTATTTTTTAAAAAAATGACCTTTACGGCCCTAACAAATACTAACAATCTTAAATTACTTAAAATGGTATGGTCGTAAGTGACTTTATAACGCTTTTTACCACGGTGTAAAGGACACTTAACTTTTTAAGTTTCATATTTAACGTAATAGGTACCAAATTACTAAATAGAGACAAGAATTCTAAGCACTTTTCTCATATACATCGAAAATATAGGTCAACAAAGAAAAAAGTTACAAAAGTTTTTCTAAAAAAAATTTGTTTTTTGGCTCTCCTGAAAAGTGCCATTTTGTCCTTTACGCCAATTGAACCTAAAGGTATCGATATGTGGCAAGTAATTTGACCACACTCTTTTGCCATATTGATTTATGCTCTTAGGTATCTTGAAATAGGATTGATTGGTTAAGTGCCGGAGGTTGGCTGGTCTTGTGTATCTATCAAGTTTCTAAAGCGCGCTCCGTACAGCATACAGCTGGTACAGTTC
The DNA here is from genome assembly GCA_947859365.1 of Archips crataeganus. Lineage (NCBI taxonomy): Eukaryota > Metazoa > Arthropoda > Insecta > Lepidoptera > Tortricidae > Archips > Archips crataeganus. Next base: position 13,346,184 of record OX402056.1, on the reverse strand, counting down.
TGGTTTCTAGAAATTGTCAAACCTAGGCCACATATTTCTACCACCAATTCCTATCTTTCTATTATGATGAAGTAAAGTAACAAAATGTAGGTGGCTTTAAGGACTGCAAATTCGCATCGAAATATCAAAATCACAAGCCTTATAAAGCCACTAGTTTTGGCTTGGCTCCTATATCATACAGACTAACGTCAAATAGAGGCCAAGTTAGGTTCACTTAATAAATGCTTTTCTATTGTTTCGTGAAATGCTCTCTGTTTCCCGCCGGTCAAGGTACTCTATACCATTTATGCCTCTTGGCTTAAGCTGTGACGGAGCGTATCGCTCAAACTTGTAGCCATTATTTTAATGGTCTATCAATATATTGCCTATAGTTAGTTACACAACGTATTATTTAACTTCGAAACTAATTTGAGTATTTGCTTTATAAATTGGGTGGGATCTTTATAACGACTTTGCGATATTAAGTCTCTCATGCGTTTTGTTATGGCAAATGGTTTTAATAATGGGGTAGAGTTGATGTTAACTTTACGGTGTAAAAGTTTTGTTACTTTTATCACGTTACGACCTTTTGATTTGGTTTTGAAATAGTAATGACGTGTGTCGATGGCGGATATTAGGTTTTTGTTGAAGCGTGACTGATGTTTGGGCTTTAATATTATCATTAAATCATTAAAATGTATTTAGGCCTGTCCATCATAGCCGCATAATGTTTGTTTATGTATCTATTTTAAGACATGGAATAAAAAAAATGGTCGGAAGAGTCTACAGGGGAAAAAAATTACAACTTGGTCAAATAAAATCAATTAATTTCGTCTTCCACGTAAGTGAGTATTTTTTTAATATCTATTTATTAATAATTTTAAACGAGAAATTCTTGAAAGTATATTTTTTTTATTTGCTTTCATCTCTCGGTCACTCAGGTAAAACAAAACATGGCTCTTAAGTCTGCCTTTGTACATTTATCGAAATGTTTTAGTTATTGTTAGTTATTGTCGGACTCATACATGAAGGGTTCTGTACCTCCGTATAATGTTTTAAAAATATTTCAGTAAAAAATATCAAGGTCGAGTTATTAACGCTAAAAAAACACGTTTCCTGTATGACGATTTGTTTAACACCACTATTATTTTTTACTTTTGCAACTTTTTTTCTGTATTTTGTAATTAATATTATCATCTGTAAACAACGATGAAGCTCCATAAGCATAAATTAATGTCGATACGTGAATAAATTTCAATTTAAGATCTATTTTTTTTTACAAGACTTCATCGTTGTAAGTATGTATGAAGTATACCTTCGCAAAATTTCCTTGCTAGTCTTACGTAGTGACTGAGATTATGGATTTTTACACGCGTACCTACATCCCGATCACGTGGAAATATCGGAATCAGGAATATAAAGTAAATGTATTATTCCTAAGGTAACAAACACAAACGTTCGCATAATAATATTAGTAGAAATCTAAATTTCAAAAAACTATCCAATATTTTGTGCATCTGCAATATCCCTATAGCGTGCAAACATAGCTTTCCGCTCCGTTGGAACTAAACCTTACAGTCGTAATTTCAAAACTGTCTCTCCAGCTTTATCACCCAAAAGCGGCCTCTATACCCACTGTACAAATTTTAAATCCCTCTGCGTTCCGCGTACTATATTGAGTTAGCAATGTCCAGCGCATGAGAGAAAAAAAGTAAGAATTCGCCATGTCTGACCATTTCCGGCGGCTATTATTCTGTCTCCCCCTATATCCCTTTCCGCTTGTCGCGAAAACAAAATACTGGCGGTGGACAAAAAGGCTTTACTATTCAGCGTTCATTATTAGTGACAATGACCCCTGATTTGGTTAAGTGATACGATGGCATTGAACCTGAATGCATCTTTGCCGATGGAAAGTGGTCATTTGGTTTTTAATATAGCAAAAAAGTCAGCATGTACACACATTGACACAAACAAACGGCAAATTAAATAAATGCTTGTAAAAATAAACGTCCGTTGTTTTCTGACTGTCATATCGGTAGGTACTCATATTGTGAGAACCAGACGTCAAGCTAACATCGAATAACGTCGAATACGCAGAACAAACGTCCATCACATTTCGCGTTCGTTTGACGTAAACAAGTCTAGTACATATCCATTGATACGTTTTTTTGTTTTAGTGCCATAAAATGTATAGTCGACCAAAAAATTATTTTAAGCTTCGATGTCGAGTACGGCTTAAAACATTAAAGACTATTGTCATCTACAAGTCAATCCGTCAAGTGTTTATCCGTTGCCTAGTACCCATAACACAAGCTTTACTTAGCTTACTTTGGGACTAGGTCAATTGGTGTGAATTGTCCCGTGATATTTATTTATTTATTTATTTAATGTGATAATCATTCTTATTGTTTTTATTAACCCCCTACATAAAAAGAGGGGTGTTATAAGTTTGAACGCTATGTGTGTGTGTCTGTCTGTGGCATCATAGCACCGACTAGGATGCGGTTTTTTTAATAGAAAGCAGGTTTCTTGGCGATGGTTCTTAGATATGTTTCATCCAAATCGGTTCAGCCGTTTCAAAGTTATGAGCTCTTTTGTTAGCTGTGGAAGGGATCTTAGACGCATAATGGGCATTGACTTAATGTTCAAACATACGAGTGACATAATTGCGTTAGGGGTTTTTAAAATTTTTAATTTATAGACTTATTTGATGTGGGAACTGTCACAAAAATATTAAAAGTGTATCTGACTGTGTTTAGCTGAAATAATGACTGTTTGAAGCGTAAATTCAATTCAAATTTGGAGAAGAATGACCCCAACTAAAATGTAAATTAAAGGAACTTATAACATTGCTACCATTTCAAAGAAGCCAGTTCGATAAAATAGCATAATATATAAATATTTTGAAATACCCTTTAGATTTACCAAATTTCTTTAGAATTGTAATAATCATTAACGAGCTTAAATTTACATTTCAGCACACAAAACAAATAAAATTGCATTAACTAAACAGTTTCACCGGCGTCAGTTGAATCTGTTTGAAGCAAACAGATTTTGCCCTTTACAAATACAACGTCATACATTTGAAAGCTGGGTTTTCGAATTTTCGCGACGCCAACGCTAGACCAACAAACAAACGGTGACGGTAAGTGAAAAGTTAGGTTGTTTGTGCTTTTAACCAATCTCTGGTGTGGAAAAAACACCCAGTATTGACTGTATTATTTTTTGCATGAAAAAGTTGAATTTGCCAATATGTATTCGTAAATCAAGCTTTGTTACTGTTTATACAACAACGGTGCCTACTGTATACACCTGAGAAGAAAATCAATGGTGTATGCGAAGTTCCCAATCCGCACTGGGCCTGCGTGGGAACTACGGCCATTCTGAGAGGACGCCTGTGCCCTGCAGTGGGACGTATATAGGCTGGGATGATGATGATGTTGCCTACTGTTAATAACGAATTTGTGTACAAGTTTAAAAAAAAATGGTTTTCATGTCTACGAACTCTGTAGTAAGCCAAATGGGTATCTCAGCTTATTATCTTTATCGCAAAATAATTTCCATCATTTGTAAGCACATTTAAAACTTATTATATTATAAGTACGTTTTTGGATCAAAAATTAAAATTATTAACAGACTGAATCATCATCATCATCATCATCATCGTCGCGCATTACTTAATAATAGTTTTAAAATTTTAATTTCTTCAAATTATTTTCCTTTTAAATTCTTTATTATAAATATTAACCGTAAAACCATTATATACTTAACTATTTAATAAAAATAACGACTTTTTTGAGTAAGAGAAACATCTGCTTGTTGGACCAACATTAAAGTTTATTTTATCGAATAAAAAAAAATCGTTAAAATCAGACAGCTCTGTCAAAATTATGCGTAGTCAAAGATTTTTTTTTTCAAAACGCGTAGATTTGAGAATCTTCTGGTAGGTGGTGGCTGCTTGGTTTTAACCTTGCCAGCTCATAAAAACATCAGGCTGTAAGCTTGAAACGTTTTCTGATCAAATTTTATACATATCACTAAACAAAATAAGTTTGCCCAAAAAATAGTAGTAGCCCACAATGGATTGGAGAAGAATTAATAAGCATGTTACTTATTTAATGTAAACAAGCTGTTTATCTAATCTATGAACAACTAAGTCGTAAATCAAGATATTTATTGCGCTCCGCTTGTTTCCACATCATAGACCTAGAGTTATGAGCTCAAAGGGAACAAAACTCCTTAATTACCACATAAAGCAGTCTTCACCCTTTTAATCATATCAAAAGAGCAATCTTCCGGCCGGATGGACGACGAACGACAGTTTACAACTCACTTCATAATAATCCAAAAATATTCCAACAAACTCTATATCAAAGCAGTAAAGACCAAACTGCTTCACAGAAAGCCCAATCCGCGACCAAGTAGTAATTAGAAAAGTTCCAGAAATAACGATGTTCTATCATATTACAAAATCGTTTTTGATTTTTGAAAATCTAATTTTGAGATTTACTCGTTCGCGGCGGCGACTTATGTTTTAATTAATCTTTTGCTTGAACATTTTCTAGGCCCTTTAAAGGAAGATTTTAATTACGTTTTATTACTAAACGTCCGAATATAAGAGGAAATAAGCAGAAATTGCTGAACCTGCGTAATTCCTTGCCCTTTCCAATTTTGAGTTAAAGGTACATCATTTTCCGATGATTATGAAGATTTTATTGAACAAAATGTTACTTAAGAAAATCACTTATTATAGACGTAGGTACATTAGTAGGTACACTAACACGATTATACGCGGTAATAAAATTACGAGTTCAAATTATCGACACAATAACGCATGCTATGAATTATAGTAGCGGCTGCTCCCTAAGTTTATAAACTAGTAGTAACACGTCTCACTAACCTTATCTTTCTCTCTTTCCTTCCCTCTAATTATAAGCAGGACGCCATATAAAATCTTATGAAAATATATACGTAATACGAGCATGATGCCGTTTTATTGCATCATAAAGTTAGCATTTTATCATGCAAGGCTTTACTACAATGTACGCCGAGACATTCATATTAATAAATATTAATATAAGGGCATTAATTTTATGAAGCCTAAGAGGTGGAAACAAACAGGAGGCAAGTGAATATTTATAGCTTCACGTACTTCCGAAGTATAAAACGTGTGGTATGATGGACTGCCTTTGCACTATGTGGAAGGTAAGAATGCTGTTCGTTTCTACACTTTTATCAGGAGAGAGTAAATTTTCATTAACGGTATCTACATGACGTAAGTAATTTAAAGCTAAACATGATGTGGTACCGATTTTGAAATATAGCTTTACTTGCTTATATTTAAGACGCGATATTATTACTGTATAGATTCATTCGTTACTTTGTAGAGGCCATGTTAAAATAAATGGAATACTTATCTTGTTCCTCCACAAAATAATGATGCAGTGAAGTAGATTTTTTTCAGCTCAAACGTAGCTATTTTGCATGACTTGGATTCACTACTTCGAGGAGGAGCAAAATAATTATTTCATTTATTTCAAAATATTAGTATTTATTTATTTAATTAAGTTAAGGTATACCACTACGAATGGTGTTTGAATATTTTAAAATGTAGATTAAAATTTTTATTTGAAATGATCTGTTTATTGTCTTTTAATCATATTTTGTATGTAAAAATGAGATAAGGTATTAAACGACGTTAAGTAAACACATCAAAGAACAGTTTTGGTCGTTAAAGAACTCTGAAATAAAATTATGGCGATGAAAAAATAGTACGTACTAAAAATACACTCTAAATGTCAATAGATGGCACCAAGGGAGCAAAGTTTGTAAAACTGCTAAAGAATAACGATGATACCCATAACTCAGACACGAATGAAAGTAAACTAAACAAAAATAAAAGGCGGTGTTTGTGAATCGACGTCTAAGTTTATTTTTCAAAGGGCCATAATCATCGAGAGGCGAACTTTATTACGCTTTACGAGGATCCTTAGATGTGAAAAGTAAACAGAGGCTAAATGTTGAGAAAATTACAGTGGGAAGTTGTTATTTAAATGTGTACAAAATAGGGCATCAAATGAAAGTGGTGTATTAAATGATTTTTCGTCTAATTTAAGGATATTGCGACTACGATAAATATTGGATTGTTCTAGATGAAATTGATTTTTGAGAAAAAAAACATTTAATTGTCCTTTGTGATAAAATTTTGATGATATTAAAGATGTGGCAAGTTTTGTATGAAAAGTTTATGTTGCCTCTATTATAGTCATCACTAATCGGACTAGCGTTTCGTTTATTATGTGTACAGTTTCACGTGTTTGTGCGCAGAGTAAAAATTTATTAAATTATTTACATTAGCACCTATGTGTAATAGAATAAAAATAAATTACTTACTGACCTCCATAATTTTCATTACCTTCCTACTTTTGTGAATAGTCGATAGTTTTTATAAGTGAAAATTAAGTGTAACATTTTTTATCAAATTATTATGCTTGCTACATAAAGTATTTAGCGAAAGAATACTCGTAAGTACGCGTTTGAAAATTCTGCTGTGTCTTTGTTTTTTCTGAGTCGCAAGGGGAATATGCAAAATGTAAACAAATTAACGGACGAGATACCCCCGTGTATTCACGAACATTGCTCCGGCAGCTTCCGTTTAATTTTTATTTTCGCGTTCCAGTAAATTAACTAGTTGTAAACTGTATGAAGATAGAGCACATTTTAATTTTTAACGCCACTGCAGCAATCTACGCCGGGCAGTTAAATAAAAATGCAACGGTTACTTTTGTGTGTAAACGTATTTTTTATGTATAAAGTAAATTAAGTTAGCGGAATGTTCCGGGATGTTTCTAGCGGGCTCCTCAATCTTTGAACATCTGAGAAATTTTGAAATGTAAGTTAATTTATAAAAATATAAAGATAAAGATAAAACAACATCGGAAATGAAGCTGCAAATTTGAGGTCACAAAAAATCAAAGGGCATTCAAGCTTGTGTTCAATTTATTTGAGGCGTAACTTGCCCACACGATAAAACCGTCAGCACCAAAAAGTGATAAAAAAGTGTTTAAAACACAGCGTTTAACATCTCCATCTACATGTCAAGAAATGGCGCGGAGGCGTCAAAAGATACGCAGATGTATCGTAAAGCGGATTTATACTGTGTCGTTGAAGCTTTATCCACTTAGTTTTTAAGAGATTGAAGTAAATTGGGTTGCTTGCTGGCTTTACTGATTCCTTTATTATTTCACTGTGTATTATTTTATTGTATAGACCAACTTGTCTTTGTGATTATAAGTATTCACATTGCCAGTTGTCACTCGTAAATGGGTTATAGTTACAGATTTTTTCGTTCACATTTTCTCCTGTGGACATAACATATGTTAAGGGTCTATAGCCAATATTTTATAGTCAAGTCTATCGGCATGTGGGACGCCTGGCCAACTTTTGACCGGCTTAAATAAATATTAAGTTTGTTGACTCGTAGTAGCTAATTTTATGTTTACAGGAGAGACAACTTTTGTTTCTTTCCCTGTGTATGACCCGAATTTACTCTCCGACTGCTACTAAATAGCGGTAGCGGTAAGATAGCTGATAGGTAAATACCTATAGAGAATGTAAAACATGAGTGTCAGCGAATTTATGTACATCTAATATAAAGTTGTCTACTATTACAACTCAAACAGTGTTAACTTTGATAATAAAACTGTTATTTAAGGACTATTATTTAATGTTCAACACAAGGAAGCATTCATAAAACGCATGTAGACGTAAATAGAAAGCAAGTAGGCGTGCTCTATATTAGACCATAACTTCGCGTACCTGATATTATTCTATTCAGGCGTGTGGTCGAACACGTGTTTATTATGCATTAGAAATCACGTTAAATATAAATCGATTACTGGTTGGTTGTCACTGTGCATTGGTTGACTACTTCTTGTAAGATTGGGGATGAAAGTATAAATAAATCCTTACTTTTTATTTTCCTTAAAGGCGGAATGGTAAAACGCTGACGTTTTCATGCTAAAATATGGAGATAAAGTCATTAGCAATTTTTACTTTAATGAGAAGTTGTCGCTCGGGCCCGAAGGGCCGCCATTCGTTCTCTTTTATGGTCAGCAAAATATTATCATACAAATTTTGCTATCAAACTGACAAACGAATTTCGTAAGAATGTTCAAGTTTTCTTAAATGAAAGTCGGGTTTAATTTATTTCAGTGAAGTGGTCTGTTTTAAGAAAGTTTTTCAGTTCGTTCCGCTATCGATGTACTTTCATACTTTGTTATAATGTGTACTCTATTCAAGTTAACGACTATTTATTACTGATAGAACACAGCCGCACGTGTTTCTTTAAGGGTACGCAGCTAAAGCCGCTACATGACTCCAGTAGTACTCATTTAGCCAATCACGTGTGCCTGTGTTCTCTCAGTACTTGCTCGTTAAGTTGAGTAGAGTAAAGTTTATATTTTGGTATAGTTGCAGGTGCTAACGTAGCTTCAAGCATTAATTATTTTTATAGAAACTTCAAGGGATAGTTGTAAAGTCTAAAGTCAAAGCATTATGTCCGCCACACTTATTTTACACAAAGTCGACTAAAAAAGAACTTTTAATGGCCACGGGTACGACAAAATATTTTTTTTTTCAGCTACGTCGAAATCACAATGACTGCAGCAGTTCACACTACTTTTCTTTATTCCTATTATTTCTATTATTTTGTGTGTTATAATCTATATCCACATTAGGCTATGCGCGTGAACTGTTATCACAGAATCTAAATTCGCATAGTTCGATTACGCAGAATTTCGTTAGTCCGAATATTATTTGGTCATATTTTTCTTATTCCGAAACATTTAGAGGGAGTCCGACTGTAACGTTCGTATTCTATGAAACAGCTAACTGAAACAGATAAGTATTAAAGGGCAACTTTATACTTACAACAATTTTATAATATCCAGTAAGCGTGTTCACTTCACTGCATATTACTGCGAAGAAATTTCATGTTTTATGCAGTAATAAGTCCATCAGGAAACTTAAACCCTAGCTTTCATGAGAGAGGAAACATATGCCCAGCAAACGGTTACAGATATACTTATTTTACGGCTTGTTGTATATATCTCCCACTACTGAGCACAGGCCTCCTCTCAGATTGAGAGAGCTTGGACTGTAGTTCACACAAGGACCCAGTGCTGATTAGGAACTTTTGAAGGTTTCCTCATGATCTTTTCAGTCGCAAAAATTCTTATAGAAAATTAGTAAGTGTAATTTTGCTCATACATTTTGAAAATCTACACCTCTCTGTTTGACAGGCCATATAGGTCAAACCACTAGGTTATCACTACGGCTATTTTAGTTTAAGACTTTAGTAAGAGTTAAGTAGCACTCGCTAACCTTTAACATTCATATTAAATACGGATGCAGAAATAAAGTCACAGTCCCACGTTTAAAAACCCACGACACTGCGACATTATTTTAACTCCCGGTCGCAACGTATTTTTGGACGCTCACTGTTATTGTAGCATCCCCGTTGGATGACAGCGCCCTCTTAATTTCCAGTAAATCGAGCCACTCTTTAGCGATGGGCTGCATCTGAATAAACATTCCACGACCGCTGATTAAGATCTTGGACAGACTAACGATTAACAATACTAACTATTCTCTGCAGTTTTGTGTGCGGCCCGAAGTAACTTTCCACTTTCCCGGGATTAACAGGTGCCTTTGTCAATCTGGGATAAGTAGTGTTGTTTTCCATCAGTTGAACAAGTTTTAAATCGGTTTATAAGTACAAGTGGTTATTCGCTAGCTATAAATATACTCAGACAAGCACACAAAGATTACCTCTGTTCAAATTTAATAAGTAGATATTAATGCATGTGGTTATCATAGAAGTGTGGTCATACTGCTAAATTATTTTTGACGCAAAACGGTTTCGTTCGTTAAACTTCCATTTTTACAGTAGTTCTAATAAATAAGCGTTATATTTCCACATTATATTAGTATTGTAAATATATTATGCATATTAATATAAATGCATACCCGAAATCAAAATATTCTTGTTGAAATTAAAATGTGTAATAATATGAAAATTGTCAAACTTAGCTCCATTTGTACTGTCACTACACTATTCCTCATCACATTAGGCTAACATTTCTCATGATATAGGTACAAACTTATTTGAATTGCATTATTCTTGATTAAAAAAAAAGTAGGCAATTCATAGTTTTTTAAACGACTGCTTAAAGTGGGCAGGCATGACGGACTCTACCAAACTCAAATCTAAACTAAAAAAACCTTCATTGTGTATGTGGTCTCACGCGCACTTGTCAGGTTTTTTAGGACTAAAATAGTAATAATTGGATCTTTGCATCAGATCTTTGCAGCAATGGATAATCTCATCAATATATCAAAAGAGCCTGACCTGTCCGAAAGATAATAACGTACAGCGACCAGGCGAGTTGCAAATATTTATTTTACGGTTTTGAATCGGTTGTTATTGCAGACGATTTCAGAGAAATGGATTGAAATCGTCTGATTGTTCTCATAATTTAAGGCGTAAATAGATTAAGATCGTGTAGTATACTCTTACATATGCATATATGGAATACCTATGTCCTAGCAGGTATATATACCTACACCCGGCACCGTCCAAATTGATAGCGGCAATGCGGAGTGTAATAGGTTTTGTGAAAATTTTCGTTTTTATTACCCCCTTTTTGTTGACAGTTTTTAAATGTTGCATTGTCGTCCATTGGTCTTTACAATGTGTGTAGGTACGACATTACATTTCAAGAAATTCTGATAAATGGATAAAAATAGGCATTTGCGAAGGTGCTGAAGGTTTCCCTTAGCTTTTAACCCACATATTTTTGATTTGAGTTTCTATGAAAAAGATAAGTTATTTTCCAGGTCATTGATTTACGGACTTTTTTATCTTGGCGTGATTCATAAAGCTTTTCTTTCTACCAAATTATTTTATATCTTACGGATTTTTTATGAAAATACACTTTCAAAAGGTTCTACCTATCTTTTTATTGCGTGATGAACAGTGATCGGAATTTAGGGAGCTAAACTTTAACAAAACTTGCCAAGCGGGCATGAAACAGTGCTTACAGACATGAAAAAATATTAATAAACTACTGAAAATCTGAGACTTCGATATAGAGTTAAATTGAACACAAATCGGCCAATAATATTATTATTTTTCTTGGTTGTAAATTCTCTTTAATGTCAGCTTTACAAGTTTTGTTAAAGTTTAGCTCTCAAAATTCCGATCACTGGTGATGAACTTAAAACGTAGTTTTTCATAGTTTCGTATTAATTTTACTTTCATATTTCCACGTTTTCTCGAGAAAAAGGATTTTGACAACAGACCTTCCCATTTCTTTTTTTCCTCAATATCTGATATAATTTTGGTGTTGTCGGCTGCCACTATTGGTGACAGCGAGTGATGACTCCGACCAGGTCGTGTGATCCATTCTGAACAAATTCATATGGAGCATTGCCCAAAAGAATGTGGCCACCAGCTGCAACACCGGAATTTTACCTTAACATTAGATAATAAAATAAATAAATATCATGGGAAAATTGACTCTAATTGAACCTAGTCCCAAAAGAAACAAAGCTTGTAGTATGGGTAATTACATACAAAATGTCCAAGGTTCTAGACCGAATTCATCATCATCATCATCAGCCTATGTTCGTCCACTGCTGGACACAGGCCTCTCCCATGGCACGCCACTGAGCACGATCCTCGGCCACTCTCATCCAGCTCTAGCCAGCCGCCTTGCGAAGATCATCGCTCCACCGAGTCGTATTATTCAGACAAATATCTACCTTGACCTGGGGTCGATCCCGGGACCTCATGCTTCATAGCAAATTCTCTTACCCCTTGGCTATTCAGTCGTACATAGATAGACGTTTTTTACTTTCCTGCCATAGAAAGCAGCTGCAGTACAGCATAGAAAGGGCATAGGATGGGCATAGAAAGTATTACATATTATTAGGCTCGTTGAAATGGCAATGGGCAGCCCATATAGCACGCAGAATAGATGGTCGTTATAGCCGAAAAGTTCTTGAATGGAGACCACGGACTGGCAAGTGCAGCGTATGACGACCACCAACAAGATGGACGGACGATTTGGTAAAGGCAGGTTCAAGGTGGATGCAAGCCGCTTCCAACCGTAATGTTTGGGTATCAATGAGGGAGGGTATGCCCAGCAGTGAAAGAAAAGAAAAAACATTTATTCGTGACAGTTACAAACAACAATAAATAAAATAAAATAAAATAAAATAAAATAAAATAAAACAGGCATAAAGATTACAATATAAAGCAACTATCACGAAACGGATCCACCTCAGCATAATGTCGGCTCGAGAGCCAGCGCTGGTCTTCCGGTGGGACCGTGAGGCCGTCATTTGCTCGCTGCACGCACGATTGGACCGTGTCTAATTGTGAACGCGAACATTTTATGCTCAGCGCTACCAACACAAGGGCGTTATATTTTAACATGGCGTTGACATTGACAACTGACACGGCCAACCACATGAGCAGCAAGCAAAACACAGAACAGTGGACGGCCTGCAGCTGAAATGATGATGATGATGATTATCCGTTAGCCACAGCACAGATTATGTTATCAGTGAGTAGGCGTCAAATCTTCGTTAACGGTGAACTTTCCATGTAATGTAACGGTAGACGGGTTAATCTTAACACATTTACGTTATGCTGTACCTAGTTGCCCTTATCTATTATGAGTCACTAATTGTGTGAGTACTTTGGTAATCGCTTATGAGGCTAAGGTTTGATAACGCTTTACTAACTCAAAATGTCGTGACTGAACACGTCTTAATCAAAACAGCGCAGGAAAAGAACGACTTGCTCCTTATTCTTGAAAAATTGGTTTGTGAATTAAATATCTCCAAGTAATAGGGATGTGTTTTATTAATTTCGCAATGCCTGAAAGTTCTATTGTAGCAATTACAAACTGAAAGATGCAACATTTGTAGACTTAAGACATCAAAGGCTATTTACACTTACAAGTCAATGTGAGTTCTGATGTAGGAACTGTCACAAAAAATGGTAAAGCACTTACTTGGTCGACTATACGGTGTAGTGCAAAAATAAGTATCGTTTTAATGCTCCCATCGTTATATAGCTATACCTCAATTCGACGACATAAGCTATGGGACATATTTATGAGCAAGTTGTGTACACCCATATTTTTACACTTGACAAAAATCTTGAAAAGTCCAAGGTTGTATTTATTTGGAAATACAGACGACGGGAGCGAATTTCATTCCTTAGCAGTTCGCATTACGAAAGATGACGCGAAGTGCTTCGTACGGGCAATTAGAATACTAACCATGGAAGAATTAATGTAATTCCTGCGCACACTCACCAAAATGTATCCGATAAAAAACAGACAAACAAGCAACTCTACGACGCTGTTCGAGGCTCTGTAGCCTGCCACCGATAGTTATGGCAGCCAGTGGATATATGTGGTGGCCATTGTTAAAAAGTGAACATCGGTTGATGATGATGATTTCATTAGTTATAATCTATCTACTAGGAAACAAAAGAGACAACCCTGTCGTAGAAATACGGACGAAAATGTCCTATTTCTATCTTATCCACACACGATAGTTTACGGGCACTTTACGTAATGACCGATTTCATTAAACGCCTCGTAAGACAGCCTGAAGCACTGTATAGTGCATCTCGATAACGAAAGCTCATTCTCGAAATGGTATTGTTAAGGCGCATGACACAGTGACAAGAGATGGAAGAAGTAAGGATTTTCATTACTTTAGTGAAAAAATGACTGAAGTAATAGTAACTAAGTGGTTTCACTTATCGTTGATGATACCGCGTAACTAGCTTTTCCATAAGGTTCAACTTGTAATAAAATAACAGTGAAAATTAGACAAATTAGACCTTATGGAAAAAACTAGTTACGCGGTATTGCAGTTTCATCGACGTTATGGCTTTTCAAGCACTTTCAAGCCCGGACTCGCTCCTCTGAAGTATTTGGAATTAATTTGCGGAATTATATTTGATATTTACCATGATCTGATCAACGATGATGTTGGTAAATGAGGTAAAAGAAAACATGCATCGTGAGGAAACCTGTGAAGAAATTCAATGCTGTATATGAAGTTCCCAAGCGGCACTGGATTCGTGTGGGAACTACTACTCTTATTCTGAAAGGAGGCCTGTGTCCTGAAGTAGGACGTACATATACAGCCTGAGATGAAAATGATTCGCTGGATGTTAGGATTTAAAACATTTATCAATTTTTGTGCGACAAACAAGGTAAACAAGTACTAGTGTGCACCTCAATATCTCGCAGAATTACTTTTACTGTATCACATCTGCTTCCGTGCTTTATGATGATGCTTTAAAATACTTTGATAGAGCACAAATTGTGGTCTTATTATAGAACACGTTTTACATTAAATAGAAAAAAAAAACATAAATAAAAATGATTTGAAAGGCAAGCTTTTGCATTTACCCCGCACACTAATTAAATCGTGATTTACAAGTTGATCTTGCAAATTTTCTTTAAGAATTTTAAATAGAGTAAGGTCTGATAGTAAAGTTCTTGAAAATTTATCTCAATTTGCAAAGGGAAATTTATTAGTAATTTGATAGCGCAAACCGCCCATTTCAAAGCGCTCTATCGTCTACCTTAGAGACAACTGAACGCAAAGCGAGTAAGCGGTAATGCGGTGAGCGACACGAATAAACACCTCGTGCCGTGACAAACTGCATTCGGTCAGGACACTGATGGAGCTAGTGGGCGACAGGTTCAGTGATCCAAAGTACTAAAGACTAAAGAGTATAATGATCTAACCGTCAGCTCTACTGTTTAAGCTATTTCTTTGCTGCTAAGTTGAGAAGTTGGAAAATATTAAAAGGGTGTACCTATTTGAAAACAAAAAACAAAAGCGAGCATAAAGAACAAAATTAAAATATCACTTTTTTTAATTAGCCTCGTTTTGTGGCCCACTGCTGGGTTAGCCCAGCAGTGGGACACAAAACGAGGCTCCCCTCCCTCTCTTGCTCCACTCTCGCCTATTAAACGCGAGCTCCCGCCATTCCACATGATAAATATCTAAGGTGTCCCTCCATCTCCGCTTTGGTCTGCCTCTATTACGATATCCATCGCCAGGGACCCATTCCTAGACAACTTTGGCTCAAGGTTCTACGATAGACATGTCCAGCCCAGTTCCACTTTAATTTAAGAAGAGGGTTTATTAATTTTTCTGTCACTATTCCATGGATCACTTCATTCTAATTTACAATACAATATGTAATTACACCACAAATAATACAATACAGAAAAGCAAGTACATACATGAAAAAAATTATATAAGGTAAAGAACAACCTTTAAAACAGAAAGAATGGCAAGGAAAGGATTTAATTTTGTATTGTGTGTGTAAACCATATTTTTAACTTCATACAGATACATAATTAGCGCATGTTTCACATTATACATTAATTAAAAACGCGTCCATAGAATTAAAATGAATTAATGTAAATGAACTTTCGAAATTACCTGCACCATCTGTATTGAAAAACCATTTCCATGTTATATTGACTGCAAACACAAGTATTGGACTTGTAACTACCAACTGTTGGTTTAAATTAGTACTTGTTTACAGAAAATGAAACGATTTATTTAAATAAGTTTTGCTTCTTATTAGAACTTACTTAAAAGCTCAAAACAATCAATCTTTAACAGCTTCTAAAAACATTTTACAATACCTTGAGGCGCTTATTAAAAAATGTGATGCTGCATTAATTAACATAAGTAGTACCTAAATAGTTCTAGCCATCTTAAATTACAGATATGTCTATGACAAAAATATCCGAGTACGCATTTGCACGATTGAAAAATAGGTCGTGCTCAGATGTTTATGAAAAATCTAGACAGGTTCAATGTTTAAATGATGGCGACTGTACAGTGTGGACAGGGCACGTCACTCGTGGAACTGATGGCCGATGGAGTCAAAAGTTCCTCGAATGGCGTCCACGGAATGGAGACGCAGTGTAGGTAGGCCTTCAACAAGATAGAGCGACAACCTTGTTAAGGTTTCGGGAACGCGTTGGATGCGGATGACGCAGAACCAGTCTGTTAGGCAAACCTTGTTTGTTCAGGAGTGGATCTTTCAGCTGACTAACTAGATTTCTAGGCCATCATAGACCCGTGTCATCGTGACTTTTGCGTTTTTGCTTTATTAAATAAGCATCTTTATAGGTATACTAATATAATTATTTACTATGATAAGGTTATATCATTAAGACCCGCTGTTCAGGAATCAATTTTTTTCATAACATCTATAAATCTTATACCAAATAATTTCCAAGAGAATCTTCGGAATTGCACAAAGCCAGAGCGTCCCTTAGACAAACGTTAATGGAATGAAATGAAGAACAATAAGAAATCTGATATAAGTGGTCCGAACGAATGTTATTTCAATAGCACTGAACCCGGATCTATAAGTGAAGTGGAGCTCTCTGTTTGTCTTACCTTACGTGTGAAACTCGCCGTTTTGGGTCTAGAGGCTCCTTGTTTGAAGTAAGGGATAAGGCAGAGCAAAAGCAAAATGTGGTTCGGAAAAATATTTTCGTCTGCTCTTATCGAGTTTCGCTAATAAATGCCTAAAACACTTGGCAACAGAAATAAAACATATTAGCACTTAAAAATCAGTGTTTGGTTAGTTAGAAAAACAAAATTATAACGACTATTACGGCAGATATTAGTTTAAAATAGGATTTACTTGAAATGTAGTAGGAACAAAACAAATTTTGCTGTAATTCCGCAACCGTTGAGATGATACAGGCGGCAAAATATAAATAGAAGCTAGGACGTTATTTGCTTTACATTGTTAAATACACACCTTGTTACTGCAGTATGTGCAATTATGTGAGCTATATACGTCCTACTGCAGGGCACAGGCCTCTACTCAGAATGAGAGGGCTTGGGCCGTAGTTCCCACGCGGGCCCAGTGCGGATCGGGAACTTCACACTCACCATAGAATTTCATCACAGGTGTATACAGGTTTTCTCACGATGTTTTCCTTCACCGTAAAGCTCATGGTAAATTACAAATGTAATTTCGCACATAAATTCCGAAAAACTCAGAGATACGAGCCGGGATTTGAACCCACGAGCCTCTGCTTGAGAGGCCATGCATAGGTCAAACCACTAGGCTTACACAAATTGAACTCTGAAATCAAGTAAGTACAAACATGTACACAAATTAAAAAAGCAAATCGATAAAATTGATTGCAAATATTTAAATTAGTAAAGACTTTTTAACTTGAGGTTTCATTAAATCGATACAGTTAATGTATAAAAAAGTATAAAAAATAAATAATAGGTCCTGTTGAATAAACAAAATTATAATCCAATCGTTGACATACACCAATTAGCCACCGATCAAAGATTTATGTTTAGCCTGGGAACCTGTTCCAACTGTCCAAAGTGCTCTTTTTTGAGCAATATTTATGGCTCTAGATTAATACGTTAGGTCGAGTTATCTCCCTGGAGCCTTAACTAGGGAATTATGGGTCATTTTGTCCAAAGTTCAAGAGCCCACCTACAGATATAATGAATCAAATTGTCGGCCACCCGCGCATTCCAAATAGTACAAGAGTTTTGAATGATATCTTTTTAATCCTTCAAAGAAAATATTGTTATTTAATATGGTACTTTTTGTATGGTTCCTTGATTTATAAAATGTTTATTTTTCTTTATTAAGAGAGTCACGCTAGATAGGTAGATTAAGGGTAACAAACGGTCGTTAACATTTAAACTTATCAGTTATTTTTGTTGATATAAATGACAAAAAGCCTTAAAATTAATATTACATGATTTTTAACTTAGTCTGAACATTGGTGTCGTTTGTCTTTAAAATTAAACAGATTGAATGTCTTCAAAAACAATAGCGATAAATACCTAAGTAAATTTGCATATTTCCGTAAACAAATCCTTTTAAAACCATTTTCCGTTCTATCCTTAATGTTAATGTCGTACTAAATAAACTTCAAATTGTCGATTATCACGAGCGTAGATAACAAGTATTCTGGCGTCCAAACAAACTCCCCACTCTTCTGAGCTTTCCTCGTAGTAAAGCTTGTTTTGAGTCATGTAACCCAACACACGTGAGTTTACCATATCAGCGACGGTGGAACACAAATCGTGCCCTGATCAATGTACGTCGCTTCAGAAAAACCTTAATAAAACCTTCTACATAAAAAAACAGGGTGCAAATTTAATTGCTACAGGTAAGCTACGTAAGGTGTTTTGCAACTGAGTTGAGGAGTGACGAACGTAATATTGGCTCTAGAAACAAGCTTCGAAGTTTTGATGTGGCGTATTAGCTTGCAAATATAGAACCCATACAAAACACTTATTGATCGAATGTTACGTTGGTGCAAGTTGCAAACTGAAATTTATGAGCGTGCAGTAAGTAAGAGCTCTTCGAAAGCGGTTACTTCACTTCACTTGAGTTGGAAGTCTTTGTTTATTGCTTGGCTTTGCCCCGCCTGAGAAACAGCATCTTGTGTTTATGAATATTGATAACTGCATTGCTTTTCGTTCGAAGTTTTTAAAACAACAGTATTAATATCAAATAGCAGTAAGGTATTGGCTACCTTGTTTATTCTAAAAAACGGTTAAGATGCTGGATTTTATTTAACTTTCGTATGCCGTAACGCGGATCCGCGCCAGATTCTATCTCTTTATTTTAATATGTATTATGTAATATTGGTATTAAATATTTGAGACAAATTAAAAGAGAAAAGAAAGTATTTTTTTTTTACTTTCGGTATACGAGATGTTAAATGATTCATAGTTTATTTTTAATTTTTACAGTATCATTGAATTAAAAAAAAGTAAATAGTTAGTAGTGGAGACATGAAGCATGATCTTAAATGTGTTTGTTTTGTTGGCCATGTTCTAAATTGTCATATAACCTGTAACTAAAAGTGAGTTTTTGACTTGTAACACTGAGATTAAACATTTTTATTGTAATTTGAACACATTTGACATCGAGACGCTTAGAAAACGTATAGACTAGTGTTTTATGTACTTTAAGTATCACGAATAGTTTGAAAACTTCACTTCAATTTATGTATTTCGTTCATATACTTAGGCCTATCAGCTTTAGAATAGTTTCGCGATACCTAATGTAATGACGCTCTGGCAGATGATATCAGATAGATACAGAATTGGGCTCCTATCTATTGATCGCAACATTATATATTCAGCAACAAGCACCCTTGTTAAACTTAGTAGATATCTGACTCCCCTTCCTTGATGTAGCTATCCCGTTCATTGCCATTTCACTTGATCTCGTTGGCCTCATCAAATATTTAGGCCGTTTAATCTTGAGTGAGATATACGTGGTACAGATAGATTGGGTGCACTGGCTTACAAACGTGATGTTTACTTCAAACAATTTTCAGGATAAGTAACCGTGACCTAGTGGTAATGACGTCTTCCCGAGGAAACATTTTTTCCTTGCCGTACGTTGGTTCTGATCTTGAATACCTTAACTATTTTTATTGAGTTTGGCAAAGTGATCTTTGATGAAATTAACTTCTTTATTTTTGATATAACTTATCAAAATATCGTATTTTTTTATTTTTTTTTTCTATTAGCTTTGTCCTGCGGCTTTGCTCGCATACTCGTAGAAAAATGAAAAATTGGTTAGTTTCTATTCTATGGAAATTTTAAAAATTCCTTCTTAGTGCACGTCGGGGTATGTGATTTTCATAGAATATGTCTGCCAAATTTCAGATCCAGCTCCAGTGAATGAAAGAGTTAAAACGTAGTAACTTTTTATACTTACCTTACCAATGTGAAAGTACATTGTTCACCCTAAGAAAAAATACACACGTTAGAATCATAATGTCTGCCAATTACCCTACCCTTAGTCCCTTTGCATGCTCATACACACTCTAACCCATTTAAAAGTTTTTCCTCGATGATAAAAATCTGGACCCCAAATGCGAGTGTCGAGTAAATTTGTTAGAGTCGTTATCCGCACGGGTCCCAGGGTCTTTATTGGACTAATTGCTACATTTGCATAGTGCGAGAGTGCCCCTATTAGGGGATCATCACTGTCTCCGTGTTTTAAACCAAATATGGGGTAGAAATAGCCTCGAGCTGAAAATATTCCAAGCTTGGAAATATTCCAAGTCATCATGGGATTTGTGAAGTAATTTATAGACAAAAAATAATAATTCGTTAACAACTTAGTAAATTTTCTCAATAATTCCTCATTATTGAAACAAAATAGCTGTTTAACTTCATGAAACTTTACAACGACAACGACTTCAAATATTTTATATATCAAAAAGCGTCAATGATCAAGATTTATTTGAGGACTATTAATAAGTCAAGCCTTTTCGAAATTTAAATATTAAATGACGTATAATAGTAATAGTAGTAGTAATAGTGTTTGTTATCGAACTCCTCCGAAACGGCTTGACCGATTTTTATGAAACTTTTTTCTCCATACTCGGTAGGTCTGAGAATAGGTCGTAGGCTATTAATTTTATACCGCCATTCTTCGCGGACGGAGTCGCGGGCAACAGCTAGTATAATATAAAAATCTCATGTCTACGGTATTTGTTATCGAACTCCTTCGGAACGGCTGACCAATTTCTACAAAAAAATTGTCTATACATATTTGGTAGGTCTGAGAATAGGGCGTAGACTATTTTTATACTCCTATTCTTCGCATACGGAGTCGCAGGCAACAGCTATGTATATTATAATAAACTGTTACACAAACTTCATAAAACAACAAACTATCACAATAGCGGTTATCACACATTAAGTTTATATTTCGAAGTTCCGACCATAAATTTATCAAGTGCAGAATTCCGGCAGTTTGGGGTTCGCCTAATGCTTTTAAAAGTTAATAAAAGGTGCAGCAGCGCTATTCAGTTACCTCATTAAAAATATCACACGGGGAATAAAAATAAGGCTGGCCGGTATAAATAACCACGACCTCCATATAAATCTTGGTTTGCAGTAATCAGGGCTGGCGATGGAAAATGTTTTGGAACTCGTCTTAGACCTGTGGCCGAACGTCCACATTAAGGGTTTTCTACTCAAAAGGTGACCAACGGGACACTATTACTAAGTCTCCGTTGTATGTTTGTCAGATCGTTTGTCTGCAACTTTTAAATCGTAACAAGTAGACTCAGTCTATGGTACGCGAAAGTTTGTACGGATGTATGGATGGAAGTCTGGATGTATGGATGTTTGTTACTCTTTCACGCTAAAACAGTTCGAAGTATTCTGATGAAATTTGGCACACGGATAGTTTATAACCTGGATTAACATTATATGATATTTTTTATCCAGGAAAATTGCATAGTTCCCGCGGGATAGGGGTAAAAACCATTAACAAATAAAATATTCATTTCATTTCATTTCATTTCATTTCATTTCATTTCATTTCATTTCATTTCATTTCATTTCATTTCATTTCATTTCATTTCATTTCATTTCATTTCATTTTCATTTCATTTTCATTTCATTTCATTTCATTTTTCATTTCATTTCATTTCATTTCAACAAATTCTTTACAGACGGAGTCGCGGGCAGCAGGTTAGTATCTTATAATATTATAATTATAAATAAGAAAGTTTGTTCACTTTTTTAGATATTTGGATGCTAGTAATGAAAATAAAAAAAATTCGTCGAAATAAAGCAACCTATTCAGTAATATTATACATATAAATTTTATTTTGAAGAGAAAATTCGTATTAAAATAAATTTTTAAAAAGTACACGTGCAATTTTTCCATTTTGGTTGTTCAAATCGTGAAATTTATTTGTACATGATTTTGGTAACGTGACATTTGAGACTTGCCTCAAATTACCGGGTGACATCCCTAACCAGCCTAGCTTGGCTACCCGCAATGAATACTCGAGTTTTCTGCCTCAACTCTGGGGTGGAAATGTACGGGAATATGGGAATAAAATCCTGGATTTAATCTTCGCCCAAGTCACCGTTTAATCTTGCAGTAGATATCGCAAGGGTAAATAATAAATGTATGATATGCAATCACGTTAAATTGCATTGTGGGGAGCGGTAGGTACGTGAGCTCGCCCGTTTGAGGGTTAATAGTTAGTAGTTAGGTTAAAACTTATAATCCCCAGTGCATGTTGCATGGGATTGTTTCTAATTATGAAATCGTATTATTTATGTTTTTGGAACACCCTGTGGTGATGGTCGATTTTATGTTTGTAAGATTATGTTGTGTTATTAATGTTGAATTAAATCCTCAAAACCGCAAGAGAGGAATCAATAAATAGTGAACTTTTATATACAAAGTTCGAATCATCAGGTTAATAATAATACTCGTATTCACTAGGAAAGAATATGAAACTTTGAAGATGAAAATTCCGTGAGACTCACTTGTAGTGAAATATAGAGATATCTCGAGAAGAGTGGTGGCGCGCAGTACACGTTTTGCAGCCGCCGTGGCCATGTGCTCTGAAATAGTCTGAAACATGTCAAGGTACATACTATACCTATTTATACGGTGGTATGAAACTTATTTATTTATACACAGAGTTGTTCGAAATATATACAATTTATCGAAGCAGTAATTTGAAAAATATAAATTGTATCACCCTTTAGCGGCAGGTCTCCTTACATATGGCAATTGAATTGTGAAATTCCGAGATTTCACTAATTACCCAGTCCATACTTCACTAAAATGCTTCATTTAGTGAAGTCCACGGTATTATTTTTAGTATGTATCTATTTCGTAAATTACGTTGCTTAGAGACCACACGTGCAATATTTAATTTCTCTAGATTAAGCAAGCAAGTTTGATTTCGTGATTTTAGATGCGTAAATATGACAGGAGATTCCACTCTTCTAGAATAAAATGTACTTAATGACAGTACAAACAATAACTTTAACTTAATTATTTAAATTTGTACAAGGTTTAAATGTGTTTTTTTAAGATTACTAGGTAATACATAATTTACAACACAACTATAGGGACAAGAAGTACACTTAACCTATGTGTTATTCCAGAGACTAAAAGTACAAGCAACAAACATGCACACACACACACACACATATGCTCACAAATTTACGCATTTACTCATTATAGTAGTAGAATTTTATTTTATTTCAGTATAACTTCCCTGATGTCGGTACAAACATCATCACGAAATTTCTTGTCACACAAAAAAATCGGCCGGCACAAAATTAGAGTGTATTTGTCATTTAAGATTCGTTGTTCTTTGGGGCTGAGCACTCATTAGGAATTCCTTAGTCGGTATTTGTGTCACGAAAAGACATGAGCCGGCCAAGACACTGAGCCAAGGGAAGGGAGGGATAAGACAGGGAAACGAATGTTGGGATTTTTGCCCATTAATTATCAATTTGTTTTGGAGGCCGAGAAAAAACTACGGGACAATATACGCTTGTTCAACGTAGGTATATAAAGTATTTTTCTCAAACATGCCATGAAATATTGACGTTATGTTCCTTAAAATACGCCACGAACTGTCACGTTGCAGGTGCGGCTAGACAAGAGGTCAATAATGGAATTTCATACAACATTGCTGGCCAAGGCCAGCAAAGTGATCGTCTATTGTTTTATGTGACACAGCACCATGACGTTTAATAGGTCGACGTGGTCGACGTGGATGGATGGATGGATGGACGGACGGATGGACGGACGGACGGACGGACGGAGGGATGGATGGATGTTGATGGATGGATGGATGGATGGATGTTGATGGATGTTGATGGATGTTGATGGATGTTGATGGATGTTGATGGATGTTGATGGATGTTGGTTGATGGATGTTGATGGATGTTGGTTGATGGATGTTGATGGATGTTGATGGATGTTGGTTAATGGATGTTGATGGATGTTGATGGATGTTGATGGATGTTGATGGATGTTGGTTGATGGTTGTTGATGGATGTTGATGGATGTTGATGGATGTTGGTTGATGGATGTTGATGTATGTTGATGGATGTTGATGGATGTTGTTGGATGTTGATGGATGTTGATGGATGTTGATGGTTGTTGATGGATGTTGATGGATGGATGGATGGATGGATGTTGATGGATGTTCTTGTTCATGGATGTTGACGGATGTTGATGGATGTTGATGGATGTTGATGATGTTGTTGGTGATGGTGATGGTGATGGTGATGGTGATGGTGATGATGATGGCGGTGATGATGGTGGTGATGATGATGATGCATGTTTGAGAAAAACTCTATACAAGCCTTGGCCACGAACAGGGATTGCCGGCCTCGTATCTCTAGATAGCCTCGTTAACACTCGGCCATCTATAACTACTCGGCCGGCAATCCCCTATTTCGCGGCCGCTGCAGTAATGTACTAATTATTCACTTTTACTTGCCGTACTTGCCTTGCTTTTTATAAGCCGTGGTGGCCTAGCAGTTGGAACTATAGCCTCTCAAAGCAGAGGGTCGTCGGTTCAAATCCCGGCTCGCACCTCTGACTTTTTCGGAATTTATGTGCGAAATTACATTTGAAATTTACCATGAGCTTTACGGTGAAGGAAAAACATCGTGAGGAAACCTGTATACACCTGCAAAGAAATTAAATAGTGTGTGTGAAGAAGTTCCCAATCCGCACTGGGCCCGCGTGGGAACTACGGCTCAAGCCCTCGTACTGTGAGAGGAGGCCTGTGCCCTGCAGTGGTACGTATATAGGCTGGGATGATGATGATGATGATGATATGTTGTTATAGCGGCCACAGTAATACACAACCGGTGAAAATTTCAAGTGTTTAGTTATTAAATAGTTACGGTTCAAGAAATAGTGCCCTGTGACGGACGAACAGAACAGACAGACAGACACAGTCTCAGTAATAAGGTCCCTTTTGGTACGGAATCCTAAAAAGTGGCTTGGTGCAACTCACACTAAATACTAGGGGCGTTCAATAAAAAGTGAGAATGAGTATGTTATAAACAACTTTTTCCTACTCCTGTACTTTTATCTGGTTTTTACATGGTCGCGAACAAATATATAAGAACATAGATAATATGACTTCAGAAAGTCTATACTTAATCTATTCGCCATAACAGCACTTGTGTCGTAATGTCGTTATTACGATACACCTAGCTGCCACATAATATTAAATGTAGGGTACACTCAACACTAAAGCCCAGTTTAGACCTGCTGAGTTGAGTAGAGTAGGGTACAGTCGGGTACAGTAGGGAAAAATAGGGTAAAATAGGGTACAGTCGGGTACAGTCGGGTACAGTAGGGTAAAATAGGGTACAGTCGGGTACTGTAGGGTATAATAGGGTACAGTTGGGTACAGTAGGGTAAAAAAGGGTACATTCGGGTACAGTAGGGTAGAATAGAGTACAGTCGGGTACAGTAGGGTAAAATAGGGTACAGTAGGGTAAAGTCGGGTACAGTAGGGTAAAATAGGGTACAGTATGGTACAGTCGGATACAGAAGGGTAAAATAGGGTACAGTAGAGTACAGTCGGGTACAGTAGGGTAAAATAGGGTACAGTAGAGTACAGTCGGGTACAGTAGAGTAAAATAGGGTACAGTCGGGTACAGTAGGGTAAAGTAGGGTACAGTCGTGTACAGTAGGGTAAAATAGGTTACAGTAGGGTACAGTCGGGTACAGTAGGGTAAAATAGGGTACAGTAGAGTACAGTCGGGTACAGTAGGGTAAAATAGGGTACAGTAGGGTACAGTCGGGTACAGTCGGGTACAGTAGGGTAAAATAGGGTACAGTGGGGTACAGTCGGGTACAGTAGGGTAAAATAGGGTACAGTCGGGTACAATAGGGTAAAATAGGGTACAGTAGAGTACAGTCGAGTACAGTAGGGTACAGTAGGGTAAAATAGGGTACAGTAGAGTACAGTCGGGTACAGTAGGGTAAAATAGGGTACAGTAGGGTAAAATAGGGTTCAGTAGGGTACAGTCGGGTACAGTCGGGTACAGTAGGGTAAAATACCCTATTTCACCCTACTGTACCCAAATGTACCCTACTGTACCCTATTTTACCCTACTGTACCCGACTGTACCCTACTGTACCCTACTGTACCCTATTTCACCCGACTGTACCCTACTGTACCCGACTGTACCCCATTTTACCCTACTGTACCCTATTTCACCCGACTGTACCCTACTGTACCCGACTGTACCCCATTTTACCCTACTGTACCCGACTGTACCCTATTTTACCCTACTGTACCCTACTGTACCCTATTTCACCCGACTGTACCCTACTGTACCCGACTGTACCCCATTTTACCCTACTGTACCCTACTGTACCCGACTGTACCCTACAGTAGGGTACAGTACAGTACAGTAGAGTCGAGTCGTAGGAAAAATATTGTATGCAACGGTGTATAATTTGGTCTTAACGGCTCGTGCCGTCTTCCATTGCGATACTCGCATTCGCTCGTATCGCAACTCACGTCACTCGCCTTTTAAGACCTCACTTATACAACAGTTGCATAAAATACTATTACTAAATGTAATTAATTTTATTTTTCGACATAGTCACCTTTTAGCATAATAACTTAGTATATCTTTTTTCTAAACTTAAAATTCCATTTCTAAAAAAGGTCTCATCTTGAGTACTTAAAAAATCTTGTACTGCAGCGACTACCGCGTCGTCGTCTTCAAATTTCTGGCCTCTCAGGTATTGTTTCAATCTCGGAAATAGGTAGAAATCACTGGGAGCGAGATCTGGTGAATACGGAGGATGCTTAAGGATATCCAACCCAGCATCACGAATTGCAGCCATTGCAACGGCGGAGTTGTGTGCCGGGGCATTGTCCTGGTGGAACAGCACAACTTTCGAGAGTTTACCTCGCCGTTTTTCGCGGATCTCATTGCGAAATGTTGCTATTTGTTTGGCGTATAAAGTGCCCGTAATAGTGGCTCCATGCTCGAGATACTCAATCATTAATACCCCTTTACCATCCCAAAAAACAGACCATAACCTTACCGGCAGATGGGCTCACCTTGAATTTCTTCGGAGTTGGAGATGATGGCCTTTTCCATGTCATAGACTGCAGTTTCGTTTCAGGGTCGTAATGATGGAGCCATGTTTCGTCCATTGTTATAAATCGCGCCAAAAAAAGTTCCCGGTCTTGCTGCATCAGGTTCAAAGCTTCTTGACAAATCTCTAGTCTAGTTTGTTTTTGCGTGTCAGTAAGCATTCTTGGCACCCAACGCGCAGATACCTTTTTCATGCCCAAGCGTTCATGTAAAATATTATGCACGCTCCCCGTTGAAATCTTTACATTTTCAGCAATAAAACGAACTGTGACACGACGATCCGCCAAAACTGAGTTTTCGACTTTTTTCACAATTTCTTCAGTTACTACTGTAGTAGGGCGTCCGGAGCGGGGGTCGTCCATTGTCGATGTTCTTCCACGTCTAAATTCGGCGCACCAACGTGCGACTGTCGAATACGGAGGAGCATTAGACCCTAAAGTGGCCCGCAAATCCAAATTGACTTGGTCCGTAGAAAAATTTTTCAAATACAAGTATTTGATAACGGCACGCAGTTCAATTTTCTCCATTTTCGCTAACGTACTCAATAGCATTGCAAAGAAATTACCGTATATTTTTTTAAACAAAAGACAGTTAGTTTTTTTTTCATAGCAACTGATTGCTATGAAAAAAAAACTAACTGTCTAAAAAAAACTAGCTGACTAGATAGATTAGCTTTACCGGCCAGTATTTAATTTCGTAATATTAAAAGAGTTTGCATCTCATTCTCACTTTATATTGAACGCCCCTCGTAGTGTGACACATTGACACGTACATAAATAATATCCTGAAAAGCGACAATTGAAATCGTAACAAATTATATGAATCATTCTCTAACACAGAACTAAGTAACGATAAAATATATCGCTTGAATATTATTCAAGTAGGCCGCTAAATGTTGAACGCCCACACTACGAGGCGGGTGGCGTTTATCCATGGCTGGTTTACACGCCGCTTGTTAAACGCAAAAAATACATAATTTTGATAACTGCACATACAAATTAGCACTGTATTACTAGGACATACAGTGCTAATTTGTATGAGCAGTTCATTGTAATTAGTATGAGTGTGAACTAAGGTATCGATGTAATAATTGTTATTATAATTATAGTAACGTGTTTTGTAACGAGGTACAAATTGCATCTTAACTGGTAGCGCATACAAATAAGTTACAATTCGTAATTGAGCAAAAATAAAACACTACTGACCACCGATTGAGAAAAATGTACAAAGGCAAACTTATCCCTTTTAGGATCTCTACCAGTCAACCTTTGAGTGAGTACGTACCTAACTTTAATAAAAAATGTAATAATTAGGAAGGTAATATATTTTCTGTTATGTGTAAATAAAAAAAATACTTATAAAGGTGATACATAGGTACATTCATTGTTTTTTTTTGCTTCACGACAATGGGTAGCTCTATTCGAGAGAAAAAATTTTTTAGTTCAACACCATTAAGAGTAAAAGAGCTTAGCTCACCAATATAAATATTCTTTCACTTCTCATGCTCGTAAAGTTGTTTTTAATGTCGAGAGAAAGCTGCACGAAATAGCTTTTTATGCTCTTGTGCATAAAGTAAAATCTTCGTCTAAGACCAAGGCAATCAGCCGCAAACAGCCACAAAGTAAAAATTATTTTTTTACAAATTTAATTAAATTTATGAATTTATTGTTATTTTAAAAAACTGGTGTTTTATATTACAAAATTAATAAAACTAAACAAATCTCAAAAATAAGACGTTGTAAATTAAATTTCAAATGTTGCTGTTTAATTTCCTTGCAATCGAAGTAAAAAGCAGAGTGTTAAACTCAAGCATTAAACCCATTTTCCCCTCGATGTGTCTACCCAACCTCGCCGTACCGGCTCGGATAGCTACATAAACATCTCAGGTAAAATGGCTCGTTTTATGCTCTTGTTGTGCAATCTACTATTAAATTCGGTTATGTTGATCGCGGAAACATTGAAAAAGCAAATATGTACTACCTTATATTTATTTAAATGGGACGCCTAACGCTACGTGTAAACGGGATCTTATCACGAACAATACTCAATTACTTTTGCCACCTACTAAGATAGTCGAATCGGGCTTTGTTAACTAAGTGTTTTAAAAATTACAAGCTTGTTTCGTGTTTACTATTTTGCAATGGTAACTCGTTATGAACAACTTTTCAAAATTAGTTTTTTTTTTATTTAAACTTATTGTCTATTGCTTGCATGTTCATGCTTCCCGTGGGACCTTGGCACTTTCCCGGGAAAAAAATAGAAAGTAAAGTGTTAAATAGGGCAGAGTTAGTGTAGTTTTCTATTAATAGGTAACAGATTTTTTTAAATCTTTTTAGTTGCTCCATACACGATGCCCCCGTACATACTTAGGTGCCAACAACAAATTCACGGAGTTTATGTCTTTGTCACAAACTTTCTTTTTAACTTGCTACGTTCGTATGTTTGTATGTAAGTTGCGAAAAATTTGGGAATAATTTTTTGTCCACTTTCTGGTATTCGATCGAACTGACATTTGGCATTTATGTAAGGTCGGTGACTATACAATAATCTTGTAGTGACATTGTAATGTTGCGGCCAGAATCGTCTCTGCAGGGTGGAACTCTTGATAACTCATGGCATCGAGTTGAAACTTGGTAGATTAAAAAAATATTGGACACGTATTTTTTCATCTGTCAGTTCAGAAAAAAATATGGAGCCGTTTGACGTCAAGCCTTGGTACACTATGTAACTTAGATATACCGTCACGAATCTCACTCCCGGAGTTTGACCAGCTTTATCTTTGTATTTTTTTTTGTTTGATTGGCAAAAGAAACAAACAATTGACAATGAACTGAAACAATTACTTTGCTCACCCGCGACCTTACGATAGTTACGTTTATGCAAGAAATGTGTGTTCATGCAGTTCCTCCACCTCCACACCGTACGAACACACACAAATCACACAAACCCAACCATCACCACCACCAAACTATACTGACGCGTTTCTAACTCAACCAGAGCTCATCCTCAGAGCACCACAACCGTATGCTATGCTACAAAATGTTAAACTTTTGAACTAAAACAATTACTTTGCTCACCCGCGACCTTACAATAGTTACGTTTATGCAAGAAATGTGCGTTCATGCAGTTCCTCCACCTCCACACTGTACGAACACACACAAATCACATAAACCCAACCATCACCACCACCAAGCTACACTGACGCGTTTCGAACTCAACCAGAGCTCATCTTCAGAGTTACCACAACCGTATGCTATGCTACCAAATGTTAAACTAACAAACCAAAACAAATGTTTTAACTTGTCACTGTAACTTCTCAAGTACCCACTTTATTTTTCTTATTCTCAAACTACCCCACAAAAATTAACTTTTATTGACATATTATAAAACTACCTTGAATTTTTTGTTTATTTATTTATAAGGCATATTTAATTAATACTAACTGTTCAAATTCGACCCAAGCCGCAGTAAAGGAGAAGATACTAAATTTACCTGTTCATTAATAATATACAATGCAATGCATGGAAATAATTAGGTACAACACTATGGGGTCTATTATTAATGAACAGGTAAATTTAGTATCTTCTCCTTTACTGCGGCTTGGGTCGAATTTGAACAGTTAGTATTAATTAAATATGCCTTATAAATAAATAAACAAAAAATTCAAGGTAGTTTTATAATATGTCAGTAAAAGTTAATTTTTGTGGGGTAGTTTGAGAATAAGAAAAATAAAGTGGGTACTTGAGAAGTTACAGTGACAAGTTAAAACATTTGTTTTGGTTTGTTAGTTTAACATTTGGTAGCATAGCATACGGTTGTGGTAACTCTGAAGATGAGCTCTGGTTGAGTTCGAAACGCGTCAGTGTAGCTTGGTGGTGGTGATGGTTGGGTTTATGTGATTTGTGTGTGTTCGTACAGTGTGGAGGTGGAGGAACTGCATGAACGCACATTTCTTGCATAAACGTAACTATTGTAAGGTCGCGGGTGAGCAAAGTAATTGTTTTAGTTCATTAATATGGACCTCCGCAAAGTAACGCCTGATTCAATAAATTGTTAAACTTTTGGTAACTTTTGGTTGAGTTTAACATTTGGTAGCATAGCATACGGTTGTGGTGCTTAAGGATGAGCTCTGGTTGAGTTCGAAACGCGTCAGTGTAGTTTGGTGGTGGTGATGATTGGGTTTGTGTGATTTGTGTGTGTTCGTACGGTGTGGAGGTGGAGGAACTGCATAAACACACATTTCTTGCATAAACGTAACTATCGTAAGGTCAAAGAGTATTGTAATATTATATGAACAAGAGTGGCATCTCTATGGTCAAATATGCATGTATGGAAGGTGCTGCTGCCCTACGCCCTGGTCAAGAACTAATGTGACGTATCTATACCTATCTATATGTATATGTTGGTAGTGATATACAGCTATAATTATGCGTACTATTCTAGCCACTATTCGTATTTTAGCCGTCTAATTCAAATCAGCATATACGAACTATAAGCGGCTAAACCCGATTTGCACTATACGGCTAAAATACGAACATTGGCAAGTGGCCTATCAATTAAAGTCCTTGACCGTACAATTTGGTACGCCATGGCCATGGCCGATGAATGACAACTGACAAGTTTGACAAGTCAACCAAGATGGCCGCTAATTTAGTTCTTTACAAAACAACCAGAGATCGCTGTAGTCGCATGAAAAGTGTGATATGTGTAAGTGTGCCCCCCCTGTGTAAGGTCTCGGGTGAGCAAAGTAATTGTTTCAGTTCATTAATATGGACCTCCGCAAAGTAACGCCTGATTCAATAAATTATTTAAAAAATTGACATTTTTTTTTGATTATCCCTTCTAATAAAATTGACGGACTGATTACTAAATTTCTCAAGATACTACCCAATTTATATAATCGAATATTGCGTCATAAGGTGTAATTGGATTAATGTTATTAGGTAACTACGTAAATAACAGTTGCCTAATGATTTTAAAACTATAAAAAGAACAAATAAACCCAACAAAGATTTATCTCGGTCCGTAAGATAAGTTAAAAAGTAAAACGTGTGCGGTACACGTCTTAAAAGCGTACAGGGTGTTGTAAAAAACAGCACCAAAATCAAGGATCGTGTTACAGAAACCCATTAGACCGACCAATAAAAATAGACGCCGTGCGTGTAGCATTGGCCTTAAATTCAGTCATACGAAATAAAATGTCGATAAAACGGCGTCTCACTGAT
This sequence comes from Archips crataeganus, assembly GCA_947859365.1. Taxonomy (NCBI): domain Eukaryota; kingdom Metazoa; phylum Arthropoda; class Insecta; order Lepidoptera; family Tortricidae; genus Archips; species Archips crataeganus. The sequence goes on along the minus strand of OX402056.1, from coordinate 13,313,920 downwards.
TTAGATGATAACGTGTTTTCAATGCTCGCTTAGTAGTTATTTATTAAATAAACGTTTGATAAAAACAAAAGAAGAATCGTTGTTAAATATTTTTGTAATTTGTTAATAGCTAACATGCTGTACATGGCAAAAAATATTCCTACCGTTAAAGTCACCAGATCAATAGTAAATTTAAATTCTCTATATTTAAAAAAAATGCGCTAAGTAATTACCATTTACTTACAATACAAACTGTTCTTAAAAACTTTTGTTTAACTTACCATGCTAATAAAATATGTATGTAGTTTGTGTGCGTGGGACAAATTTTGCACGTCGAATTTCACCCACTTTCAGTGAACTGATTGACTTTAAATATGGTACGGATGAAGATTGGATAACAATGCAAGTACAAACCACAAAAAGTGCCGATAAACTCCTTTTTTAAACAAAAACTTATTTATAAGGTTTAATTCTCTATATCTTATATCTCAATAAGGGCATAGACGGATTTATACAAGGGTTATCTTTAGAATCAACATGTCGCCGCCCACATGTCCATAATGTACCAACGACGCACAATCGCCGCGATAGGTGCGTAAAGATACAAATTCAACAAGTCAATAAAATGTATCTGAAGACTAGACATAGAGATATGTCTCATTTCAGCCGAAAGACGTCCACTGCTGAAAATAGGCCTCCCCAGGGCTCACCAAACAGATCGACCCTGCGCCATCCGCATCCAATGCGTTTCCGCTACCTTCACCAGGTCGTCGCTCCATATAATATAACACTTTATCCTTTGTTTCATTCTTTGAATTTCATTTCAAGAAATCTGTCCTTAGTGCTCGCCTGGTGATGAAAAGTCACTGTGATAAATTATAAGACTTATAAGTTCCCAGTCCCGGTAGTTTGAGCTATGCGTCAATATATCAGTCAGTGAGTCAGCCATTCAGTCAGCTTCTTCTTTCATTTATGTAGAAAGAAAGCAAGCATATCTTTTATTATAATTTTCACCAACTTGTTTATTTACTTTGTTACTCTATCTTATTTCACATTATCCTATGAGATATCCCCCGATATATCGTAGACTAGTGACTGAATTTTTACGGCCTACCATTTGTGAATATTGACAGTGATCGTCCAACCAATAAATGGACAGCGCCGAACGTGTTGAACATTTAATCGGCGAGATAAGAAAAATAATGTGTTGGCCATAATTTACTTTAAATTTAAGTTCTTTTTTATATTACAAACTGAATTCCAGTTTTGATATCTCGCTGGATTATTTCTTAGTTTGAAGCGTGAATTGGTGCCAAAATCGTATTCTTTACATAGAATTAGAAAAAAAAAAATAACGGTTGCATTACGTATATAAACCCTTTATTGTACAATAAAAAAGGTTATAAATAATTACTGACAACCGTTGAAATATATATACAATAGTGAACTTCTCCCTTTAAAGATATCTGTCAGTAAACATTTGAGTAGATGAGAAGAGCATTTAGTAAAGGTCAAACAAAGAGTAAGTTTAAAAGTCAGAAATGAAGAATTATCCAATACAACTCTAAAAAATCTCAATTGATGATTGTGTGTTAAAAAATAAATAAACAGATTTTTTCTTTCAGTTTCTATATTGCATTATTTCTCAAGTAGTTTCAATCGAAATAAGAAGCCAAACTATTGAATAGGTTTCCTTCAAATATGTTACGCTGAAGGAGATTCGAAACAAGCAAAAGCTTCAATACGAGTATTACCTGGATAAAAGTTTTAACAAAAAATATCTATTGTCGCTCAGAAAATATATTCTGCTTTCTCAAATAGGTCAACTGATATAATTTCACGATGATTGCCCTAAATAATAACGACAAATAATCGGAAATAACGACGTTTTTCCTTTAAAATTGTTTGATGTGAACGCATCCAAGGGGAAAAAGTTAATGGCCAATATTGATAAAAAATTGGATGAACATCTTTTTATTCCCAAACGTGCTTTTGCTTTTTTTATAAATATGGTTGTTTTACCTGGACGCGTTTACCTTGATTTACGATTTTTTTTCTTAATAATGTACTTCAAACGAGTCCACTTTTTCCTTCATGAGCAGCTCTGGCAATTAAAAATGCTTATCCAGAAAAAAAACTATTTTTTTTTAAATCCTGTTGCCTACTATTTGCTGCCTGGAAGAGATCGCTCAGAAGTGATAAGGGAGAATACTTTAGAAGTAAAATAAATAAATAAATAAATAAATAAATAAATATCACGGGACAATTCACACCAATTGACCTAGTCCCAAAGTAAGCTAAGCATAGCTTGTGTTATGGGTACTAGGCAACGGATAAACATACTTATATAGATAGATATATACTTAAATACATATTAAACACCCAAGACCCGAGAACAAACATTCGTATTTTCGATACAAATATCTGCCCCGACACGGGAATCGAACCCGGGACCTCAAGCTTCGTAGTCAGGTTCTCTAACCACTAGGCCATCTGGTGGTCGTCAGAAGTAAAATAATTATAATAATAAAATTATATATTTTTAATTTTGTGTTTTTAAACACACCCGTTTTGCTTGATGTGGCATTGTTTATAGTAGGTATACTGCTTGATTAATAAAATAAATAAATATTAGGGGACAAACTTACACAAATCGACCGAGTCCCAAACTAAGCAAAGCTTGTACTATGGGTACTAGACGACGATAAACATACTTATATAGATAAATAAATACTTAAATACATAGAAAACATCCATAACTCAGGAACAAATATTCGTGCTTATCACACAAATAAATGCCCTTACCGGGATTTGAACCCAGGACCTCTTGCTTCGTAGGCAGGGCCACTACCAACTAGGCTAAAGCGGTCGTTTTTCAACACTTAACCAAGTGTAAAAAAAATCTAAATAGAAATAATTATGATTATTATCGATGATGTAATTTTAATGGACTCGAATTATATTGAAGTACCAAAATAAGATGACAAGCCATTTAGTGAAAAAGCGCAATTTCATATCAATTTGTCCAATTATTAAAGTGTTCTTAAAATAATCGTGATGGTTATAGAAATGACGTAAACTGGTTTGATCGATGATGAAACAGAAATAGCATCATGAGTCAGCAATACTAGGCAAAGTCAAAGTACTGAAATGTCACGCAACTTAATTAAAATAAAGCTCACTGAGGGCGATTAACATTGCTTTAGTTTAATTCTAGTAGGTAGAGGTTAATTTGGGAAAATTAAAACATGTTTTGAAGTAACAAAGGGTTATAATTTAATAGAATTCTATTTTTTAATTTAAAACTGTTGTCATGTTTATAAAGTTCACACGTTTTGAAGGTTTTGTTCCCGTTCTTTTTACACTTTAAAAATGTAGAGTTTCATGTAGTTTATTCATTTTGATTATGTATTAGTTTACTGTCTTTTTGTATTACAATGTACTAGTGTGTATTATATATTAATGTGTTTTATTATGTATATGTATTCATTATATTTATGTAGGTAGGTATGTGTATTTCAATGCAGTTTTTATTCAGCTTAATTTTAAATTTTGTTTTTTTTATTCATTCATTGCATGTCTACTATTGTTTCTGATGTCTTGTCAAGAGTTCAAAGGTAACCTTGAAGAGATCCTTTTAAGGGATAAGTTTAACTTTGTACATCTGTTTCTCTTTTTATCTGTTAATTTAATTCAGTTTTACAAAATACTGTTTAGCATTGATTGTTCTGTATTCAACTTGTTTTTCTTTAGGTTACTCCGAGTTATGAATAGTTAACTAGCTTATGCTCGCAACTCCGTTTGCGAAGAATTTTTTATCGCACTCCCGCGGGAACTATTCAATTTTCTTGGATAAAAACTATCTTATGCCCTTCCCAGGATTTCAAACTATCTCTGTACCAAATTTAATCTATATCGGTTCAGCGGCTAAACTTACATAAAAAAATGTTTATTAAAAGAAAACCTTAGTAACATTAACTGATTTAACTAGAAGAGGTAACAGATTAAAGACAGACGGATATCCAGACAGACACACGTTCGCATTTATAATATTAGCATATTAGTATGGATTATTATTTTATTTTAAATATAAACATCCATTAATATAGAACTGAATGGCTTTATAAATTCCAACCTATTATTTAAATTCACTTACAATCTGATGTAATAAAATTAGTAGTCATTAACACTACTTTAAAGCAGTAAAAATATGCGCGCACGCATGGCAAAGCAAAATGGCGGCAGTGGGAGTGGTGATCATAACGCGGGCACCCGATTGGCGGTTCGTGGCGTTTTATTATTTAATTATCATTCGTTACGTGAAGATAGATTGATAAACACGGTAGCCACTGGTGTACTTTTTACAGTTATAGCAACCTTGCAAGGTAGTCGTCTTTTTGTGTGTTGTAGTAACCGTTAAATAATGCGATAATTACAAAAGGAACTCATTTTGTTTCACGAAAAAATCTGTAGGTAGTACATAGGTATGTATTTAGTTGAAATTTACTACGTTTTACCCGGTTTCCACGTGTAAGCGAAATCTTGGAAATAAAGTCGTCTTAAATTAGCCCAACTACTCTAACACGCAGATCCATTGGAATCGAACACATAATTTAATTTACAAATAGTAAGAAAAATTTGTAATTAACCATGAACTTCATGGTGAAGGAAAACATCTTGAGTAAACCTGCGCACACCTGTGAAGAAATTTAATGGTGTGTGTGTTAAGTTTTCAATGCGCACTGGACCCGCATGGAAACTACGTCCCAAGCCCTCTTATTCTGAAAGGAGGCCTGCGTCCTGCAGTGGGACATGATTTTTTTCAACTGTGTTAACAAGGCTTTACTCTCGAACTAGAACGTAAAAGACATAAATTTTATTTAAGTAATTATTTATTGAACCAAACGAAGACAAATTGTTTTTCTATTCATGTCATTTGTAAAGCAAAAGAGTTGAAAATGGTAAGGCGGAGATTTATTTAGTTTTTATGGTCATTGGCACAGAGTCCAAACTGCCGGCAAACATAGGGTTTGTGTGTAGTACGGACAAAGATACTTAAGTTTACATTAGTTAATGAATTAAATACATAAAGGTTTGCAAAGAGTTAATAAGAAAGGATTCGTTGTTTTTTACTTCGGATTTAAGATAAATTTTAAAAGTTAAGTATGAAGTATCTTTTTCTATTTTTTTTTTTCAACTTCATTTTTTATTACTTTTACGGTCATCCCGTGAAACCATATATTTCAAACTAAATACAAACTGAAATATAGATGCACAGAAAAAACCCCAGAAAAAAGACCAATGCTGGGAATCGAACCCAGGTCCTCAGCGTTCCGTGCTGCGTGCTTACCCCTACACCATCACTGGTCTAGAAGTTAGCGACGAATTTTTCCCATACATCGTACACTTCAGTCTGTTATAATCACATTATGCAGTGATAAAGCGCGCATCTATGTTATGCCCTCTACCGGGAAAAACTTGGATTTATTTCGATTTTGTATACTATACTTTTCCTCGTTAAAAACAATCCGATATCCAATACCTTTAAACGAGCAATTCTTGTATATATATATAATCAGGATCTCGGAAACGGCTCCAACGATTTCGATGAAATTTGGTATGTGGGGGTTTTCGGGGATGAAAAACTGATCTAGCTATGTTTCATTTTCAGAAAACCGCTTTTACTCGTGTTTTCCGGCTATTTTTGTTTGCATTAGAATACAAAGCTAAATTTCGCCGGCTTCGAGCAGATCATAATAGCACAGTAGAAATCGGGTGGTCGCGGATCCAGCCGACCTCGGTTCGATTCCACGTTTTTTTTTAAGGATTTTAGTTTTTTTTTAAGTTTATTTTTCATGAGAAAACGAAGTTTCTTCTTTTGTGAGAAAAAGTTACTTTTTTGTGAGAAAAAGTATTATAGGGAACGTGCAGTAACTATAGGCGGCAGCACTAATGCGACAAAAGAGACACTATGCGGACAGTAAAACAAACTTATCAAGGTAAAGCATTCAAATTGATGGCACCCTTATGACACCAGTTGGCAGCACCGTCTATGTGCACGTTCTCTATTGGGAGCAAAGAACAAGAAAAACCGGTTGTCTGTACAGTTGGTTTACGGACGATAGTTTAACGTGGCTCACCCCCCCACCCCCTCCGGTTTTTTTGTCAAATATCTTGAAAACGGTGCATCCTACGGCAAAATCAATGAAATTTTCATCCCCCCTTTGATGCCCCCACGCTCCCTCCCACGCATCCCCCCCGCACCCCCTCCCCCCTCTCACCCCCCAACCCACAGAAATAATAATAAATTATTAATAATAATAAATAATAATAATAATAAATTATTTCTGTGCCCCAACCCCTCCGGTGTTTTTGTCAAATATCTTGAAAACTGTGCATCCTACGGCAAAATCAATAAAATTTTCATCCCCCCTTGAAACCCGCGAACCCCCTCCCCCGCAAATATATAATCAGGATCTCGGAAACGGCTCCAACGATTTCGATGAAATTTGGTATGAGGGGGTTTTCGGGGATGAAAAATTGATCTAGCTTGGTCTTATCTCTGGGAAAACGCTTGGTACCGAGTTTCTGCCCGAGCAGAGGTCGGTCGCCCAGGTATTCCTACTATTAGCCAATTTTTAAATACATATAAGATAATTTATTAAATAATACTTAAGATTTAAGTCATGTTACTACTACAAGTTTAGTTGCAAGTTGTTAAAACTGCTTATGCAAGTAGGTACCTATGATAAAAATTGCAGAACGTAAAGTATGAAACCTAGAAATGTGTTTACGTTTGAGATTCGCAAATTCACCAACGCACTTAAAAGTTACATCTATGTACCAACCTTATTAATAATAGCTATGAAGATGAGCGTTATTTGGTTATGATTTTTTACAAAGAAACATAAAATCACGCCTGTATTTCCAAATCGAGCAGCCGCGCGAGCAGAGCGGTGGCGCGCAGTGCACGTTTGGCAGCTGCAACGTGTGGCTCTAAGAAGAAGGGTACGGATTAGCCCGAAACATGTCGATCTAAACTCAATCATAGACGTGAGTTTATCCGTATTTTTTCCCTATGAGTGAGTCTCATAGTAGTTTTATATAAGAGTAGATACATGTTTTTTTTAATAAGTAGGGTAGGTACTACAATTCCTTGAAACTACATTTTGACTGCAGCGAAGTTGTGCTTACTTGTTCCGATTACTTAGTTACTACCGTTTACCACGTCTCAATCTAGATCTTGGATCAGGACCCAGAGATATTAAGTTTAGAGAGAGAGAGAGAGAGATGTTTATTTACACATTTATTCGATACACAGGAAATACAGTTGACAGGAAAAGATACAAATAAAAATCATCGAAATCATCGAATAGTATAAATTGGGCCCCACTCAGCATAATGTCGCGGCAAGCCGCAACACTGTTTTTCAGTGGGACCCATTTAAAAACTAAACACAAAAAAAAAACACAAACACAGTTTAGTTTTGAGTTATTTTTTGTATTTAATTATACATCGTTTTATTTTGTATAAGTTTGTATTATTGTCAGTATTTTAGAGATGCTTAGAATCAAATAAAAATAAATTTTAATCACAAATGGGTCACTCTTCTTGTAGTAAAATAACAGTAACCATACAATATTAATATCACAAATTCCAATATAATACGGAACTATCATTTTGTGTAAGACAACCTGACTATTTTGATGTTCACGAAATGTCATAAAAGAGGTCATTTACCTCTGGTATATGTTTACATAACATACCTACGGTAGGTGTACTTCCTAACAGAAACTTTGTCTTACGTCTTAGAGACTATACTTATCTCCTCAATAATTAACTTTACAAGGTCATGTGTATTATTCATAGTTGAGTCTTGTGTGACAAATGTTCACAATAAATGCCAGTGATTATCTTTGTGACCATAATGAAAGCTTACTGAATCAAGGTTGAATTTTTATCTTTGTTAGGTGTTTTTTTTGGCTGTTTTTGGTGTTCAATAGAGACTATTTGTATTGTATTGTGTTGTATTGTTGTACTGCGAGTTAAGCTTACGGAAATTTACGTATAGTAGTTCCCGCATGTTCATGTATAGAGTTTTGTTACCTGTAATCAAATGGCAAAACAACCTTTTACCTACCTTTATTTTATTTGAGCAACCAATATTTTGTATCCGCTGAAAAGAAAGTTGACTCATTGAATTGCAAACTCTTGTTAAATCAAAATCACATTAGTTCCGAATAATTTTATGATTCATTGACCCGTCTAATCGAATCATTGACTCGTGAAGCTTTACTTATTACAAAATTGGTTATCAAAATTATAGCAAGGTCATAACAAGTTCAATTAAAATCTGATTTATTAGTGACTTGATAGACTGGTCAATTCTGAGTCCAATACACACGCGCCTTCAAAAACTCCTTTAAAACCTAAATCGTCGGAAATATCTGTGCACCTCACTGGCTTACATGCATGTCTCCCCTCACTTCTTCTTGCCCTGTTTTGTGTTTTAACTACTATATTATAGTAGTAACTTAGATGCGGACGTACTTGTGGCATAGTTATTTTATTACAGTAGTAATTGCTAGCCCTCTACTCAACACGATTTCAGATAAAGAAGTGCACAGATATTTCCGATAAATGGTGCCTTGAGATTAAAGTTTCTTCGTTTACCTTTAAGTGACTCTTAACCGGTGCGTAGCTTGTTACAGTTTTCGAAAAACGCAGTCCGGTCCCTCGGGCGGAATTGATAATTTACTCGTTCGAAGGGCTATCATTAGGGTCGTTATAACATAGCATGATTAGTGGGTGCTGGCGTATCCACAAAGCATTCCGAAGGCAGTTTAGTTTGGTAAGAAGAACAAACAATGTCTTGGGTCGTTAACAACAAAAAATGCGGCAAGCACGGTTATTATGACATAACCCGGCAATCCGGATGAACCGATGGCCTTTAAATGAGTTTTTAAGAACAGTGTTTACTCCGGTTTCGCAAATTCTGGGAGATTATTGTATGTATATTATGAGGTAATTATGATTGAACTGAAACAATTACTTTGCTCGCCCGCGACCTTATGATAGTTAAGTTTATACAAAAAATGTGTGTTCATGCAGCTCCTTCACCTCCACACTGTACGAACACAAACAAATCCCATAAACACATAAACACAACTAAAATATTTATTGGTTTGATTTTTACAGGTTGTTTTAAATTGCAACGCACTGTGCATGAAAAGTGTCTCCAAATATTGAAAGTCAAATTTCTGATCAAAACTAATTGAAATTTGGTAAGCATATTGTGTATTTATGTAGTTAGGTACAGTCAAAAGTAATTATTTTAACAAAAACACCGAACAAAACCGTAATATTGAAATCTAGTTTCGTCTATGCATTTCAGGAAAACAACAGACATTTTCAACCGCAGAATTCAATACCCACAAAGTATCATGGCAAAGCAAAAAACTCGTTTTTTCCGCGATGCTCGTGATCCCTGATTACACTGCCCGTAATAATAACGGTAATTTAAAAAATAAAACACAGCCCCATTCTTAGAAACGATTTCGCTCGTTGCCTTTCGTAAAGTGCATGTGATTAACGCTTTTTTGCCAGGTAGTGTTTAATCTACCTACTCAGCATTTTTTGCATAGTGACAAGCACGTATGTTTTTTTTTGTAGTTACACTGGTATACAGCTGTCTATTACGCCGCTCACCTGGGAGGCTGCTACGAAATTCGAAGTTTGTATCGTGCCGTCCCTTTCACTCTTCAGTTAAATACTATTAGTGTGAACGGAACGGCACGATAGGAAGTTCGAAAATAGACCATAACACCTAGCATAGTCGTAGCATAAGACCTGAGTTTTCGAAAATGATTGTACCGTGACTGAACTACGGGGCGACTTTAAAAAAAGTAGTTTGCCGACCTACTCACGCATTTGCTATTAAAGTTTGCTTGTAAAAGAAAAAGAAAAAATAAAGAAAATACATTTATTTACAACAACACAAGACACATTAAATATTTTTACAAAAAGGACAATACAAAACCCAATAAGTTTTTGTCAAAAAATTCATTTTGAATACAAGCTTTTTAGCTGACTGTACTTTTTGTTGACTGTACTTGCATTTTCATCCAACTTACCTACCAAAACCTACCAAATTTCAAGTAAATCCGACAACTGGAAGTGGGTCAAATTCGACTTCTAAGATTTGACCCAAGAATAATACCTAATAAATAATAAAACAAACGGGGTGAGCTAAATAAAAGCTTGTAAAAATAGAGTGTGTCATTGCGGTTGCCGATGTCTTCATCGATCTTCTTTTTGTTTACATGTCAACCATTTAGCTCATACTCATTATGGACAATCCTTCCAAAATCCTTAAATCTTACCCTTTCTTGTGTCTTGTATGGACGTGAGACATGGACTATGACTCAACGGGACAGAGAAAGGCTAGAAGCCTTTGAGGTGTGGTGGTGCTGGAGGAGGATGGAAAGAATTAGCTAGAAAGAAAAGAAAACCAACGAAGAGGTTCTTACCATGGTCAAAGAAAAAAGAATGTTACTGGAGACCATAAATTGTAGAAGGGGACATAAAATATGATGGGACACTTGATACGACACGACAATTTTCTTAAAACCTGCGGGGAGGAAAAATAGAAGGAAGACGAGGTAAAGGAAGGCCAGGATTTATATTAACCAGGTGAAGGAGAAAGAGTGGGTGTCGTGTCGTATCAGGAATTCAGACGGCTGGCCAAAGACTGCGCGGATTGGCGGTTATTCCACCGACAAGAGCATAGCCCTTATATTTAAGAAGAGAGAGGACAATGTCAACTTTATAGCGATTTTAAAACTATCTAAGTTGCCCCAATTTGATCAAAGGCACCCCGGTTTACGGTATTGTCTAACATGCGGATGCTCGCGATCGTAATCATCTCTTTCTACCGTCATCTTATACCGTGTGACAGAAAGAAGTGGTGAAAACGATTGCCTTATGGCCTCTGTTGTAAGTATTTATCACAACCTGTGGACGCTTGTTGCCTAAGAAATATAGCACTCGCAGTAAATAATCCTGTAGAACGGGTCTGTAGTGGAAGAAGCAAATAAGTTTAATTCTGCTACTATTGTGTTCCGGCGAGAAGTGTAAGACTACAGGCGAATATTAGCACATGAGGTTCTACGTCGGACTTCTAGGCTGGCAACGCAAAGTGTGCCTCTGCTGATGCTGGTTTCCATGAGTAGTGTTGATCATACTTGTTTGTTTGTCGCCATATGTCAGTAAAAGTACGAGTGTAATTTTCACAACCAATATTTAGTTCCTGCGTATTTTTTTAGCAACTCGTAAAGGTTCGTTACCAAAAGCACGTAACTTTATTTTTAGCTTATGCGCTCCGGATATGGTTCCCGATGAATGGCACAATTGTAACCGCTTTCCTGTAAAATGATACTGGGTTATCGTGGGTGGTGCATGTATCGCGTTGCCCTTAGGCCGGGTGTCATTTAATGCTGGTTAATGCTAGTTCACTGCAAACAGGTGCGAGTAATGTATAATAAATAATAAACGATTTTAGGACAGTCGACATTAAAGAGATCGTTAAGACCAAATTAACAAAAATATTTATAGACGACTTTATTGTCTTAACATTAAGGTCGCATCTTTTCAAGCTTTTGTTTAAGTTGCATCGTTCCTATTATGTAAGTTTTTTGAGAGTTGTAAGTAGTGAAGTACAAAATTTGCATATCGTTTTTCGTCCAGTTCCTGATATGGTTGAATTGAAATAGGGCACGCTTATGCAATGCAAGGCCGGTGTTGTATTGTTATCATAATCTGGAAGTGAAATACTTTTAGTCCGGCTAGGATTGTCCTGTCCCCACAGAAAGGAACTCTTCAACGGTTATTAGCATTGGCTTGAAACTTGGTATACTATTGTAATGTTGTTTGGATGTTAACCATCAGTCGACAAAAAGTTCAGTTAGCAAAAATATTTCTACTAAAAATTATATTTTTAACAATATCTTATTGTAATTTGGGCCGTAAACATCTCTTAGTAGACGGCTATACAATAAACTGTTTTGCTATTTGTCCTAGCGTTGTCACGCAGTCTTCATGTGTATAAAAATTCAATTACTACTGGAAATGAGAGGAAGTTGACTTGAAACAATGTCACAAACAGTCATTGCACGTTCAATAAAAACTTATACCAGTTTTGGTTACAGAAACATGTGCCTGTGTCTTTATCGGATAATAGTCAAAGGTTTTGGCAAGAACCTGTAATTTTGAATCTATTTGAAATCCTTAGTCATAGAGTAAGTCGCGGGTCATAGGGCGTGATTGGTACTTATGGTGCTTTTCCATTTAGAATTGAATATGCAAACTTTAGTTGTTTTTTATTTTAGCTGTAGTTTGAAGGTGCGATTCTAAAATAATTAAAGAATCAGTTTTAAACTGTAACTTTTGTCTAAATATTACAATAATAAACTGTTAAACATTCAACATAAATGATGAAACGTACTACGACACAAGAATTTCAAAAGCCCAGAATCACAAAGGGCTCGCCTTACACTAGTAGCTAGTTACAATGCAGTATTGTTGCATTTGTCAATCTCGAGAACTTAGCTTGTATTGTTCAATTTTATCTTAAACTGTGTAACCACTGCAAATTGATGTAAAAGATCCAAGATTATTGATCTTAAATTGCTCGTCGATTTCTTTATGTGAAACTCTACACGAAATCTAATACTCACCTTTTTCATAGAATTGCTTGCATTTTTGTAAAAATTGTTATGTTAAATTATTTTTTTCTTTAACTAATTTCATACATACAAGATTTTTGTTTAACCTTACCATATTTTAATGTAATTTTGTACATAAAATGACATATTACAAAAGTTTTGTTCGCAAATGTTGCAAAATTAAAGACCCATTTAATTTGGATGCTACGGAAGATAATTTTGCGCTGGTAACCAAATATTCTTGTTTTAATTTTTTTATATACTCATACTCATACTCATTTATTCATTGCAACCATGGTATTTACAAGATGTTCTTAATTCTAGCCAGTACAAACATGGACCCTACTAGGGCGTAGCAACATTCATATAGGTATTTATAAGTAGTTATCTAATTAAAGACATGAGTGGATGAAGGGGGTATGTCTCAAAAACATTATTTCGAGTAAATCGCAGTTAAAGGTTTTCACGTTGTAATTTTGTTTTTAAATTGAATAGGGTATTGTTACTTTTATAAAAATCAACCAAATAGCCTAATCTATTGATTTTTTTAATAAATGCTTTTAAATAACATTTTTTATATAAAAAAGTAAATAACCCCTTCTTTCTCCTTTAAGCTGTTCTACAAAGAAAAGAAGTTAAATAAATGAAAGTGTTTATTGTAACAAAATTTATTAATTTAGTAGAATTTCTTCGTAAAAATACCTGCATTCGGAGTATATAAATTTCAGCTGATCCCTGATGTTTTCTTTTATTTCTTGGGATATCGGATATGTCAGAATAAGAGAAAATAAAAGTTTGTCACATAACATGGATGAAGGGGCTAAGTGCGTACATAACACTTTCTTCTATTACATTCACTCGCAAACTGGTAACCACTTCTAGAGTCATGTGCCCTTAACACGTTCATTCACGAATAACGTAACTTATTCTTGTACATAGATCCTTCATACACTGGGTTTAAAGCTGTTATAGCTTAAAAACATGAGAACTGAAGGCTTTCGGTGCTGCATTATGACTTAGCACCTTCATTTATGGCATAAAACCGAAAATGAAAAAAATGCGACATACCCCCTTCATCCACTCACGTCTACAATTGTTATAAACACATTTATATTTAAGTACACATGAACTACTTATAGTAAAAAAAGTCTGTCCATCTGTATATTCGCCAACTTCTAAATCACGCTACTGATTTTTATGCGGTTTTTACAAGGTTTATATATGTATTATACTTAACTTTATAACTAGCGACCCGTCACAGCTTAGTAAAGATGTATTCGGTATATTACACCATGAAGAAAGAAACCTTAATACACCTGAGAAGAATTTCAATGGTGTATGTGAAGTTCCCAATCCGTACTGGGCCCGCGTGGGAACTGCGCCCCAAGCCCTCTCATTCTGAGAGGAGGCCTGTGTCCTGCAGTGGGACGTATAGGCTGGGATGATGATGATGATGAAACGAAATAAAAGCAAACAGTATCTACAAAGTTGAACCTTGATTGCTCCATTAGCCAATAGCCGCACAAAAAGTGCATCTTGTTATGCATATCGATATTATCGATGCAGCAATGGCTCAAATGATGCGATGTGTTTTGACGCAACAATGACCCCTCGTTAAGTCTTTACAGTATAGTAAATGCCTTGGATTTGGTAATCATTGTAGCGTGTGTAATTGTGTGAGATGCATTGAAAAACATTGGCATAAACGCATAGAGCTATTAATACCGCTTCCCAACAATATTATAAACGTGAAAGTTTGTATGGATGGATGGATGTGTGGATGTTCGTTACTTTTACACGTTATAAACGGTTTGATGGATCATTTAAAATCATGCTAGTTTCAAAGGTCAATACTAAGAGGTACACAAAAAGTCACTTTTAGTAGATAATTTAGAACGTTTTCATTATCATCATTTCAGCCGAAAGACATCCACTGCTGAACATAGGCCTCCCCCAAGGCTCGCCAAACGGATCGGTCCTGTGCCATCACCATCCAACGCGTTCCGGCAACCTTAATCGGGTCATCGCTCCATCTTGTTGCAGGCCTACCTACACCGCGTCTTCTGGTCCGTGGACGCTATGCGAGAACCTTTTGGCCCCATCGCCAATCAGTTCTACGAGCGATATGCTCTGCCGACTGCCACTTGAGCCTGCGAGCTATGTCGGCGACTTTAGTTGTAGAACTTTTTAAACTAACTACTCTAAATAATTATGTAGTTCAGGTAAAATTCACTTTTGTTTGGGAAACCAAACCTTTTTTTAGGGTTCCGTAGTCAACTAGGAACCCTTATAGTTTCGCCATGTCTGTCTGTCTGTCTGTCTGTCTGTCTGTCCGCGGCTAACCTCAGAGATCGTTAGTACTAGAAAGCTGTAATTTGGCATGAATATACATATCAATCACGCCAACAAAGTGGTAAAATAAAAAAAATAAAAAATTTTTTTTAGGGTACCTCCCATAGACGTAAAGTTGGGGTGATTTTATTTTCTCAACTAACCCTATAGTGCGGGGTATCGTTGGATAGGTCTTTTAAAACCATTGTGGGGTTACTAACATGATTTTTCTATTCAGTGATCTGTTTGCGAAATATTCAACTTTAAATTGAAAATTTTCATTAAAATCGACCGTCCCCCCCCCCCCCCTCTAAAATCTAAACTGTTGGGTGGAAAAATTTAAAAAAATTCAGAATGGTAGCAAACATATCAAATTTACTAGGAAAATTATAGCGGCTAAGATTGCTTGGAAATTATTTGTAGTTTAAGAGTAAATAGTAGCCTAAGGTATAAAACATACCTAAACTTGGATGATTCCGTACACATACGAAATCCTTAGAAAAATATTACTTGATTTTTTCGTAATGGCTACGGAACCCTACCTTGGGCGTGTCCGACACGCTCTTGGCCGGTTTTTTTGTTAAGTAGGTGTAGTGTAGTGTAACAATTCATACCGAAATTGGTAAATAACTTGCGTAATTACGAGTACTACAACACTGGTTTATTCAAATATAATTGTGTAGTAGGTAAACATGTTACATTTTGGTTTAAAACAGAAAGGTTTTGATCAAACAAAAGAAGTATCACAGCGTAGCCACTCTATAAAAAAACGTCGTTACAAATCCAGTAAAGCGCCGTGTGATACAATAGGCCGGTAACAATATTTTGAAAGCTCACTAAGAACCGCATTCATCGGATGGCACAATGTGTTGCCATTCACGGTCACCATAAGCCTGGTTTCATAAGCAAACGGAAGTTGACATTTATTTTGTGATGTACCAACTTTTATCTCCACTGGGTCTTTGTGTGTTGCCTTAACCAGTGACGTTAAAACGGTGTCATTGAACGTCGGTGCTTCCTTTTAGGAACAGTGCACTAATTGGACCTCTTTAAGCTTTGATTTATGTATTATGTTCTAGTTTTATTTCGTGGTCATTCATAGGTTTGTTTCAAATATCAGATGGCCAAAGTGACAGAAATTTGATAATTAAACAAAAATGTAAGATTACTTTATTGGAGTCATTAGTGTCATTACAAAGTAGGTTGTACTTTTATTTACATTGGTATTTGTTTAAGCTTGCTCATGTTTTGATATTCCTGTATGTACCTAATTATGTTGTAACAATAAATGATTTTTATTATTATAAATGTGTGTGTTTTCCAATATCGATTTCGGTTAATACACTGTCAATACTGCATTCAACGATCGAATCACACCCGGCCTATGTTCCACATCAATTTGCTCCTAATTACACACGATAAAGTACAAACATTATCATCATCAGTCGCGCTGTAGGGCACAGACCACCTCTCAAAATGGCCAGCACCGCATCGATCGTGGTTCAAGTGTGATTTCGCACGTAAGTTTCGAAAAACTCAGAGGTGCGAACCTGGACTCGAACCGACGACCGCCCTCTTGAGAGGCCATAGGTCAAACCACTAGGCTACTTCGTCTTTTTTTTTCAAACAAACATGAAGGAAACAATTTGAAACTAAACCAAGCCTTCTATCGCCGAACTACGAGGGCTTTTTTTAAGAAATTGCTGTAGCTTTTGATATGCCTTTCGATTATATAATATTATAAAGGTTCTGTACGTCTACCACATAACTGGAAACTGTATCAGAATCTTTTACCATTTCTTTGAAAATGTGACCAGATAAATGAGGCGGTTGAAGCGCTCGAATAAACGCCCACGAGTTAAAATGGCGCCATACACTTTGTAAATTGTCACGTATACGGGTGTTTGGGAGATTCGTCCAGAGATTGTAGTTCATCCATCAAGCCGAATGTCAAAACTAATACGAGACTGCAGTCCCGTGAGAGAGAGAGAGGCTATCGTCCTCGTAATTATACGTTTCAATGCAGTCAATATTATCAGATTAAAATTGGCAGGCGATAGGGGATGACGAGATAAATTAAAAAGATTTGGAGTGTGATGTTTGGTTGGGGGGCGGCGCTTTGCTTAAAATCTTATTAGAAATTAATAAGTACTAATAAGAATTAGTTTTCATTTCTAATTAAATTGAAGAAAGTCCCGACGCCTTCCGTCCTCAACCAAGAATCACACTCCAATTAAAATAAAAAAAAATATTTCTGTAAGAAAGCCGTCAAGGACTCTACGTCTTTTTTTTATCCTACCAGCGCCAGCGCTTTTGGAAAGACCATGACAGCCAATAAGAATGCGCTGCAAGAAATTTGGCACAAAGCCATTTTTTTTTCTAAAAGGCGGATTAAAATTTCATGTGATAATTCAATATCATATGATATTTGTATATACCTAAACAACCGTGAACTCAACTCGTGAACTACTTATTAAATTAACAAACTTCCAATAAGATTTCCCGAAAACAATACCTTAGTCTTTGATAGCTAGTGGTGGACTGTATGAAGAAAACTATGAATATGGATGAAAACACGTGTTAAACGATATTAATTTAATAATTAAGGCACAATTTCAGTTCAGACAGACAGATCTTAGCAACTCGCTACAACAACTGACATTGTATTTAAAAAAGCATATTAAGAAAAAGGACGTGACAGATCAAACAATACAAAAGAGGTCACACCGCAGCCAGTCGCCAACATACCGGAACCCCAGTGAAACACTTAACAACTGGTGGCTACTGGCTGAGGTGCGGCTTCCAATAAAACAAGTTTTCGGGCCGGTCGACGCAGCGTGCCGCCTCTAGTGCGGACGTCTGCTACGCGGACCGCTCCATCAGGTCCGAAGTAGACCTTCGCTACCCTTCCCAATGGCCAAAGCCCACGAGGGAGGGTAGGGTCGGCGATCAGCACCACATCACCCTCACCAAGATTTACAATATTGTTTGTAGGTCCTCTCGGTCTGAGCGTTGGGAGGTATTCGTGTAACCATCTTGCCCAAAATTTGTCTGCGAGTCGCAATGTTCGTCGCCAGTCGCAGCGCCGTAATAAGTCTGCGTCGGTCAATGATGAGGTCCACGGCACGACCGACGAAGAGCCCAGGATGAAGTGAAATGGTGTTATGGCTTCAGGGGAATCTGGAGAGGATGAAATGTAGGTAAGTGGTCTCGAGTTGACGATTGCTTCTGCCTCAAGGAGGAGCGTTATCAGGACGTCTTCCTTTATCGCTTGGTTTGTGAGGCAGGATCCGAGAGCTGTTTTCACTGTCCGTACGAGCCGTTCTCATGCGCCACCCATGAATGGAGATGAAGGGGGGATGAAGCGCCAAATAATTTTGTGGTTGGTGGCGTATTCCCTCACGGAGTCATCGTGTAGACAGCGTAGCTCGCGCGAGGCCCCAACAAAGTTCGTCCCGTTATCGGAGAATATGGTGGTGGGGGATCCTCGGCGCGCGATGAAGCGTCTGAGGCTCATTATGGCTGCGTCGGATGAGAGAGAGTTGACAACTTCTAAATGTAACGCTCTGGTTGTTAGGCATGTATACAATGCGACGTAGCGCTTTTCTTTGCGTCGATATATTGTTACCAGAATAGGGCCAAAATAATCGAGCCCAACGTGAGTGAACGGCCTTTTGTGGTGGTCCAGAAGTTCTAGTGGTAAGTCTCCAGTGCGTGGTTGGATAGGTTTGTTCTTCCATCTTCGGCAACGTACGCAGGAGCTTGCTATGCCACGTATTGTACTTCTTGCTCTCAGGATCCAGAATCTCTGGCGAAGTTCATTTAAGACGAGCTCGTTGAAGTGGTGTGACGCTTTAACATGTTCATGCAGGATCAAGAGTCGGGTGACATGATGACGGCCGTCGAGGATGACTGGTGACTTCATGTTGTCGTTTACTCCAGGGGCAGACCGTATTCGTGAGTCTAGTCTTAGCAAACCGTCTCTGTCTAGGACTGCTGCGAGTTTCTTAAGGCGACTATTATTGGGCACTGGTTTTGAAGATTGCAAGGCTGATAGATCCTCAGGAAAACTCTCTATCTGTGCTAGTTGAACGAGCGACTTCTCCGCTTTTACTATATCTGCAGCGTGCAGTTGGTAGGGAGATGTGGTGCCGTCTATGTGCAATTTAGAATTTGGATCTATTGGCCGAGACAGTTTTAGCCGAAATAGTCGTGCGCCCTGAAGAACGCGGGCGGTGGCGCGTAGCAATCGCAGCCAAGAGCTAAAACGCGTCGGGTTCGGTAGTAAACTCGAGGATGGTGTGGTGAGGAACAGAACCACTGCGTCTGATTTCAACTCTGGGTCTAGTGGGTTCGGTTCCTCAACGATAACGCACTCGGTCGGCCAAGTGCATGCCGGCTCCGCTAGGAATAGTGGGCCGGTAAACCATCGATGAGAAGCAGTCAAGTTCAATTTTTTTGGCTTTGTCGCGTCATCGGCAACGTTGAGAGAGGTCGGGATCCACCTCCAATCAGAAGGATTGGTAGTTTCCAGGATCTCTCCCAACCTGTGCGCTACAAATGGTTTAAACGCGCGAGCATCGCTCCGAATCCACTTAAGGACTGTGGTTGAGTCAGTCCAAAAAGTGATGTCGGAGGGCTTGAAACGATGGGCTTGTAAAATTGTTTGCGCAAAACGTGACGCTATAAGAGCGGCTTGCAATTCTATACGGGGGATAGACACCGGTTTCAGTGGCGAGACGCGAGCCTTGCTACCAATGAGTGTCGTGGACACGGAGTCATCGCTGTACCTAAAACGCCAATAAGCTACGCAAGCGTAGGCTTGCTCGCCACCATCGGCCACGACGTGCAGCTGAACATCCGACACGTCAACCCTAGTCAAATACCAGCGAGGAATATTAATATTGGCCGCAATCCGCAGCTGTTCGAACCAAGCCTCACACTCGCTGACATACACTTCGGGCAGGGGCATGTCCCAATTAACGCCTGACCGCCATAATTTCTGGATCAAAATGCGGCCCCAGATGACGACTGGCATCAGGAGGCCGAGAGGGTCGTAGACCTTCATGACGCTTGACAATAGGTTGCGTTTGGTAAGAGTGTCAGTCGGTATCTGGGGCACGGTGCGAAACCTTAGCGAATCCCGGCCTGGATTCCACTTAACACCTAATACGCCGACTTCACTACTGAGAGGCAGGGAAACGTCAGATGTGGAGGCACTTTGAAATTCCTTCGGAACGAGTGAAAGTGCCTCCGGGCGATTTGAAGTCCACGCGCGCATTTCAAAGCCGCCGGCTTTGTGCACCGTGAGAACGTCAGCGGCTAGTCGTGCAGCGTCAGCGATACTGGGGTAGCTTCCCAGGTAGTTGTCCATATAATGGTCTTTGATGATAGCCTTACAAGCAGTAGGGTAGCTGGGTTCCAGCATTTTTGCGTTTTTATTTTTTATGTAAAGCGCTATAAAGGGACTACATACGGCGCCAAAGATCATGGATGACATGCGGTACTCTCTAAGGATGCCATCCTTACTGCGCCAGAGGAAACGTTGCGCATCCCTGTCTCTTGGGATGATTTTGACCTGGGGAAACATTTCCTTGATGTCGCCACTTAAAGCAACGGCACCTTCTCTAAAGCGGAACAAAATGTCGAGAAGTGAGCACAAGAGGTCAGGTCCTTGTAAGAGGAGGCTATTGAGGCTTACGCCTTTCGTTGCTGCAGCCGCGTCGTGGACTGCTCTTAGCTTCTTCTTCTGAGGATGCAAGACACCGAAGATAGGCAGGTACCAACGAATGGAGCCGTCTGTGTTGACACAAGAGGCGTTTTGCGGAAGACGCTGGTGGTAAGTGTCTGGGTCACACTCCTCAGCGTAGCCTTTGTCGATTACGTCATCTATGAACTTTTGGAAAGCTGTAGCAAACGCTGGGTCTTTTGACATCTGTCGTTCAAGGGCTTTGGAGCGAGATAGTGCCTGAGGGTAACTGTCGGGTACGATTTTCGGCAAATCTTTCTTCCATGGTAGACCAACTTCAAAGTGACCACCGTCGAGCTGATGTATTGAGGATTCGACGATATCTACTGCTCGTTGGTCTTCGTCATTTTGACGAGGACTCTTTTTCGTGATGCCTAGAGCATCAATGTCATATTGACTTTTTATGAGGTTGTCCAAGTCATCCGACACATGATTTATGAACTCGAGTGGCTTTGATGAGAGAGACAGTGCACCATGGAGTACCCAACCTAACAAGGTCCTAGAGGCAACGGGCTCATTCTTATTTCCGCTACGAACTTCGCGACTTAATGATAAATGCCAGTCTGGTGCGCCAATAAGGACTGTAGGAGAAACGTCAGTGCAATACGAAAGTTCGTTAATTAAACCTGATAGGTGACTATAGTCCGTGAGATTTATCGTGTCAGGATTTTGCGCTCGAAGTCCTAGGGGCTTAATAGCCCGTGCATGCGTAATTAAGTAACGATTGGCATGGCCACGGCCGCGAATATAGAAATCAACATAACTCACGTCAAGTTCCTTGCTCATACCACTAACACCTTCGATGCGAAGACGCTCCTGACAGGTAGGCTTCGCGCCAATGCGTGCAGCTACCTCACCGTCGATCAGTGTCGCCGTGCTGCCCTCGTCGAGAAGTGCTGTCGTCTCGAAGTCGCCGTCGGGACCCTCGAGTACAATCGGGACAACCTTCAGCAGACCACGAGGGCGCGAGGTCGACGGCAAGGATCCTGTAGCGTTAATTAGGCAGTCAGAAGTATTCGCAATTTTGTCAGGGTGGTTGGTTACGGCGCCAATATTATTTATATTGACGGAACCAGTCGACCCGACAGAGCACGCTTCGGTTATGTTGCATTGTCCACTTGATGTAGCGCCAGCACGGGTGTCGACGGTCTCCGTGCCGTGGAGAAGTGCATTGTGACGTCTTGAACATCCGTCAACTCCACAACGTTTCGCTCGGCAGTTGTTCCATGTGTGCGGGTTGGCCTTAAGGCACCGGTAACAGATTTTTGACTCCCTTACCCAGCGCCATCTATCGTCAATGGAAAGCTCTAGAAAGCGTTTGCAGGCCTTTATGTCATGAGGCCCTTGTTTACAAAATGTACAGCGCTCAAATATTTTGCCATTGGATGCCGTAGCGTGTACCGATTCCTTTTTTAACTGAAATTTGAAATTATTTGTTCGAGATAAATTCGGGTGCGTCGGTTGAGATGGCGCCTTAAATGTACTGTCAGCGACAAAATTGTATTTTAATTGTTTATCTGCCTCGGCCAAGAGGAATTGTGACAGTAATTCGAGCTTTGTTATATTTTGTTCCTCTGGTACATGAATGGAGGCAAAATCCGTAAAGCGGGCTCTGGTGTGCTCGCTTAACTTAACCAAAATGCACTTAAAAAGCTCCGGGGAGGACAAGTACTCGTGTTGATTAAGTAACTTGAGGGTCGTAACGAAGTTACGTAATTTATTGGCCAGCCCATTTAAATCCTGTGGAGAACTTAGCTTTGGGCTGTTGCGCAGCTCGGTGACCTCGCGGGCCACGAGGAGCTCCGGTCGAGCGTAAGTCTGCTCCAAGGCCTTCACGATGTCGTCGGGGTCGCCGGAGGTCCACATGAGCGACGCGACGGCCTGGTACGCTTGACCGCGGACTGCGTTGTTCAAGCGGTCTAAATTTTCTGAAGGAGAGAAAATAGATTTAGTTCTCTCGTAGCTACTTTTGAACGCCATCCATTGGCTAGCTTCACCCGAGAATGTGACAAGTTCTGGTTTCTTTGGCCTGTTGGAAAGAGCGTTAATAGCTTGAGACAGTTTTGTTATAGGGTCGGAAGAAGAACGTTCAGGTAACTGTTGTGTCATCGTGTCGTATTTATTATTAAGAAGGCTACACGTATGTGTGGGTTTAGAGTGGTTTGCACGGTTGACATCGGGCATGTAAAACGATACCGTGTTGGTAGAGGCGGCCGGCTGTGGATAAAGTCCTTGAGGATTACTCAAGGTGACAGTCGGCGCCTTACCAGGCATATCTACTTGGTTTGCCGTGGTCACGTTGGCATTTTGTTCTGAAACCCACGTGGACGTGCGCTTCTCTACGTTGTGATCGGAAAAATACGAACAACGACTACGAGCTGACTTATCTGATGCTTCCAAAGCGGCGAGTTTTGCTTGAAGCTCCGTTTGCTCCGCCTCGGACTCCAGGCGGGCAAGCTCGCGCTCGCGCTCTGCCTCCAGGCGGGCAAGCTCGCGCTCGCGCTCTGCCTCCAGGCGGGCAAGCTCGCGCTCGCGCTCTGCTTGCTGACGTGCGAGCGAGCACAGTTTGTTGACGCGCGAGCTCAAACTCGCGTTCCGCTTGTTGACGCTTGCGATCCGCCTGTTGTCGCGCGAGTTCACGCTCGCGCTCCACCTGGCGCCGCATCGCGTCTGCTTCTAACGCTAATTTCTGAGCACGGACGGTCGCCGACGAATGCGATGATTGTGTGCGCTCGCTGCGAGATTGCTTACTGTGGACGCTAGAAGCGGTCGGTGCTTGGGTATTTCCGTCGTTGCGTGAGCTAGAAGGAGCATTTGGGCGATCGGCGGCGGGGCCAGGTTGGGCCGCGCTACCAGGGGCGTTGCCCACCGTGGATATGCTCATTCTATCAGGCAATGCCGAAGCACCGACGTCGGTTGTGGTAGAACTCGGCCGGGTGCCGCGCGGTGACCGCTCGCGGCGATCGCGCTGCACCCGCTCGGATTCTGTAGTTGCAGGATCTGTTTTTGACTTACTCCGTGTTTCGACCATAGTGAATGCGTATATAACTAATGTAAATAATGTATTCTACACGAAACGTAACCTATAATTCTATAATGAACTTACGTCGGAAAAAAAATATGACGGATGATTTTCGCTGGATGGTATTTTTACGGTGAGAATGGACCAAAATGATAGCTAGTGGTGGACTGTATGAAGAAAACTATGAATATGGATGAAAACACGTGTTAAACGATATTAATTTAATAATTAAGGCACAATTTCAGTTCAGACAGACAGATCTTAGCAACTCGCTACAACAACTGACATTGTGTTTAAAAAAGCATATTAAGAAAAAGGACGTGACAGATCAAACAATACAAAAGAGGTCACACCGCAGCCAGTCGCCAACAGTCTTTATTTCAGTTTTATAAAGATACGCGTGATAAATGCAAAAAATGCAAAAAATGCATTGCGTGTTTTTGGACTTAATGGTTAGGTAAGATTTCGGAATTTTACGTGTGTATTACGTATACAAGGCCGCAGGTTCAAGGTGGATCCAAGCGGCTTCCAACTGTAATGATTGGGTATCAGTGAGGGAGGCCTATGTCCAGCAGTGGACGTCCTAATGATGATGATAATGAGCTACATCCAGATCCCGTGGAAATATCGGATTACACAAAGAACCTAAATAAAATAAATAAATAAATAAATAAATATTAAGGGACAATCTTACACAAATCGATCTAGTCCCAAAATAAGCAAAGCTTGTACTATGGGTAATAGACGACGATAAACATACTTATATAGATAAATAAATACTTAAATACATAGAAAACATCCATAACTCAGGAACAAATATTCGTGCTCATCACACAAATAAATGCCCTTACCGGGATTCGAACCCAGGACCTCTTGCTTCGTAGGCAGGGTCACTACCAACTAGGCTAAAACGGTCGTTACCTATGTGTTATTTCCCAGATCCAGTTTTATAGGTACATAATTTTGTTTAAATCCGTTTAGCGTTATAGCGTCAAAGAGTAACAAACACACGGTTACAAACTTTCGCATATATAATAATTAATTAGATGTCTTTGAGGTTCTTACAACCAGTGTTATGCTACATAGGTAGTCTTATTGGAATTCTGATTCTGATGACTTAGTGTATCCACTATTGAAGGTCAGGGAACGCCATTGTAAGCATTCTATTACTAAAATATTTGCATAACGAATGCTGTCATAGATTTTTTTTAAACATTCAAACAATTCTAACAAATTGAAGCAAAAAGTAAAAACGAAAAATGTTGAAAAACTTTATAAACCAGTTAATTTCCTTAAATAAAAATATCATGACATTTATCGCACAGCACAATTAGGCACGACCTTTGGCTTTCTATTAAAATTTCATGAGTCAGATTCAGGCGGTTTTTGTGATAACTCGACAAACGTTTATTCACAAGAGACCGCTAGTTTTCCCAGCGAAATGTATGTCAAATTAATTTACGCTTCTTTACACACAGTTTTGTTAGCGTAGTGTAAAACGCGTCTCTATTTGTTGAAGAAAATAACGAACCTTCCCGTAAGGAAACATCTTAATTTCGAAATTCGTAGAAAAATACAACATCGCTTATTTATTAACGCTTAGTGTAATTGTGCCTAATACTTTTTCATGTCTCCATTGAATGAATTTTAAGAGCTTCATTTATCTTACTGACAATTGCATTTTTGTCTATCTGTTTGTGAAAAAAAAATACTATCTATGAACGACATAAGCAAAAATAAAGGAAAGTTTTCAGGATTGTTCTAATAAGATATTTCAGATTCAAGTAAAAAATTCTAAAAGCATACATTGGTGTGGGACAGGATACTATCTCCATTCGAGAAACCATGTTCCTTAGTGGCGTGGGTTCTTCTTCAGATGAGAGCAGTCTACTGCCACATTGACTTGCTAATTCCTGAAGCTATGTTGGTCACTTTGGTTCGGAGACAAAATACTTAAAGTGACGACAATGACCACCTGTCGAGAAGCTGTGAAGTAGAAATTTGGGCGATGAACTACTTAAATAAGTTGGTATAGGTGACAAAGAACCCAATACATGGTTTAGTGGCGTGCTGGCGTGTCTTGCTAGAGGACTTTAACTCATTCTGACAGTGGACTGTAATTTGCCAAAGATAAGGACTATGATGATGTGATGTAATTACGAAGTACCTAATAAGCAAACAGCTAATGCATTATCGTATGCTTGTATATCTATTTGATCCCTACCTGGCCAGCAGCAGGCGGTGCGACGAGGAGTTTTTTATGTTTGCTGATTAATCACTGTAGTATGGTAAGCGTGTCGAAGGAGCAATGAACAAAGTACGAGGGGCGTTCAATATAAAGTGAGAATGAGATGCAAACTCTTTTAATATTACGAAATTAAATACTGGCCGGTAAAGCTAATCTATCTAGCTGATTGCTATGAAAAAAAAAAAACTAACTGTCTTTTGTTTAAAAATATATACGGTAATTTATTTGCAATGCTATTGAGTACGTTAGCGAAAATGGAGAAAATTGAACTGCGCGCCGTTATCAAATACTTGTGTTTGAAAAATTTTTCTACGGACCAAGTCAATTTGGATTTGCGGGACACTTTAGGGTCTAATGCTCCTCCGTATTCGACAGTCGCACGTTGGTGCGCCGAATTTAGACGTGGAAGAACATCGACAATGGACGACCCCCGCTCCGGACGCCCTACTACAGCAGTAACTGAAGAAATTGTGAAAAAAGTCGAAAACTCAGTTTTGGCGGATCGTCGTGTCACAGTTCGTTTTATTGCTGAAAATGTAAAGATTTCAACGGGGAGCGTGCATAATATTTTACATGAACGCTTGGGTATGGAAAAGGTATCTGCGCGTTGGGTACCAAGAATGCTTACTGACACGCAAAAACAAACTAGAGTCGAGATTTGTCAAGAAGCTTTGAACCTGATGCAGCAAGACCGGGAACTTTTTTTGGCGCGATTTATAACAATGGACGAAACATGGCTCCATCATTACGACCCAGAAACGAAACTGCAGTCTATGACATGGAAAAGGCCATCATCTCCAACTCCGAAAAAATTCAAGGTGAGCCCATCTGCCGGTAAGGTCATGGGCTCTGTTTTTTGGGATGGTAAAGGGGTATTAATGATTGAGTATCTTGAGCATGGAGCCACTATTACGGGCACATTATACGCCAAACAAATAGCAACATTGCGCAATGAGATCCGCGAAAAACGGCGAGGTAAACTCTCGAAAGTTGTGCTGTTCCACCAGGACAATGCCCCGGCACACAAGTCCGCCGTTGCAATGGCTGCAATTCATGATGCTGGGTGTTCGATATCCTTAAGCATCCTCCGTATTCACCAAATCTCGCTCCCAGTGATTTCTACCTATTTCCGAGATTGAAACAATACCTGAGAGGCCAGAAATTTGAAGACGACGACGCGGTAGTCGCTGCAGTACAAGATTTTTTAAGTACTCAAAATGAGACCTTTTTTAAAACTGGAATTTTAAGTTTAGAAAAAAGATATACTAAGTGTATTATGCTAAAAGGTGACTATGTCGAAAAATAAAATGACATTTAGTAAAAGTTGTTTATAACATACTCATTCTCACTTTTTATTGAACGCCCCTAGTATATTAGTCGTGTCTAAGATAGTCCTACTTACGTGAGATTTAAAACGTCCGCTAACCGATGAATTCTGGATTCTAAACTATAACAAAATTGTTCAGACAATGGCTGATGCTTAATATTATGATAAGCATATTGACTTACCATTAACATCGAGTTTATCATAATAATATGGTTAGTCATAATTTAGCTAGTGACCTAATAGTGTCGTCAATGACCTGTCCCAGGCACAGCACAATGATTCTTTAGTTATAATAATAATATTTTGTTTCCTTATAGACAAAACAAGAAGGAAACTAACATCAACATTTCTTCTAGTATTCATTCATTGGTATTTCATTATTTAATTTATACTTATTTACTTTATTTTATTTACATTATTATGTTTTATTTACGTTTAGACTTTCTATCGGCCGATAGTTTATTAGTACTTTAGACTCTTAAATAGTGTGCGCACTTGCATAATAATCTTTGTTCTGATTCAGAGCCCGACTAAACTACCGGCCGAAAGAAAGTCTGCGGTCTGCGGGGGCTCTAAAAGTACCTAAATATTACTAATTGTTTAAATCTAATAAGAAATTAATTTCATTAAAATCTAATTAGATTTGATATCCTTAACTCGAAGACCTCTATGATCAAGGTGAAAATATGATTTAAATTTGTATTTACAGATAGTACAGCTATACTGAACCTGCGGTCCGCGGGCCGTATGTGGCTCACCAAATTTTTATTTGAGGTCCCACTGGCTTAAAAAAAAAATTTCAACTTTTTGATTTTTAATACTTTCGATGATCAATGCTGCGGTCCAGTGCACCATTGTCATCAGCCTCACCCCCAGTGTCGCCGAGCATAGGGGGCATTATGGGGGGAGGGTTGGACAACCCACCACGCTGCTCCAGTGCGGGTTGTTGGGTGGAACGCCAGAGCCTCATTTGTTGTACAGCAGAGAGTACCACGGGCAGGTAAGGTTGGCCTGGGTTCCTGTGGATGAATTTTGGAACCTCTTACTCCCCTCCCATGTGAACAATTGATAGATACAAAATCAGTTAAGTAAGTGGTAAGTTATTTACAGACATTACCCTTTTCACATAGAAAATAAAGTTTATCTCTTTATAATTTTATTTTAGTATACTAGGTATAGCATAGAATATTATAATAGTTAGATGGGGCAACAATGGTCCGCGATCATACTAGCCCTATAAAAACCTTCTTACAGAATAATAAAACTATTATTAAACTTTAACAGTAGGTAATTAAATTAAATAAACCTTAACTATTCAGTGTAATTCAATGACTTATAAATTATGCGATAGTAATGATTGCTTTGGCTTATCTCGTATCTTTATTGACGTAACAATCAGCCAATTAGCGTGTCCACACACAAGTGGCATTGTCGGTGCTTGTATCAATACAAGATTTTGTTTGTTTGCATACGAGTTATTACCCTATGTGCATATGAATAACAAGCGCATTTTAATACAAAGGCCCGTTGGCTTCATGGATTCATTCACTAAGGTTTATTGAACACCTGTACTGGATACCGCCTGATTTCATACATCGGAGTAAAACTTTTCATCAACATTATAATAATCAACATTTTTTCGGTGAAGTAATTGTCACTTATCCTTTTATTTTGCCAGCCGTTTCACATCTTAATATGTATAACAATAGATCTAATTAGCTCGGTCTAAGTATAAAAAGTTTATTTTGATGATTTTTGTCATCATCTTTATCGCATTTAAACTTTCAAGAGAGATATCGGGCTGAAGTAAGTCAAAGGTATAAAATATCGATAAAGTTTTGTCGATGTTACTTGGTGTACGGTAGTGAAAAGTAGAAAACGAACGAATGAGGAGCTAGTAGATACTAGTAGTTTTCACACAAAATTAGTTCCCTTTTTCAATCATTTTACGTCAAAAATGTGACAGTTGCCTACACAGTGGTGCCAGTACCATTTTAATATTTTTTAAGCAAGTAAGTACATTATATAAACAAAGTAGGGTATAAAGGGGGGTGGGTATTATAGGGTTTAACATCTGGTAACATAGTGAACGTTTGCCATAATCTGAAGATAAGCTCTGATTGAGCGACGCGTCAGTGTAGTTTGGTGGTGGTGATAGTTGGGTTTGTGTGTATTCGTCCAGTGTGGAGGTGGAGGAACCGCATGAACACACATTTCTTGCATAAACGTAACTATAATAAGGTCGCGGGTGAGCAAAAGTAATTGTTTCAGTTCATATACAGAGTTGTTACACTATTCTTATTTTCTGTAAATAAAATTGCTCCTACAATTGAAATTAGGTGCATCTTAATATTATTTTGTAAAGCGAAACTACTAGAATCTCTCGTAGAAATCAGAGTAAACTGCGTTGAAAATGTATATGTAGATGGGTTATTTAGTTGTGGTTCCTTGGTTGTACGTTTGGCGGAGGTGAGGTTCTATTATAATCTTAATATCAAATACAAGGCGTTTTAAAATGAGCCCGGAATATTTACTTGGTTCACCAAATGGTCGGGATAGTTTGACTGAACACCTCTGTAAACATTTTTTTCAGAATTTATCATTAAAAAGGTAATGGCGTCTTTAACACAATAGACAGATTTTGTATAAGGGGCAAAGTATGGAAACATTTTCTCAATCAAAATTTTATAAATCCTAAAAAATCATTACAATGGTTTTTCGTTTAACTAATCCAACCAATGACAAGATTGACAACACAAAAAATATCCAGTACCTAAGCGACGAGATTTGCACGAATAGGACGAGATTTGGATTTAGAGCCCACCACTTGAAAGTTTTAGAGATACTTGTTACACTTTCTACACTCCTATAAGGTTGGTCCAAAAACAAATTCTACAAATTGAATACCTACGTGAACCAAATAGCCCGAATTGTACACAATTCACGAGCGAAATTAGCAATTGTTTCTCAATTTGCCAAACCAATAATACAATGAAAACATTTTAATTCGTTTAATAAGGGAAATGAGAGATTAATTAATATTTTGTTCTCCCATTCTCTTCGCAATGTATTTCAATTTAATCATTTTTCGTATTTCCAAAGAAAATGGGATAAATTAAAGGCATTATAAGTATCAAAACGTCAGTATAATTTAATTACCGCTTTAAGATATCTTTGTACATTTTTATACAAAACAATAATTTTTATTACGACTAATAATTACAATCCAAAAATTACATTTATTAAAGTTTATAATTGTTAAGTCTAATATCACGATTTAGCTTAATTACAGAATAATAGGTACATAAAGCGATTACACCTAAGCCCATTAACTTTAACATCGCAAACATAGATTATATTAACGTATTTTTCCATCATTAAGTTAGTAAGCACATTAATTATTTGCCAACATACATTTAACTTGCTTTTAGCTACAAATAATTTACAAATACTTCCGTTCAAAAAAGAAAAATTGATCAGCCATTTCTATACTTTGAAAAATAACAATTTGCTTAAAAGCGAATACGAGCGACATTATTAATGTGTTTAATGTAAATATGACTAACTTAAGCCTTGACGATTAATACGTTTGAAATAAAGCTTTATGTTAAATTATCATTACTACATTACACATATAATTTAATATGATTAATATAGGAAATCATGAAAATCATCTTAAACTATTTGGTGTTGCTTTACAGTGACTGCTCAGTGAACATTTTTCACAGCTTCAATAAACTTTGTAAATATGATTAATATTAAATTTAAATATTTGAAAAGTTTCTTCGTAATCAGACTCAACATTTTCACGCGATCTTTGTACAAAATATTGTTTCATTATTATTCGTACTACACGATAATATCGTACCATAAGATGCTAGATTACGTATGTGAGAAATTGACAGAATGGTACGTTAATATTTACAGTGTATATTTACAACGTTATACAAGTATTTTTTTAAAACATTTAAGCAGCTATACTATCATAAGTAAGAACGAAACGAATGGAATACTTGAGTAACAAGATTGCGTCTCAAACAAAGTACGTGCGGCCTTTAGCTGAAGCACTGGCCGTAATAGAGCGAGGAACAGTGGGAGAAATATCTTCTACCCTAGAATATACGTGACCACTGCTGGGAGACAGCCGCAGGTCATAATTAAACCGAGGACATGTCCGGTTGTCGATCGACATGTAGCTATTGTTCGAATTGTTTCCTTCCCCATACGTGTTATCCGATGAAGGAGAGCTTTCGTTGTGCGACGATTCTCCGTCGTTCCTCTTACAATACTGTAAGGAATTTGTAAAATTCTGCTTTGAGCAACTATCGTTTGTAACCGGCATTGTAGTGTACCTTAGCGTTGGAGTCTGACGTAAAGACTTCTTGAAAACGCTCTGCTCTGAACCTTTTACTGTGATAATAGTATCGGTTGAATTGAGAAGAGCAATGAATCTGTCCCAAAACCGAGGGTCGCTCCAGGATACGTTTTTGAACTTATCCAATACAAAACAGAGTTCGTCGTTTATTTGGTTGCTGTCCACTAACTTAATAAATATAACTTTGTTTAAGTCACTCCTACTTAACGATTTTAAATAACTGTAGAAAATGTTTTTGAAATGAATATCGCATAAATCGCCACATATGAAATTTGTAGTTACGACAATGATTAGTCGCTTAGATAATTTTGACGACTTGGAAAAACTGTCAATAGTGAGTATATTGAGTGGTGACTCATTCCTAACCGGTTTCTTGGAAATCATTTTCCTAAACTCTAGTTCTGACATTATGTTATGATTCACAAAGTTATTATCTTTGGTATTACATATCACGTAATAATCGTACATGTGGTTGGGATTTCCGTCCAAGACATGATCGACTTCTGGGCATGACTGTTCTTTGAATAAAGGTACACCATATTTTGTGTAAAACCAGTCACTGACCTCATACCGGAATGCGTAAAATATAGCACCTATTAGACAAATTACTACAATAATAATTATTATGCCACAGATGACAGCAAAATAATTATTTGGAAGAAATATCGATTTTGGTACAATTTCATCTCGAGACACACTCGGATCGCTTATAGATCCCATGTATTCTTTACAGTGACTCAGTACTGAAGCTATAGTTATTTTAGTAGGCTTGCCATCTGTGTCAGTGCATAACATTTTTTCAGGGTCTCCTGGATCTCTCCGTAACCAAGATTCTAATTCTGCGATACTTTTACAGTCACAAGAATACTGATTTCCTTCTATAGATACGTGAGCTAAACTTTTGGAAGCCGAAGCTAACATTTTCCAAGGGAAAAAGTTAACAAGTTTGTTGTCATCGATTCTAAGGACTGAAAGAGATTTCAACGAAGAAAATGTATTGTTCGCTACATGAACAATAGCGTTATGATCTAAATATAATTCATTCAAATTATTCAAATGTAAAAATTCGTCGCCTTTTAATTCGACTAATTTGTTGTTTTCTAAGTGCAAAACTCTGAGTGAATCTACGCCTTTGAATGTTTGATTGTTAACTTCTTTCAATTTGGTGTTATTTAGGTACAAAACCTGTAGCTTCTTTTTGCCTATAAAGACGTGATTTCCCAGATTACATATATCATTTCCGTCTAAATAAATTTCGGTAGCGTCCATCGGAATTCGTTCCGGAACTTCCGTATAGCCGGCGTTCGAACAGTCCACTACATTCGCATTCCACGTGATGTCGTGATAGCATCTACAGTTACTTGGACATATCATTTCACAATCGCATGCAACAAAGTCACAACAATGGCAGAGAGCAAAGCAATGACTTTCGTAAGGGCAAAGAAAATCGGAAGGTGACATATCTATTATAGTCTTTTTCTCCTTAGTTCGCGAGTAGACGAGCGAACACAGCGATTTATCTAAATCTAGCACTCGCGGGTATTGTCGACTGTGGCTCAAATAATTAATGCGTTGAATCCATTCCATCGAACAATCACAAACAAATGGGTTTTCACTTATAAAGAACTCCGGCAGGTCACTATCTTCATCTATTTGATCTAACCTAAATGCATTCATGTCAAGTTGGACCAGCTTGTTATTATTTAACGTCACAATTGATAGTCTTTGTAGTTTGGAAAACGCGCCGACTTGAATATGCTGTAAATTGTTATGGTTCAAATAAAGCTTCTCCACCGATTTAGGTATTGACGTTACAGTTAGTTGTGAAATATTATTGTAGCTTATGTCCAATAATTTGATATTTACGTCTGATTGCATGTCATCGTTAACAAAATTTTCAATAAAATTTTGATGCAGATCTAACCATTCTAAACTGTTAGGAAAACTTCTAAAATCGAATGACAAGATTTTGTTTTGAGACATATTAAGCCAGACCAAACTATTTAATGTGCTGAAAATACCATCAAAAGTAGTGATTTCATTTCCATCCATACGTAATAGTTTTAAGTTGACATTTTTACGAAAACAACCTGGTGAAACATGTTTGATGCTATTAGAGGCTAAATTTAATACCTGCAGCTGAGGCAAGTGCTCAAAAGTATCCTCATTTAAATATGTAACTTTGTTATCAACAAGACGCAAACCGAAAAGCTCGGACAAACCGCGAAAGTTTTCCCGGTTCAGATGGGTTATATTGTTGTTTCCGATGTCCAATGACCTCAGAGAGCGCAGTTTGCGAATCGATATTGGAATGGAAGATAAAAGGTTATCGTTTAAGCCTAAGTCTTCAATAGTAGTAATATTATCAAATGCGTTCTCTTCTATATGTTTGATCAAGTTGTTGTCAACAAAAAGTTCATGCAAGACATGCAAATCGGTAAACAGGTGAGAATGAATGTGAGTTAATTTATTGTTCGATAGGGTTAAGGAATGCAAATTTCTTAGTTCTTCGAAGGCATGTTCGTCTATAGAAATAATATCATTATGATCCAAATTTAATTTTTGCAAACTGTATAAATCATGAAACAGATAACGGCCAATCTTGTTCAGACGGTTGTACGAAAGGTTCAAAATGACCATCCGCAACAACCCAGTAAACGTATCCTTATTTACCCATTGACTAGTAAGTAAATTACGCGATAAGTCCAAGATTTGCAGGTGTTCTAAACCATTAAAAAGTCCCGGCGGCAAAACATTCATAGTGTTGTTACTAAAATATATTTCCTTCAACGATTTTGTTTCTGAAAACAAATCAAGTGGGACATCATTTAAAAAATTACTTGATAAGTTGAGCACCTGTAGGTTCAGAAGTCCTTCAAAAGCACTATCTTCGAGGGTAGAGATAGCATTATTTTGCAAAAACAATTTTGACAATGATCGCAACTTTGACAAACTATGGTCAGTTAGAACAATCAAATCATTATAAGACATATCAAGAACTTCTACAACTAAGTTACAACTTCTTACGCTTAAGTTTTGCTCTCGAAACGAGTCTGAAAATCCAATCGTTTTTATATTTTGCAAGTGATTATTAGTCATATTTAAAGTTTTTAAACTGTACAGTGAGCAAAAAGTTTCCGTTTTAGTGCTCCAGATGTTATTGTCACTAAGATTTAGTTCAATTAACTCGTTCAGTCCTGCGAAGGCTTGTTCGTGAATCTCCATCGTCATAGCCGACCACTCACTGTTATAAGTTGTCACGTGCAAGCGCTTGAGATCTTTGAAGTTCTCAAACGCACGTGCCGGTATCTGCCGTAGCTTGCACTTATCGATGAAAAGTTCTCGCAACTTGGACAAGTTCGTGTGCTTGCTGGTTTTTTTCTCTGTTTGAGTGGTAAGAGTGCTCTCGAAAAACAAAATTTCAC
Organism: Archips crataeganus; assembly: GCA_947859365.1. Lineage (NCBI taxonomy): Eukaryota > Metazoa > Arthropoda > Insecta > Lepidoptera > Tortricidae > Archips > Archips crataeganus. Next base: position 13,278,742 of record OX402056.1, on the reverse strand, counting down.
TGCATTGAACGTGCAGTGACGTGATATCATCGTAATGTGTTCTGGAGATGTTTTGCAGCATGAGTTCCAAACTGCTTATGGTTCGGATCTTGCAGAAGAGCACCACATCCTCCGACGTTTCTGTTTCGGGGCTGCGGTAAGCGCATTCGTGCGGCATCTCGGCCGCGGAGTTCCTTTCAACCACATGACAGTAGACTAACACATACACTATCAGACGATTAAAAGTTCGGCGTTCTTTCGCGATAGTTTGTTTTATTGGCATTTTACGGTCATATGCGTGCGATGCGGCATGGAGGTCGGCTCTGCCATTTATGAGGACGCGAAGTGGTTGATCGCATCATAAATATTCACGCGGTGTGAACGACATCGCGAGTCGCGTGGCATGAGAGCGGGCGGCGCGGACGCGACGGGCGAGTGGCTTGGACGGCGGCTGCCCACCGACTGAACGGGTTCGGTGGCTCCGCCCCGCGACGCCGGCCGCCGCCCCCGCGCCGCCCGCCCCGGCGCCTCTAAGAAACTTCATCTCATATTATCAGGGGTGCATAAACCGTTGAATTATTCCCGCGCGGCAGTATCGGACATTAATTATAAACAAACTGAGATAGTCTTGTGTATATTAAGTACATACACTAATTCCTCTTAACATTTTTTTTATTGTTTGTTTTGAATAACAACAGCTTGAAAACTAATATAATCCTTTGAAAATTATGCAAGTTGAGTAAGGTATGCTACGTAAAGTATTACACTGAATATAAACGGAACTTTTTCTAAGCAATACTCCTTAAAAGGCTAATATCGTCACATCGCGAACACCTGTTGTGTTCTGAACAACTTCTCCTAACTTTTTACTCAGGCTCGTTTCCCTCGAAAATGAGATAAAAGCCTTGCAAATAGTTTTGTGCGACACCACATGTTTTAGAAGTTACCGTCTTCACTTACTCCGTGGTCGACAAGAACCGCTTAAAGACGGTACCTATAAAATTCGCGCATGAATTTGTGAGACTTTATAAAATGTAGAACCCGTCGATACATAATAAGTATAAGTATGCTTAGAGTTTGAAGTTTTGAACTGAGGATGCCATCTAGTTCTAGGTGAAGATGATCCGAGAATACTCTTTGGCGAAATTTTATCATCATTATCCTAGCCTATATACGTCCCAATTTAGGGCACAGGCCTCTATATATAATAAGAGGGCTTGAGCCTTAGTTCCCACGCTAGCTCAGTTCGGATTGGTAACTCCACGCACACCATTGTTTCTTTTTAGAGCTAATCGTAGATTTTAGATGTGATTTCGCACATAAGTAAATTCCGAAAAACACAAGAGTAGTTACACTTAGAAGAAGAACAGCTTAAAAACAGAGCACTATATGTCTTAGAATTATATAAATTAATAATATTTATGTTCGTATTTCAAAACCACTCTTTATTGAACTTATTTAATTTTTTAAACAAATTAACTTCGAATTTTTAATGTATCTATGTCATGCGTACCTTTACTTTGTTAGTAAGTACTTTACTTTACTTTTTTAGGGTTCCGTAGTCAACTAGGAACCCTTATAGTTTCGCCATGTCTGTCCGTCTGTCTGTCTGTCTGTCCGCGGCTAAGCTCAGAGATCGTTAGTACTAGAAAGCTGTAATTTGGCATGAATATACATATCAGTCACGCCAACAAAGTGATAAAATAAAAAATAAAAATATATTTTTTTAGGGTACCTCCCATAGACGTAAAGGGGGGTGATTTTTTTCTCGACTAATCCTATAGTGTGGGGTCGTTGGATAGGTTTTTTGAAACCATTGCGGGGTTGCTGACATGATTTTTCTATTCAGGGATCTGTTTGCGAAATATTCAACTTTAAAGTGACAATTTTCATTAAAATCGACCGTCCCCCCCTCTAAAATCTAAACTGTTAGGTGGAAAAATTTGAAAAAATTCAGAATGGTAGTAAATATATCAAATTTACTAGGAAAATTATAGCGGCTAAGATTGCTTGGAAATTATTTGTAGTTTAAGAGTAAATAGTAGCCTAAGGTATAAAACATACCTAAACTTGGATGATTCCGTACACATACGAAATCCTTAGAAAAATATTACTTGATTTATTTGTAATGGCTACGGAACCCTACCTTGTGCGTGTCCGACACGCTCTTGTCCGGTTTTCTTTATTTCTCTTCAACTAACTTTCTTAACTACCTACTTTTAAAAACTAGCTAAGCATTATGAAAAAACCACTAAGTTAACCATAAACGTTTCATTCAAATCGTTCAACTTAACATAAGGAGGAAGAGAATTGGGTCATAACAATAAAACCCTGAACCACAAAATTAAGGCCTACCCAATATTTTCTTAATCTTTATTCACCTTAACCGTCCAGTGGGTGGTCCAGCCATCAGGTATCACGAGCAGCAAATTGCCGTGTACTTGTTTGTGCATACCCATGGCTCAATTGCCGTACAGGGCCAATTATTACGTAAACTCTTCCCATGGGCTAGTTGGTATGCTCTTCAAGCCTTATTGAGTCCAAGTATGTAATTACGTGAGCTAGCTTTTTGTTTTTTTTTGCTATTGAATTATTTATAAGTTGGTAAGTAAATAGTTGTGTTGCTAGGGAAATAATGAGAGGTAGTATCCGGTATTTCGTGAACACTTATTTTGCTTTGTGTTTATTTTAGATATACCTATATACATTCTAGTGAGGTACTTTTTGCTTCACATTTAGGTCACACTTGTTTAATCTTAATCTACAATCATTTTCAGAACTCAGTCGACATCATTATAAATACTAGGGGCGTTCAATAAAAAGTGAGAATGACTATGTTATAAACCACTTTTACTAAATTTCATTTTATTTTTCGACATAGTCACCTTTTAGCATAATACACTTATTAAATCTTTTTTCTAAACTTAAAATTTCATTTTTAAATAAGGTCTCATCTTGAGTACTTAAAAAATCTTGTACTGCAGCGACTACCGCGTCGTCGTCTTCAAATTTCTGGCCTCTCGGGTATTGTTTCAATCTCGGATACAGGTAGAAATCACTGGGAGCGAGATCTGGTGAATACAGAGGATGCTTAAGGATATTGAACCCAGCATCACGAATTGCAGCCATTGCAACGATGGACTTGTGTACCGGGGCATTGTCCTGGTGGAACAGCACAACTTTCGAGAGTTTACCTCGCCGTTTTTCGCGGATCTCATTGCGCAATGTTGCTATTTGTTTGGCGTATAAAGTGCCCGTAATACTGGCTCCATGTTTGAGATACTCAATCATTAATACCCCTTTACCATCCCAAAAAACAGAGCCCATGACTTTACCGGCAGATGGGCCCACCTTGAATTTTTTCGAAGTTGGAGATGATGGCCTTTTCCATGTCATAGACTGCAGTTTCGTTTCAGGGTCGTAATGATGGAGCCATGTTTCGTCCGTTGTTATAAATCGCGCCAAAAAAGTTCCCGGTCTTGCTGTATCAGGTTCAAAGCGTCTTGACAAATCTCGACTCTAGTTTGTTTTTGCGTGTCAGTAAGCATTCTTGGTACCCAACTCGCAGATACCTTTTTCATACCCAAGCGTTCATGTAAAATATTATGCACGCTCCCCGTTGAAATCTTTACATTTTCAGCAATAAAACGAACCGTAACACGACGATCCGCCAAAACTGAGTTTTCAACTTTTTTCACAATTTCTTCAGTTATTGCTGTAGTAGGGCGTCCGGAGCGGGGGTCGTCCATGGTCGATGTTCTTCCATGTCTAAATTCGGCGCACCAACGTGCGACTGTCGAATACAGAGGAGCATTAGACCCTAAAGTGTCCCGCAAATCTAAATTGACTTGGTCCGTAGAAAAATTTTTCAAACACAAGTATTTGATAACGGCACGCAGTTAAATTTTCTCCATTTTCGCTAACGTACTCAATAGCATTACAAAGAAATTACCGTATTTTTTTTTAAACAAAAGACAGTTAGTTTTTTTTTTCATAGCAATCAGCTAGATAGATTATCTTTACCGGCCAGTATTTAATTTCCTAATATTGAAAGAGTTTGCATCTCATTCTCACTTTATATTGAACGCCCCTCGTACATTGCTTATTATTTAATTGAAAAGTTTCCAGACTGAATTATGATTTCACCTATAGAAATACTGACTGAAATCCAATTTGAAATATAATGAAACTTTATGTCAATACGTAGTCAGCTAAAGGATCCAATACAGCAATATGTGACCCTTTCATCTATAGAAATCCACTACAATGATCGCTTGTCAATAAGAGGCATGCAAACATGGAAGCTGACTCGGATGTAAGCACTCCTATGCAGATAAGTAGACGTAGATTGTGTTAGAATAGTTGTAACAAATCTTTCTAAGAATATTGATCTTGTACCCTTTATAGATTTAATTATTCTGGTCTGTAGCCATCGCCGCAGTACTTTTCAAAGATGTTATAGAATATAAGGCCCGTACCGAAAAGTTTTTTTAGAAGTGTGTATCTAAATAAAATATCTGCTGCCAGGCAATGCTCCTATCTGCTCCTATGTCTAAATTCCTGACACTTTCAGCTGTTAATTGACATAAATTATTATTAGAAAAATCTTATAATTGTACAAAATACAAAACGATAACCTAATCAGGAGAGAAAATAATTTTCGAAATTACCATGAAAATCCTGATTCAACATTTCCGAAAAGTACTGAAAAAAACCGTGCCACGGTTCGAAATATAGTTTACATAAAAGAGAAAATAGAATCGAAGACAAAGCTCGGACAGGACGTCCGAAAGGGTCCTTCTAATAAACTTTAATAAAAAATCAACCAAAACCACTGTGCTAGATTTAATGGCGGGTTTTAAGAAAAAATTCGCAGCTTTAGCCGCCAAACCATTTAAACCATAGTTTTATAATATTTATTTTTTATAAATAGGCACTATGTAACACATAATCGAATTAAAATATATCAAAAACATTTTAGATTTCGTTGAATATCTCAAATACAAAACGTGTAAAAAACTTTTCGGTACAGGCCTTATATACGAAATGCTAAAATACTTCACAAACTTCTTCACCGTTTAGCTTAGCCTCCACAGTTACTCTGTATTTTAGCAAAGTTTTGTTCGTGGAAAACATACTCGTACCTACGTAAGAAGATTTTAAATGTAAAACCAATTTATTTTACGAACCTTGTTATTTAAAGCTCTGCAAATAACTGAAGTAAAAACTAAACGCACCGTTGCTCACAAGCAGGCTTATTTGGGCGTTCTTTGTTTTATTTTCCCATGAGTTGGTTTTTTGGTAATTATATTCACCGCTGGAACGCTGTAAAGAGCGGTTATCGAGTGAGCTCGTTCCCGCCCCTAGCAATAATCACCTTGTTAGCGTTAGGGATGGGCTATTCATCGATAATACTTCCAAACATTATTTTAGTAGATATTTTGTTAGGATTATGAAAAGAATTAAAAAAATACCAAAATGTAGAGCGTTAATAGTTTGTTAGACTGGCTTATTATTTCTTACTTTGTTTTCGAAAATTTAATACAAAATAATAAATTGTTGTAAACAGATGCAATTAATATTAACCACGTGATTAATTTTTACTTTTCGTATTCGGAAGACACTGAAAATTATTGAAATTATAAAAAAAAAAAATCTATTCAATTTGTAATGTAAGTAAGTAAATAATAATAAATTGTCCTTATCAAATCTTACAACAAAATATTTACTCCTAGTGAATTTGCATTAAATTTGGCAAGCGGGTACATAATATTTTGATTTCCAATGCCAATACAATAATCAAATGCTGCCATAAAATAGGCTCGTCTTAAAAAAAATCGCTTATAAGTATATGATAATATGAAAACAATACCTAAATAAACGCATTTCACATGAACAGACATAACAGAAAGCATCGGCATTAATGTCGTTAAAAATACTCGTATTAAACCAAAAAGTAAAAAAAACAAATGTCGCTACGATTTCCTTTTATCGATATTCCCGTCCAGCACTCGATGAAAGAGGCTAAACGGTATGCATATTAAATTTGATTCGCGTGCTGAAAGTGTATTTTTTTAAGCCGGCAAGTAGGTTCTCGCTTTATTTATTAACCTTATTATTAACCGGCGCCAGCGAAAACTTTGAAGTTAAACTTCGTTATGTCACACTGTGCCGGCTCCTCAAACAATATGCATTTTTTAATACTACTCAAAACTTTGAACTCTCGAAATGCATGAGTTTTTTTTCCTTAAAAGCTTACGTAACGCAATATTTCATGGTTAATGTTGCATTATTTTGTCTTTGTAAGTTATTTTCTTTTAGGACATTGCTGAGAGAAGTCGAGATTAAATATTCCCAAAAGATTTGTGAGGCCGTGTAGGGTTCCAAGTTGTTTTTGTAATATTGATTTTAGTAAGATTGTTGTTGGTACTTGGTTGCCTTGGATAAAAAATTGGACTTTATCTATCCTACGATTCCTGCTAATATCATCATTCATCAATCAGATCAGATCACTTTCCATCAGATGACCCGCTTGCTCGTTTTCCTATAAATTAAAGTTAAATTAAAATCACGCAATAACGGTGGAACGGATTTTGATGAAGCTTGGTTTTTGTTGCGTTGATAACCAAGTGGTTGGTAATTAACACTTGAATCGATCAATTAGGTAAATGTCATAGTGTTTAACACACTAAGCCATTAGATGACACTCTTGCTGATGACATAAAATTAGAAAAGTAACTACTGGAACAATAACACACGAAAAGACGTAGTCAAAACCTCAAGTAGAATATCATAAGTGAATTCACCTGCGTAGTAGTTCAATTGGCGAGTGTACAGTTCTCAATTCACATTGGGTCCTTGTGAAAACTACACAACCCAAACCTTTTCACCTAAAGCCCAAGCAGTTTAGACTGGCAAGAAAAATCGCGCAAGTTGCTTTACATTGCAGCGTTCGATTGCCTACTATAAACTAGTTTGCTTTGCGGCCGCGCAATGTAATTCAACTTGCACGATTTTTCTTGCAGGTCTAAACTTGACTTAATAAAACGGCCGTTCCAGCGGTGGTACAGTCGAAGGCATAAATATCTATACAGCCATCGTGTCAAATATATTCACACACCAACCTTATGTTTACTGGCATAGAGTTGTATAGATATTATTGGCGCCTTGGTAGCGTATATAGGCTAGAAATGATGATGATTATCATGCAACAAATACTGAAAACTTAAAACATCTTTAAAAATAGAAAAGTTCCCCTCTAATGTCGTGTGTTTATACTGTACCTACTCCTGACGGTGAAAAATTAAATCGTACGTCAGACTCACAGCTAAAATGACAACGCAACGTGTGAGCAACGTCTCTAGCTTACCAACCGATCTGCTCCCTTTTAAATCTTCCCTATTCCGTATTGCTATAAAACTAGAGATAATTTTCCTTCGATACATGATAAAATACGTGAAAACTTATCCGTGTACATTGTAAAATAAACACAGTGTAAATTAGTGCTAGAAGCATTCGGTACAATTAACATATAGAAGAGAGGCAGTTGGAATCCGACAAGTCATTACTCATGTTCTGGTGATAATCTTCGAATAACACCGTTTGTCATTTCGGTGTAACTGAACCATTGTGTGAGATGGGAGTTATGAAGCATGCTACGTATTTGGTACCTATAGCTAAAATGCGTAACAGTATTGTGTTTCAAAGATAGAACTGACGGCGTGGGTGGGACGTTAAACGAGACCATACATGTTTAAATTAATTTGATAATGTTATATTTTTATACAAAAATCAGCAGTTAAAGTGAGTAGAAGTAAACTCGTTTTTAAATAAAAGTATTCGACATGTTATCCTTTCGAAAAAAAAACAGTAAATTTTATAAAGCACACAATATCATAAAGAGGTAAACTTTTTTGTCTGTTTGTTATGTAGAGGATCCCTGGAACTATTGTTGTTGTAAACATGCATGATTTATAAAATACATTTGACAAATTAATTAATATTAACATATTTCAAACTAAATACAAACTGAAATATAGATGCACAGAAAAAACCCCAGAAAAAAGACCAATGCTGGGAATCGAACCCAGGTCCTCAGCGTTCCGTGCTGCGTGCTTACCCCTACACCATCACTGGTCTAGAAGTTAGCGACGAATCTTTCCCATACATCGTACACTTCAGTCTGTTATAATCACATTAGGCAGTGATAAAGCGCATCTATGTTAATGCCCTCTACCGAGAGACTTCAACACTCCTTCGGAGCTACCCGCTCACCTGGACCAAGAGATGGCGCTACTAGGCCAACTTTTACAAGTTAAGTATGAAGTATCTTTTTCTATTTATTTTTTTATTTTCTTCAACTTCATTTTTTATTACTTTTACGGTCATCCCGTGAAACCATATATTTCAAACTAAATACAAACTGAGGACCTGGGTTCGATTCCCAGCATTGGTCTTTTTTCTGGGGTTTTTTCTGTGCATCTATATTTCAGTTTGTATTTAGTTTGAAATATATGGTTTCACGGGATGACCGTAAAAGTAATAAAAAATGAAGTTGAAGAAAATAAAAAAAAAAATAGAAAAAGATACTTCATACTTAACTTGTAAAAGTTGGCCTAGTAGCGCCATCTCTTGGTCCAGGTGAGCGGGTAGCTCCGAAGGAGTGTTGAAGTCTCTCGGTAGAGAGCATTAACATAGATGCGCTTTATCACTGCCTAATGTGATTATAACAGACTGAAGTGTACGATGTATGGGAAAGATTCGTCGCTAACTTCTAGACCAGTGATGGTGTAGGGGTAAGCACGCAGCACGGAACGCTGAGGACCTGGGTTCGATTCCCAGCATTGGTCTTTTTTCTGGGGTTTTTTCTGTGCATCTATATTTCAGTTTGTATTTAGTTTGAAATATATGGTTTCACGGGATGACCGTAAAAGTAATAAAAAATGAAGTTGAAGAAAATAAAAAAATAAATACAAAAAGATACTTCATACTTAACTTGTAAAAGTTGGCCTAGTAGCGCCATCTCTTGGTCCAGGTGAGCGGGTAGCTCCGAAGGAGTGTTGAAGTCTCTCGGTAGAGGGCATTAACATAGATGCGCTTTATCACTGCCTAATGTGATTATAACAGACTGAAGTGTACGATGTATGGGAAAGATTCGTCGCTAACTTCTAGACCAGTGATGGTGTAGGGGTAAGCACGCAGCACGGAACGCTGAGGACCTGGGTTCGATTCCCAGCATTGGTCTTTTTTCTGGGGTTTTTTCTGTGCATCTATATTTCAGTTTGTATTTAGTTTGAAATATATGGTTTCACGGAATGACCGTAAAAGCAATAAAAAATTAAGTAGAAGAAAATAAAAAAATAAATAGAAAAAGATACTTCATACTTAACTTGTAATATTAACAGTACAATTATAAGACATTATTACAAACTGTAATTTGTTGTAAATAAACGTACCTATTTCATTCTTTCTTTCATAAGAAAATTATATGCACTATTCCAAATCAACATAGGCTATTTTTATCACAGGAAAGAACTTTGAATTGCGGGCAAGTACGAGGGGCGTTCAATATAAAGTGAGAATGAGATGCAAACTCTTTTAATATTACGAAATTAAATACTGGCCGGTAAAGCTAATCTATCTAGCTGATTGCTATGAAAAAAAAAACTAACTGTCTTTTGTTTAAAAATATATACGGTAATTTATTTGCAATGCTATTGAGTACGTTAGCGAAAATGGAGAAAATTGAACTGCGCGCCGTTATCAAATACTTGTATTTGAAAAATTTTTCTACGGACCAAGTCAATTTGGATTTGCGGGACACTTTAGGGTCTAATGCTCCTCCGTATTCGACAGTCGCACGTTGGTGCGCCGAATTTAGACGTGGAAGAACATCGACAATGGACGACCCCCGCTCCGGACGCCCTACTACAGCAGTAACTGAAGAAATTGTGAAAAAAGTCGAAAACTCAGTTTTGGCGGATTGTCGTGTCACAGTTCGTTTTATTGCTGAAAATGTAAAGATTTCAACGGGGAGCGTGCATAATATTTTACATGAACGCTTGGGTATGAAAAAGGTATCTGCGCGTTGGGTACCAAGAATGCTTACTGACACGCAAAAACAAACTAGACTAGAGATCTGTCAAGAAGCTTTGAACCTGATGCAGCAAGACCGGGAACTTTTTTTGGCGCGATTTATAACAATGGACGAAACATGGCTCCATCATTACGACCCTGAAACGAAACTGCAGTCTATGACATGGAAAAGGCCATCATCTCCAACTCCGAAGAAATTCAAGGTGAGCCCATCTGCCGGTAAGGTCATGGGCTCTGTTTTTTGGGATGGTAAAGGGGTATTAATGATTGAGTATCTCGAGCATGGAGCCACTATTACGGGCACTTTATACGCCAAACAAATAGCAACATTGCGCAATGAGATCCGCGAAAAACGGCGAGGTAAACTCTCGAAAGTTGTGCTGTTCCACCAGGACAATGCCCCGGCACACAAGTCCGCCGTTGCGATGGCTGCAATTCGTGATGCTGGGTTCGATATCCTTAAGCATCCTCCATATTCACCAGATCTCGCTCCCAGTGATTTCTATCTATTTCCGAGATTGAAACAATACCTGAGAGGCCAGAAATTTGAAGACGACGACGCGGTAGTCGCTGCAGTACAAGATTTTTTGAGTACTCAAGATGAGACCTTTTTTAAAAATGGAATTTTAAGTTTAGAAAAAATATATACTAAGTGTATTATGCTAAAAGGTGACTATGTCGAAAAATAAAATGACATTTAGTAAAAGTTGTTTATAACATACTCATTCTCACTTTTTATTGAACGCCCCTAGTAGCTATTGTTTAAAATAAATTAAGCAGTAAAAAGTTTTATTTCGATAAAAAAATTTATATGGCCAGCAATTATAAACATTACAAAAAGCATTTAAATAATTTCATGTAACATTGCCGATTGCAATACAGATAAAGTCAAATTATCGTATATTGGCTTATCGGTACCACATCGATAATTCGGCTTGTATTCAGAAAATCATACTCCCTGTTTACATGTTAATGGTGCAGGCTGCAATTATGCAGGCGTATAACTATTAGTCTACATACCGATTTGTTTAAACGATATCGCGAGAGATGACTATGTCGAAAATTCAATAAATTTAAAGTATAAGTATCTATAGAAATGGCGCCCAGCGGTGGGTCTCTTAAAGATTGTTATACTATAATAAACACTGTTAAAATACATCTGAACCTTTCTCACCATATAAGAATGTAATTTTAGTAAAATAACGCTGATTTGTCACACCTTATAATGGCATTATATATCCAAATAGTTTAATTTCGTAATCAAAACTGTTACTTTAATCAACAACTTACTAAAACTGGACATAAATTAAACAAGAAACCATCAAACCTTTCATTATAAGCTTTAACAATATTACTCCTTATCTATTCGTTTAATTTTATTTTTATGGGTACCAATAAAAAAACTCGACTAAACTCAAAAACTAACGTGCAATAAAACGCGGTTTATTTTCTAGTCGTAAACAGTATCAGATTTCCATATTATTATGTGGCGATATAAGTGTGGAGAAACAGTTCCAAATGTCATTCAACCCTGTATGATCATTTCATTCTACTTAACTAGAGGTAGTATAATTATTTCAGCAGAAGTCGAACAAAGACCGACTTTCGAAACAAATAAGGTTTTTTATGTTTTCGCGATACTAATCATAAAAAAATGAGGCGTACCTAATAATCTCATGTAAATCTATTTTTGACAGTCTATAAAACTAGTTGAGCCTTTGTTATTGAGGTTTATGAAAACGAATCGATTATTTTTACATGTTAAAAAAAATATTTGTAGTCTTCTTGGGACCGTTTGCATGGTCTAGGGTTAAAAAGTTAAATCGTTGACGCTGGGTTAGGGTTGACAGCTCCATATATTTTGATGCGATTTAACCCTGGGTTAGCAGTTGAATCGTATTTATGTGGCTAATTGGTTGTGTAAGTCCATCTAAGGAATGAAAATGAATTAGTAGGTTACCTGAGGCCTTAATGTCTAACGCACTCGGAATGACAATCGTTTTGACTATTTCTTTCTGTCACACGGTATAGGATGATAGGAGAAAGAGACGGTAATTGTTAGCTCCAGAAGCATTGCAAATGCGTTGCTTACCTTAAAGGCTCCCGCTCTCTTACTCTCAACTCAAAAACCCGATTGTGTAACCACTCCTGCTGAGCGGCAAATTTATCGAGTGCTAAGAGGTTAGTAGCTATCCAGACAGACCTCTAATTTCTTACTAATGAACATCCTACACTGCGTCTGCCGGTCCGAGGACGCCACTCGAGAACCTTTTTGCCCCATCGGCCATCAGCTCTACGAGCGATGTGCCCTGCCCACTGCCAGTTGAGTCTGGCGATTCTTCGAGCTATGTCGGTGACTTTAGTCCTTGCGCGGATTTCATCATTTCTAATGCGATCCCGCACAGAAACTCCGAGCATAGCCCTCTCCATTGCCCTCTGAGTGACTTTGAGCTTCCAACAAGATGGAGCGACGAACTGGTTAAGTTTGCAGGATCGCGTTGCATGCGGATGGCACTGGAACGATCTGTTTGGCGAGCTTTGGGGGAGGCCTATATTCAGCAGTGGACGTCTTGCGGCTGAAATGATGATGATGAATGATGAACATATATAATGGAGCTTAGTAAAACATTCACCATCATAATCACCGTCATCTGAAAGACGTCCACCTGATGGCCAAAAGCCTCTTCCAAGGCACGCCATAATCACCGGTCCTGTGCCGCCCATGTCTATCGAACAACAACACACACACACACAAATAACACACGGTAAGATCAACAACTTGTGCAACTGTAAAATGACAGATTAAAGTCTATCAAGGACTCGAACACGTTTGAGAATTCAAATGTTTTATCTACAAACAAAATTTGACGTTTTATAATATATGCGTAAAAAAATTAACACACTCAAATTAAAACTTGAAAATAATTTTAAAAAGGGTAAAAATAATTAACATTTGTAAATTCATTAAAATAGTAGGTATTTATTATTTATGTAATGCACTACCATAAAAATAAATCAAAATGTATGTTTCTGTGTTGCCATCCTACTGGTTTGCTTGAAGGCCGTGCCAAGCCCAATAAGTAGTATGTATGAGTAAGTATAGATAACTAGACCCGGTTCAGTTTAGTTTAGTTCAGTTACTCGTATAATAGTCGATTCCATAAACTCCTATTTTTTGAAGTCGGTTTAAAAATGATTGATATTTTAATATTTACATACAAGAGAGGTTTTGCTTGTGATTTTTACCTCAAATTATCTATATTCGTTTACTTCAGCTAAATGATAAAGACGAAAGTTCTCAAAGTAAACCTGTTAATTATGCAGTTTCCAGTACCCATTGAAGTAATATTAGCTAGAGGCCTACAACATACCATCACAATGAAATCGTTACCGACGCCAGAGCCTTAAATTAACGACATTAAAACAAGCTTCTCTCATTCAAGATTAGACCTTTCGAAGGGGGAATAAATTGGACTGCATTATGCCTTAAAGTTGGTATAAATTTAATGCATATTCAATAAAACAAAGCGAGCATCGACCAAAAAGTCATGTAAAATGTGGCGTTTATTTTCCTTTTTTCTTTATAGTTTCAGATGAGTATCTCGTCTACACCGATTAAAGTGAAGTAAAAATCAACGTTACTGAAAATTAATTTAATAAAGGTGCTTCCTACAAAACAGTTAAATCTGCAGCCATTCTCTTCTTCAATAAGCGTGCAATTTTTTCAAACTCTAAATTTGCTAGTAAATTTAATTACGAGGGGCGTTCAATATAAAGTGAGAATGAGATACAAACTCTTTCAATATTAGGAAATTAAATACTGGCCGGTAAAGCTAATCTATCTAGCTGATTGCTATGAAAAAAAAAACTAACTGTCTTTTGTTTAAAAAAATATACGGTAATTTCTTTGCAATGCTATTGAGTACGTTAGCGAAAATGGAGAAAATTGAACTGCGCGCCGTTATCAAATACTTTTGTTTGAAAAATTTTTCTACGGACCAAGTCAATTTGGATTTGCGGGACACTTTAGGGTCTAATGCTCCTCCGTATTCGACAGTCGCACGTTGGTGCGCCGAATTTAGACGTGGAAGAACATCGACAATGGACGACCCCCGCTCCGGACGCCCTACTACAGCAGTAACTGAAGAAATTGTGAAAAAAGTCGAAAACTCACTTTTGGCGGATCGTCGTTCACGGTTCGTTTTATTGCTGAAAATGTAAAGATTTCAACGGGGAGCGTGCGTAATATTTTACATGAACGCTTGGGTATGAAAAAGGTATCTGCGCGTTGGGTACCAAGAATGCTTACTGACACGCAAAAACAAACTAGACTAGAGATTTGTCAAGATACTTTGAACCTGATGCAGCAAGACCGGGAACTTTTTTTGGCGCGATTTATAACAATGGACGAAACATGGCTCCATCATTACGACCCAGAAACGAAACTGCAGTCTATGACATGGATAAGGCCATCATCTCCAACTCCGAAGAAATTCAAGGTGAGCCCATCTGCCGGTAAGGTCATGTGCTCTGTTTTTTGGGATGGTAAAGGGGTATTAACGATTGAGTATCTCGAGCATGGAGCCACTATTACGGGCACATTATACGCCAAACAAATAGCAACATTGCGCAATGAGATCCGCGAAAAACGGCGAGGTAAACTCTCGAAAGTTGTGCTGTTCCACCAGGACAATGCCCGGCACACAAGTCCGCCGTTGCAATGGCTGCAATTCGCGATGCTGGGTTCGATATTCTTAAGCATCCTCCGTATTCACCAGATCTCGCTCCCAGTGATTTCTACCTATTTCCGAGATTGAAACAATACCTGAGAGGCCAGAAATTTGAAGACGACGACGCGGTAGTCGCTGCAGTACAAGATTTTTTAAGTACTCAAGATGAGACCTTTTTTAAAAATGAAATTTTAAGTTTAGAAAAAAGATTTAATAAGTGTATTATGCTAAAAGGTGACTATGTCGAAAAATAAAATTACATTTAGTAAAAGTTGTTTATAACATACTCATTCTCACTTTTTATTGAACGCCCCTAGTACCTTAGCAGTAACATCGCACTCGCTACTGGGATTTTGTCAGGTACCGTACAGGTTTTAGGTCTAGTGTAAGTTCATCATCATCATTTCAGCCGAAAGACGTCCACTGCTGAACATAGGCCTAGGCATTGGTAGTTTAAGTATCACTACATCTACATAGTATATAACAAAGTCGCTTCCCGCTCTGTCTTTCCCTATGTATGCTTAGATATATTTAAAACTACGCAACGGATTTTGATGCGTTTTTTTATAGATAGTGATTCAAGAGGAAGGTTTATATGTATGATACATGCATAATATAGTTGCACCCGTGCGAAGCCGGGGCGGGTCGCAAGTTTTACTTATAATATAATAAATCAGGCATTATTTTGTGCATGTTAATATCAAAATTGTTGAGCAGTTAGCAAATAAGCAATAGCAACAGGTAGCAATGTAACTATTTTTCCTTATTACACTTATCAAGTTCCTTCAAATCTCTGCTATGTCGTGTGTCGTGTGTGTGTGTTTTGTGTGTGTGTATCAACTTAAGAAATAAAATATCATCTTAGTTTATTGACTTGTTGAATATTTTGCAGTTAGTTTTATATTTTCATTGCATGAGTACAAACTTATGGCATGCCGCCATCCACATTGTTGGTGTATGATATTCTTAAGGTCCTCTTGCAAAATTGCCCCCTAACTCGAGTCACGTTCGGGCTATTAGTCCGCGGTACTTATATTAAAGTTTCATCGCGAAACGATCAATGAACCACTTTACCGTTTCGCGTGGAAAATATTTTATGAGTCGAGGAAGTGGACCGTGCTGACTGGCCCAGGCAGGTGGCTTAACGGGCGGCGATTGATCCCGGCTCAAAGTCGATGCTTGAGCTTGCAATCAGAGTGGTCATTGAGACGTGCAGCATTAAGAGACTCTCGAAGAGGTCGATGACTGAAAGGTATTGCGGGTTTTGACCGCTCCGGGTTATGAGCTGCGGCTGGCGTGATAGAGTCTGTTTCATGTATTTTTTTCTTCGTATTTTTGTTGTGATATAAGTTGATGATACTTACAATTTATTGAGCGGAGAAGCTGCAAGTGATCCGTTTTTGAAAACCGTACAAAACAATAAAATACTACCAAATTTTCAACCCTAAAAGGTCATAAATCAACCTGATTTGGCATTAATAGACTAAGTATCTACTTTAATAAAAGTGTAGTGTTATTTGTACCTACTTTAAGTGTAATTGGAAGGATATTAATAAGACAGTAAGCGGACTTTCCTTGCACTTTTAAGTTTTGCATTCTAATGATACTTTCTTCCGTGCTCAGACTACTGCTTTCATTTATCACTGGACTCTTTAGAAGGGCCCATTTTACCTGCTTTTTGCTTTAAGGACATTTTTGTTGTAAGAGTACATTACACAAGGTGTTTGATGCAAATAATAAAAATTATTACCTTTCTATAATTTGGAATTACCAACAATGAAATGACGAACGGTATCGTCCCAATTCAGTATATAAAATTAACATTACGATTATAAATGAGGTCTCATGGCACCTTGTAACAAATCACAATTAAAACTCCAATTAATTTCGCAAGTTCATACCCGAATCCTCATAGGGGTAATGTGATCCATACATGAATAATCCTTGAGTTTAAATTGAGCTCATAACTAGTGACTAGTTAAACAGTTTACATTGAACCTTCAAAGGTCCCTTTATCTACAAGTTCATAACAGATCCGCTAATAAAACGTATTCACCCCAATTACGCCGTGTACATATCGGACCTCGTCGCGTTCTGCTAACAACTAAGTTCCGTATCTGATGCCTTGGGCGCTTTTAGGCTCGAATAAAAAGGGTTTCATCTCATGTGGTAGAGTAATTGCTATCGGGATTGCCAAAGACTGATTAATGAGGGATTCTTGAAGTATTCGTCATATGTTACAAACGCTGTGGTTAGAGCGATTGCGGCCCGCATCATAGTGTGAAGATCATTTTCCGGTCAGCGGTCTGCTCCCTTGCTAAACCGGACAGCTGGGGGCAGATTTTTAAAATTACATCATTCGAAAATGGTAAAATCTAATTTAAGAAGTAGTTGTATTTTTTTACTACTCGAATCGTCGTTATCCTAATATAATTATTATAAAAATCTCGTGTCACGATGTTTGTTATCGAACTCCTCCGAAACGGCTTGACCGATTTTTATGAAACTTTTTGTCGTATTCTGTAAGTCTGAGAATAGGTCGTAGGCTATTTCTTATATCCTTATTCTTCGCGGATGTAGTCGCGGGCAACAGCTAGTCTATCTAATCTTCTAATATATAAAAATCTCGTGTCACGTTGTTTATTATCGAACTCCTCCGAAACGGCTTGACCGATTTTTATGAAAAAAAATTCTCTATATTCGGTAGGCCTGAGAACAGGTCATAGGCTATTTTATTATACACCTAACCCTATTCTTCGCAGACAAAGTTGCGGGCAACAGCTAGATAAAATACAGCACGTTTAATAGTGTCAATTATTGTTTTCCAGACTGATGCTGTATTAAACGTGACTTTTAATTAAGTAAGTTTCAGTTATGTTCTTATCATGACGCTTTCAACGTCTAATATCTATCAGCATACGTAATAATACCGCAAAATAAACCCCACCGCAGAATATTGCGAGTGCATATATTAATGTGCTTCTCTTATAAAGCGTAGAGGGGACCCTGTGCTGCTGACATTTCACTGTACAATTTAGAGGACATAGAATTGTTTTTCAATTTTATTAGTTAAATTAAACTCATTTAGCGGGCATTTTAATGCCCGTTTTCTAAAATAAATAATAGTTTCCATGACAAATAAAAGTTGTATCGTTGGCTCAGCAATAGTAACAGGTCTGTCCCCTATTCGTATTAGGTATTCGTTCTAATTTAATCTTATTAATTTGACAAAATGTACAATTTTTCTACTACCAGTTTTTTTCCACACTGTACAGGCATTTTTACAAGATGGCTAGCAAAATGCGTCTACCCGCTGCCAGGCAAGCGTACACTATAGTAATCTCATTGCAAGAATGTGTGCTCCACTGTATAGCGTAATCGTTGTCATTCCACGCAACAGCCTTTCCACGGATGTGCAATTTGCAATGGAAGGATGAACAAAAAAATAAGGGTGACGAAGCTTGAGGCAAATTCTGTTGGGGTTGCGTTCATTTCACGCTCTAACTCTGAATAGGCAGATAAGTTTATGTGAACAAAGCTTAATACGCATCCATTCTGCAAGAACATGGGACAAAGCACTGTAACAGGAACTTTGAACGACTCGACAGTTTTTAAGTACATTGAATGTTAACAACTACGATGAAACAGAACGTGCAGTACTGAGCAAGTAGTGTATTCGATTTTTTGGTTTGATTTGAATTAATCGTGTAACGAGGGGATAATTTTTGCTCCGAGCGTTTATGGATATTGCTATTATTCATAGTGCATTTAGATTATTGGCGCGTGTTTTTGTCGTGGTGTCACCGCCAGTGTATTTGCTATGTAGATTTATGCAGTCTTTAGCTTATCATACGGTCCGTTTGCTCAGTTAAGCCACGCTCCATATCTTTGGGCTTGTCGATACCATGCATTTGGTACGTACGCAGCGCATTTCACATGCATTGTTATGCATATGATAGTAATTGTTCATAGTTGGTTTACGTATACTTATGAAATGATCTTCCTTTTAGAAGGAGATACCCCTGATCATAATTGGGATGTCTAATTTTTGGTACTTAATATATAAGTACATAAATCGAAAACCATTTCGAGATAAATGCTTTTTAAATTGTTTTCTATAGTTATTAATTTTAATACCTAATGTAATGCATTTATTACTTCTGTATATACAAAAGGCAACCGTTACTGACTGATCTATCAACGCACAGCTCAAAGCACTGAACGGATTGTGCTGAAATTTGGCACACGGATAGTTACTATGACGTAGACTTGAATGATTTAAGGATTTCCGAAAACTGCCACAGGATAAGGAAAGAACACTATTTGTATATTCAATACAACAGGACTACATTCATAACTATAATTTCTACACTCTTCAAATTCGGTATAATGTAAGTGATCATAACAGCAAAAAAATGATTTCAGGATTTTTGGAAATGCCCATGGGAAAAAGAAAAATTAACTAACTGATATCGATGATAATGCCGATGGATTTTAGGATTTTTGCTTTATTCAATGAGATAGATGAAGAAGCTTTACCAAACATTTGAATTCTGCGCGGACGAAGTCGCGAGAAAAAGCTAGTATCAAATAAGAAATGACCTTTATTTATCATTGAAATATATGTCGTAAAATATAAGTTGTACTTTATTCTGTGTGGGATAGAATTATCGTAATGATTGACAACCGTAATGATTGGATTGGGTATCAATGAGGGAGGCCTATGTCCAGCAGTGGACGTCCTACGGCTGAAATGTTGATGATCATGGTGAATTTAATTTAATTTTGATGTGAACTAAATGAAAAAATATTGAAATTAGATTCTTATATGACTTTTATGTACAAAAAAATATATAAATACCATGGTTAATTTTTTTTAGACAAATTATGTCAATGTCATTAAAGAGTAATTAAGTAAAATTTTGGCGAATGAAGACTGAAAGACGTGTGAATTCGTCGAAATTGAGTTTTATAGCGTTTTTTCTGCCTTCAATTAACGAAAGGAAAGTGGTAAGTAATTGTGAACCATTCATTATCAATTCAACAATCGCACAGAAACAAAGGGTGGGTTGTTTACAATTAAATTGTCACCCGAGGGATATCACTCTTTGTAACTAGTTCGTTAATTTATCTGAACCAATTACAGAATTGCGTCGCGACAGACTACTTACTTATTATTTCTTTATTTCATTATTTTATAATTTTATATTTTTGTGAAAGGACTAAATTTTGAGCTGATTATTTTTTAATTGAGATATTGTCCGGAAGACAATTGTAGGTAGTTCTCTTACAAGATGGAGCGGAGAACAGGTTAAGGTTGCCGGAACGAATTGGATGTGGATGGCGCAGGACCGGTATGCTTGCCGAACTTTAAAGGAGCCCACACCACGGCGGCTGCTACCAAACTGCTGGCGTGTGCTCCGTGACGAAGGACTACAAATTAGCCCGAAACAAATCGAGCTAAACTCGATCATAGACGTAAATTGTCCGTATTTTTTCACTAAAAAGAGGCCTATGTTTAGCAGTAAGAGGAAGCCTGTGTCCTGCAGTGGAACGTATATAGGCTAAGATAATGATGAATAATACATACAAAGCCTTTTGGAGCTTGTGGTTGCTAGCTGTGATGCGTTGAATGTTCGCATTTTATTTTGAATTAAAATGTTGAAATTTAGTAGGTACTTAGTATAATATCCTGTTCAGAAATGTAACTTCTTGTCGTTATATAGAACTGCATTATTAACCACCTATTAATTATCCCAGGAACTCCCATGACCCAAATTACGTAATAAACAATAGCAATATAAACTGAGATTTAGACACATTGGTATCTTAATGTCAAAGTTAATACCAAGTTTAGGGACTTCCAAATTGTTTGAGTTTTCAAGTATGCGGCAGGGAGCGTGATGGGTCGTTATATTAATGTCATATTTACACAAAACTATTGGTGCCTACGTAAATATGTACTTTTGGAACTACGTTACAATGGTCTCAGTTGTCCATTACTATAGTACTGTATTTGAGTATCCCTAATATCATCAAAGTTTGGCGGTTGATAATTAACGGACTATTTACTAATTTATAGTGGGTGTTAATACAAAATTAATAACTATGCTAACTACAGACAGGCTTATCATTAAATTCGTTTAATATTATCGTAGAATATTACAAATATTACTGTGGAATAATAATTAGAGGTTATTCTATATAGTTCAGTCGGGGTTGAGATAAAAGCTACAATAAGCAATGTGATAGAAACGTAGGTATTCATAATATTTTATTAACAATTTTTACTAGAAAATATGTAAAGTATGTAAAATACGTAAAGGTTTTTGTACTAAGAGCATCGATTAGTTAACGCTTGTTTGTGAGATTGTGTGTTGTGAGTTTAACATTTGGTAGGATAGCGTACGGTTGTGGTACCTACTCTGAAGATAAGCTCTGGTTGAGTTCGAAACGCGTCAGTGTAGTTTGGTGGTGGTGATCGTTGAGTTTGTGTGATTTGTGTGTGTTCGTACAGTGTGGAGGTGGAGAAACTGCGTAAACACGCATTTCTTACACAAACGTAACTATCGTAAGGTCTCGGGTGAGCAAAGTAATTGTTTCATTCATTAATGTAGACTTCCGCAAACTAACGCCTGATTCAATAAATTAAATAATTTTCGGCAAAAGCCAGGATAGGTATCTGTTTTATGAAATGTCACCAAAATATAAATCGCTGGATTGCAGTGCTTAAATTGTGATCAATTGCAAATTGATGTAGATTATACTTAAACAAACCTCAAACTTTCTTTTGACGGTGGTCATACTTGTAATAGTGTGCTCGATAAAATAGAACATACAGTAACAGTCTATTACTTCTCTAATTTTCAGTAACAGAACTAATCCCCGCTCTTGACTTGTGTAATCCGGCAGGAAGCAAAATGGGACGTCCGTCGTTTGGGAATTTTCTAATTACGTTTTCAAAGACACCTCGTTTGTTGAACTTGTGACATCCGAGTAGAAAAGGTCACGTATAGAAAATTGGAATTTCGTTCGGACGAGAGAGGACGTCGGTTAGCAGAATTTGCCTTCTGATTTTCCTATTAACGAATCTCATTTGTTAGATCGTTGAGGATTGCCGAGAATTGTCGGGCTTTTGCCTGTGACAAAGGCAAAGCAGTAACATCAGTACTTATTAAAATTTCAATATCTGATTTGTTTGACGAATATCTTTGTATAACTTTTCAATATTAAAACAAAATGTAAAATCATTTCAGAAATAATTGAATTTAAAGTATTGCTTAAGTAGTTCAATGTTGAAATCCTTTGCTGCAATATCGTAACAATATTTTGAAGTACTTATTCGCAGTTCTACTAACTTAATTACAAAACTTTGCCTAAAGTTCATTGACTGAAAATTTTCTTAGCTTAACCCCTAATTTTAATACGACATCTGCGCAACCCTATTGAAAAATAATTACCCAAAAGTAAATTATGCACCCTTTAAACTGCACCAAATTTGGGCGAATAAAACGAACTTAAAATGTATTATATTGCAGAGATGGAGCCACATGGCGAGTGTTTTAAAAGACAATTTCTTATGAGTTGCATCACACTCTTCCAAATGAGAAAGAGGGTGGGCGAAGTATGATATTGCGCGCTCCCGGCTTCATGCAATTGGCTTAATACGTGAACTTTGGTAATCGCTATGTTATTTTTTTATTATGAGAGGGAGGAAAACGAGCAAGCGGGTCATCTGATGGGAAATGATCACCACCACACATAAATATGAGAGAGTCAATTATCTGTTGCCGGCCTTTAAAGGAAATATAAACCCTTTTCTTGAAAGCCCCTGTCATAGTTGTCTGGAAACATTGCTGCCGGAAGTTTATTCCACAGTTTCACTGTACGTGGCGGGAAGAGCCGAAGAAAATGAACAGTAGTAGACCACCATTTTCATCCAGATGGTGACGATGGAACTTAGATTTTCGGCGGGAGGTGCGATGATGGAATTTCGCAGCAGGCAGCAAATTAAATAATTTTTCGGAGCACTCACCGTGGTAGAGTTTATAGAACACACAAAGAGAACCTAACCCTTCGTATGGACTAGGAATCCATACGATCGGAAATCAATGACTGATCACCGCCAAGTCGAGCTGCGTTACGTTGAATACGGTCAAATGGAAGGAAAAGGCAATTGGGGTGCCCAGAGATGAGAACAGTATTCAAAGTACGGCCGCACCTGGGCCTTATTGCTATGCTACATATATTTATTTTGTTTATTTAAAAGAGGTAGGTATAAACTATGTGATTGTACGAGTCAAGACTGCTTTATCCTTTGTTTAGACGTATATATTAATTTAAAAATTGAAGTAACGGGGAAAAAACCTGACCTTTATTCAGAACAGGAAGCTTCATTTAGACAGAGTAAGAAACATATAGTACATGTTTCGTAACACGTATTAATTTATAAATGATCAATCGTCGACGCAACTCGCAAAAATGCTCGCACCGTCTAATAAGTGTACTATTTTTTTTCTAAAGCATTCATTTAGACATAAACTCAGGTTCTCGCTCACGCTATTGCTATGAATATAAATTGCTATCACACCTAATCCGTCAGTTGGCGCCATACGCTCCAGAAATCTATCAATGAAAACACTCAGAATGGCACGCGCCAGTACCATTGTCGATTGGGCACAATGAAATTACTCGACCCACGGAAACCGTGGACGCGGATGCAAAAAAGAAATATTTTTTCACTCGAGCAATCATCGTGGCCATAGCAATTAGTTCTATGCAGTTTAGCAATGACGACGACACAATGACGATGACGAATGGGACGTTTTGTGCTTTGAAAGAGTTTCAGTGGTGCTGGTATTCAATGGATTTGATAACCTATTGTTCAAGCTGCTCTGTAAAATAAAATATTTTAGAGATTTTTATTTTTTTTTCTCAGAAATTCCCTAAGATACTAATCACTTGTTATGTATTGGGTTTGTGATTAGAATCTACCTTGTTTTTCAGCTGGGTCTAAAAATTTTAAATTCTTCCGAACCGAACCTTCTTATAGTTATTATTATGATTTTGCGAAAGTTATTGGAGTTTAATAACTGTCATGAGCTCAAGAAATAATCGAATAGTTCCTGAAAGTTCACATTCTCAAACAAAACTTAGCATAATAAATAATATCTAACCAGTACAGCAGTGCAAATTTTAATTTCGTTGGCTTTTTCTGCCATTTCGTTCTCACAGCATTACGACGAGTGAACAAAATTCCATCTAAGCAATTACTTTCCTTTTAGGCAAATCAACAAGCTAGCTGTTACCGTAGAAATTCAATCCGACCAAATCTGTATGTAAATGTATTGTAATTGCGGGGCCGATATTCGAATTACAATTTCTATGTTGATTAGCCGTGTTACAGTAAAATTTATGTTAGCTCCTCCGACGCCTGTTTCTCTAGTATAATTTTGTTTTTATGTACCATTAGGATGTGGAAATATTATCGGAAGTATGCGTATGCGATATTATTACAAGAGTAAAAAAACACATTGGTTGGGGTCTCTGTCTTATGATAATGTTCCGTTATTTTTGATACCAACATTTTTAGCTTTAATTTATTTCGTATTCGTTAAATGCTATCAAATCGATCGTTATTCATCATTATCGAAATTAACTGTAATTTCAGCGAGCAAATGTTAATGTTTATTGATTCAGGCGTTACTTTGCGGTGGTCCATATAAATGAATTACCTACAACTCCCAATAAAACGTGAAAGAGAACTACATCTGAGTTCATGCAGAAAAAGCTTTCCTCGACTTCCAAATAAATTAACATATGTCACAAGAATCCAACTACCATAAACATCACAAAACATTTGTGCGGTGTTAGTATCGCAGAGACGTAGCTTTATTACACGATTGGTAGCAGGGTATCAAGGTTATAGTTATTTTGTAATCAAAATCCACTAAATTGCTTAAAAATTACCTAAAGAGTGCTATTGGCTATCTGTAATACTTTTTTATTCATAAAGTTATTAAATTAGTAATAATAATTAAACAAAATAAGAAACGTGAAGGCATTGTATAATTTCATCTAATGTTAATACCTACTCAGCTGGAATTATTTTGTAAAATAGAGACAATAGCTACAATACCTTTTAGGCTTCGACGCTTTGAAAGCATAATTGAAGTACTTTAACTGGCCTTATCTCGGTTCTTAATGTTGATATTCCAATCATAAGCTCGGCAGCACAACAAAAGGCTAAAGATTTCCTCGAAAACATCACTAAGCCTTTGTAATATTAGTTTGTGTTTAAATTATTCACATTTCTGGATAAGCTGTCTTGCAAATTTTTACACCTGT
Source organism: Archips crataeganus (assembly GCA_947859365.1). Taxonomy (NCBI): domain Eukaryota; kingdom Metazoa; phylum Arthropoda; class Insecta; order Lepidoptera; family Tortricidae; genus Archips; species Archips crataeganus. The sequence goes on along the minus strand of OX402056.1, from coordinate 13,253,591 downwards.
CACAACATAAAAGGTATACTCTTTTCCTTTGGGCAGTCGCGTAAAAATAGGTAAGCAAGGTGTTATTAAAGTTATACAAAACTTATTCTGAATATGTCTTCAAATAAATTTTGTAAATGGACCTGGCTTTCTTTTATTGCTCATATTAAATGCTGTTTTATTGTCACACCCACTTGAAACTTATATGTTAAAAAACAACACGTTATAGACACCTCCCACATGAACATATTCACCTTCTATTTACCAAATAGTAACAGAGAATTGTCTCCTGTCACACTTAAAATAAATGACAATCCCTCGCGCAATTTCACACCCCTTTCTATCCCACTAATTGAACCAAAATACACTTAAATTTTCTTTGTGCCTAGTGTAATTTTAGCATCAGTTAGGGTCAGCAGACCACCCCTAGTAATTTAATGGCCTTGAGGATCCTTCTTGGTATGTTGGAATGAAGTTCCTTTAGTTTAATGATCAGATTAAATTACACCAGAAACAGATTCGTCAAATATTTGGAGACGATAGAGTCGCAAACAATTTTATTTATTTACACAAAACACCAAATCATTTAAATGGGATTCATTACATGTGATAAGTGACAATATACAAGTACTCTTAGTTTACTAATGTGTATATTTCTTGTTAAATATCAAGTTTTTGTGTTGATTCCATATTTTTGAGATTAAGTTATGACCCGTATCAACTCAGAATGTAAACGTATTTCGCCTAAAATAGATGATCTTCAAAAAAGTTTATTAGATAGACGCTTTTCACAAAATCAATATCCTTGAAAGGTCTAAATTAGGAATGTAGGGATACAAATAAACTCTTTTAATAGTTATTCTTTGAATATGACGCAGTTCCGCTTACAAGCAGTCCACTTATGCAAAGATGGTTGGCACCACATCGCATATGCACTGTGGACGCAAATCTTCCGACCCGGTTGCATAATTTCTTATTGTCGCCGACAATTTATGGGTGACATTATTTCCTGGGGCATGCCTATTTTAATTATAAAATTCCTAATTATTTTCCAAACAGACATGGTATTTTTAGTACCAAAAATTAATTGCATTGCTTTTCTGCGATCACATTCGTTCATTGGCATGGATTTTTGATAATGTCACATGTAAAGTAGGGAAAGGATTAGGAGCTTTTGGAAATTATGGAAGAAATGGACTAAGTGGTGTTTAACTAAAATGCATTTTACGTTATTTTAATAAACCACAAAACGTATTATATTTTTAAACGGTTTTATTTAGTTTCATCACTACGTATATTTTCTACCTGCAAATTGGCCACGGAGAAGTATTTGCGCCTCTTCTGGGACGTGCGAAAAGCTTTGTTGAATTTAAGAGTATAAATTCCGACTGGCTTAAAAGTTTATACTTATCACTCGAACCAGCGAAAGAATAATATTATTTATTGAATCAGGCGTTACTTTGCGGAGGTCCATATTAATGAACTAAAACAATTACTTTGCTCACCCGCGACCGCGCTTGGTCGCGGGTGAGCAAAGTAATTGTTTTAGTTCATTAATAATATTATTGTTTTAATTTACATGGAATCACCAGTGTAAAATATATTAATTCTAGAAATTAAACATATCAATTCGTGGGAAGAGAAGTACTTAAATAAAACTAATTATAAATGCACAATATGCAAAACCAGCTCGCAACAGATGCGTAAATGAAACCATTTGCACCACACACCCGTTACAATGCATGTACAGTATAGCTGTTTCTTTATGTATTTAATTTGAGCACCATTGCACCAATGGACGTTCATTATGGCAACGGCATGTTACCGCGGTTTGGCGACCGCTCTCACACCGTGCTTGTTTCAAATAACGTGTTCTGCGTTGCCACAATATTTTGATTTAAATTAACATGGATTTTGATAGTGAAATTTCATTATTTTATTATCGACTTACTCCCTTATTCATAAATGCTTGCTAAGCTACTGAAATTATGTGACCCCGCAAACGTTATTTTGCCATATATCACCTAGGCGTATGAAAAATAGCCTACTAGGTACCTATTCTCAGACCTACCAAATATAGAGAAAAAAAAAAAACCGGTTAAGCCGTTTCGGAGGAGTTCGATAACAAACACCGTGACACGATATTTTTATATAAATATTAGGTAACTTTTAATACCTACTATAACTTAATAATTTGTAAATGTTTCTGAAACATTTAAAATAAACACATTTTACAAATTATTAAGTTAGAGTAGGTATTAAAAGTTACCTAAAATTTATATAAAAATATTGTGTCACGGTGTTTGTTATCGAACTCCTCCGAAACGGCTTAACCGGTTTTTTTGATTTTTTTAAAAATACCTTAGGTAAGTAAGTAAGACTACTTACTTACCTAAGGTATTTTTATAGCGTATTGAGTATCCCTGGCCTCGCCTCGCTTATACAGGCTGTCCTGTACATAAGCAGTACAATAAATTTAAGGAGGAGACACCTGGGCTGGGCAGGTCCCCTACCAATTCTAAAGAAATAATTTTAATACTCAGGTGTCACCGTTTTCTCGTAAGATCTTGAGTTGTGATATTCGGGATACATAGATTATTTTTTACATTTATTTTTTTACGGAACCCTATAGTATGCGGATTGTGTTTTTTTTTACATATGCACTGTGTACATATTTTTAATTTAAAAACAATCACATTAATTTACTACGTAACCAAAAAGTTACACATTTTCCACGTAATTGAAACACCGAATTGAATAAACCGTAAATATAAAATTAATTGAAACTGGCCGTGTCTGGCGAAAATTGAACGGTCTTTCGGATGCACTTTTGGGGCTTTTACCATTGGGCGTTTGCAAACAGGGCATGTCGAATGATAATTTCGACAACCTCGTGGCACTCTTTCATGTTTTCTAGAAATTCAAACTTTATTTTTACTACGTAGGGTAGCTTTTAAAGCGATTTGATTGAGTTATATACACGGTAACGAGAATCAATCGAAAATTTTGATCAACAACACTTGCGTGGACGCAATCAATTTAATTGCATTATTTATTAACTTGAAATAAAATGACTGTGGGTTATTTATATATTTATATAAATACTAGTAATACTTACATATTACTACAGCAATTAATCTTTGCGAGTTGACTGACTGACTGTCGTCTGTCACATATTTCGAGGGGTCCACTTGAAATTTATCGTATAATCCAATCAAGTACAAATAAATAGGATCATTTAATTCAATTATTTTTCTGTTAGAAATATTATTATTGACATTTGAATTTGTACGCCGAAAGGCAAAACATGACGGACATTATTGTAAACCCGTGACCATTATGTAAACTTACTCATATTTTACGAATAAATCATCTTATCTTATCTTGAGTTTAGACATGACATGAAGTCTCTCTATTTTTTATATATAAAAATAACTGCCTATTTCCCTTGGTCACGGCATCACCCGTGAACGGCTGAACCGATTTCGCTAATTCTTTTTTTGTTGTGTTCGTTATTATTAGGAGAAGGTTCCTAATAAAGAAATTTTTAAAAAATACAACGAGGGCAAAGCTGCGGGCGACAGCAAGTAGATTATAAAAAAAAATAATGATAATAATGACATGATAAAAAAGCGAAATGTTCAAACCTATGCCTCTCAAGCAGAGGGTCGTGGGTTTGAATACATCCATGTCATCCTTGAGTTTCTCGGAATTAATGTGAATAAATACTTGAAATTTACCATAGTAAACTTGCAGCATACACCTATGAAACAATTCAGTGGAGTACTTACGTGAACTTACCAATCCGCACTGAGCCCGCGTGAGAACTGCAGTCCACCTAAGCAGTCTCAATCGGAGCCTGAGATGATGATGATGATAATAATGAATGTGGTTACGTCTATTGCTCAGCGCCAGCCGCTGCAAAGCGCACTTGCCTCCCGTGAATGAGACAAACAAACGCCCGTAACCATCCCACGTATAGTAATAAAGGGCATTTTTATTGCCCGCTGTTAACATAAAGTTTATCTGGCCTCATCCCCTAACATCTTTGAATGCAATCCAAACGCAGTAGAAGCAGAAATTACAGCAACATTTACTTTCAACGATGCACTCAAGATATTTTCAAGTGTCTAGAGCGGAGTTTAAACGTTGGTTTATTTTAGTAAACAAAATATTATTATTGAAAAATACTTATTACACAACATCATAGCATCCTATACTGTATGTCCCACTGCAGGGCATAGTAGGTTCTTAGAAACAAGAGGCGCAACTATAAGGGTTCCTTGTAGGACTAGGGAACTCTAAAAAGCAATGTTTAATAAGTCTTCAACGTGCCGTAAATATCTAAAAACACTTATTATTAAATCAAGACGTTGAAAATTCCATTGGATGGCGCGTAAAAGTTAGAAGGAAGCGGCCATTAAGCTAACATTCCTTTAAACGTACACTTTGTATGCGGAGCTTGTAGCTCTGACCGTCTCCGCGTACCACTTATTTCGATATTGGGCTACACTAATTTTGTTTACTTATTCATTAAAATGGAGAGCGATGGCAATGGCGGGCGGAATGTTCCCTCTATTACGTTTTCACGGAAAACTGAATCTGTGAGCGTACACTTTTAAATATAAATGTTGAAATATTTTTCCACTTTTAAATCCGTAAGGTGAATACGGTGAATAAATCTACAAAGTCGTTTCATTTTCTCTTGGGAGTCCATTAAGAAATATTTTGTCTTAATTACTATACTGACTGGTTTTAATGCCGTGGCTACACTATATAAAACATTTTGTAAACGATTGACTGTGTCGTCAATCGTTTTCTTCGCTGCCATTAAATTTAGTAGGGTTTAATAGGTTTTTAGTAGGGACAGAAAACAAAAAGTCGAGAATATTACGGGACAATTCACACTAATTGACCTAGTCCCAAACTAAGCAAAGCTTGTACTATAGGTACTACACAACGAATAAACATAATAAAGATAAATACATACTTAAATACGTATTAAACATCTAAGACTCGAGCACAAACATTCGTATTTTTCACACAAATAAAATAATTAACAATATAAATATAACATATTAACAATATTAATTATTAATTAATAATTTATCTGCCCCGGCCGGGAATCGAACCCGGGAACTCAAGCTTCGTAGTCAGGTTCTCTAACGACTAGGCTATCCGGTCTGAACAACACAACCTTGAATCCAAACGCATCATCAAACTGACAAATTACATGGAAGCAGGAAGAATAAATACACTTGGCTACGGTATTCTATATTCCAGGGTATAACATCAGATTTACTTGCTGAATGCAACCGGGCGAAGTGTAGTTTGACGGACTGCCGATTCGCATTCTGAATAATTCATTCCTTTACTCCCTAAACTTTGCCACAAGCAGCCGAAGCACCCTCGGAATATTGCTTTGTTTTACAGTTTATGAAGTACCTCCATTGTTGCTGCTTCTTGGATTTCTATTTGAGTTACCTTCGATTGTCATTGCGCTTTCAATTGTTTAAAACTACAACTAAAGAAGAAATTAAGAAGAAAAATATTCAGGTGTTAATAAATTTTCATACTAAGTTCAAATTTTCATATTAAGTTTCACTGCCGATATTACTAAGAAAATTAAGTTAAATCCGAGCAGATACGAGGCGGTCAACACCATAAACCTAGGATCAAACTAATGGCTACAGATCACAAGGTTAATGGCAATAAACATTCTGAGTTTCAGCTATATAGTTGGGGTAGGAAATAGTACATTGTTGTAGAGGCTGGAAAGTAAGCAATAGATGGACGAGTTTGTTTGAGGGCCGACGCGTAGCGGAGGCCCTCGAAAGTACGAGTCTATCTATTGCACTTTTGGCCGAGACTAAACATTGTGCTTTTCACGACTAATGCGAGGAAATCATTATCATCATCATCACCATAATCATCCATCCATCCATCCCGTCCATCCCGTCCATCCTGTCCATCCCGTCCATCCCGTCCATCCGACCATCCGTCCATCCGTCCATCCGTCCATCTATCCCGTCTATCCCGTCCATCCATCCATCCCGTCCATCCCGTCCATCCCGTCCATCCGTCCATCCGTCCCGTCCATCCCGTCCATCCCGTCCATCCTGTCCATCCCGTCCATCTGCCCATCCGTCCATTCTGTCCATCCCGTCCATCCCGTCCATCCCGTCCATTCCGTCCATCCATCCCGTCGATCCGTCCATTCCGTCCATCCCGTCCATCCGTCCATCCGTCCATCCTGTCCATCCCGTCCATCTGCCCATCCGTCCATTCTGTCCATCCCGTCCATCCCGTCCATCCCGTCCATCCCGTCCATTCCGGCCATCCCGTCCATTCCGTCCATCCCGTCCATCCGTCCCGTCCATCCCGTCCATCCCGTCCAACCCGTCTATCCCGTCCAACCCGTCCATCCCGTCCATTCCGTCCATCCGTCCATCCGTCCATCCGTCCATCCATCCCGTCCATCCGTCCATTCCGTCCATCCCGTCCATCCCGTCCATCCGTCCATCCGTCCATCCGTCCATCCTGACCATCCCGTCCATCTGTCCATCCGTCCATTCTGTCCATCCCGTCCATCCCGTCCATCCCGTCCATCCCGTCCATCCGTCCATCCAGTCCGTCTGTCCGTCCGTCCGTCCGTCCGTCCGTCCGTCCGTCCGTCCGTCCGTCCGTCCATCCATTCATCCATCCATCCATCGCATGCAGCAGACGATTACTGTTGATTGGTCCAATAATGTCGTTTCAGCACGCCAGGAATGAAATTCAGAAATTATCTTTCAAAAAGTCGTATCGTATAATGAAATACATATACTGATACGTCCTGTTTTCGATTAGTGTAACTTTGTTGTCGTGTTTGTGCGCCATAAATGAGTCAGCTGTTAAATGTACATATATAGGCAGTTTTGAGTACTGGATTTAGGTTATCTATGGCCACATTTTCGAGCAGTGTCGTGAAAAAGTTATTAGGGAATGACTAAAAAGATTTTCAATAAGCCGTATAAGCAATAAGTCTCGCCTCGACCGCTTGCTTCCTGGCACATCCGTTACCCGTTCCCGACGCACAAATCGGTTCGTTTGCGAAGACAAATGACTACCGTCTGCTTCGCTAACATACACCCGATTCCATTTTCAAAAATTACTCGACGAACAGTCGAAAATTCAATATCGAAGTGCAGATGCAAGCGGCACTAATGCCTGTTTTTTTGCAAGCAGCTGTATGAAAGTTTAAGCTTTATGCTTCGATCACTGTGTTTATTTTCCCTTGTGCTGGTGCCATCGCGGCATCATCAAGAAAACGACGCCTCTGATATTTAGAATTACATTGCTGGCGCGTTTTGACTTTGTCACCCCGAAGTTGTCGCTGTAAACATTAACCTTTTTGTTAATGACTGTAGAATTTAACAGCAGCCTAATTATCTGGCCACGCATGCTATTTCCATTGTTTGATTAACAATCTGGTCTAAATAAAAAGTCTTTTAGAGATATTTAACGCCGACGGTGGCTTGCGAGGCGCTTCGGGTGCTCCGTCTAGAATCTAAATTGGGATTTTAGCTGTTATTAAGATTAATTATTGATGATAGGGACTTTTGAACTACCTACGTGTCGGCATCTATATAATAACAGGCTTTCTTTTACGAATAATGCTTCTTGTTTGTTTTTAAAAGCATTTGTATTTTTTTGTTTATGAAAGCAACGCTTTTGTTTAAAAAAGTAAACATTTTGATTTGTGAAGTTTGTATTTAGTTTTGAAATACTAAGTACATTATTTAGAACTTTATCAATAGTAGTAATGGCAAATTCAGAAGTCGTAATAATGAGTATGGCAATTATTTTGATTTATTTTAACACAATCATTCGTACTTACTTACAGCCGTGGTGGCCTAGTGGTTTGACCTATGGTCTCTCAAGCAGAGGGTCGTGGGTTCAAATCCCGGCTCGGACCACTGATTTTTTCTGAATTTATGTGCGAAATTACATTTGTAATTTATCATGAGCTTTACGGTGAAGGAAAACATCGTGAGGAAACCAGCATACACCTGCGAAGAAATTCAATGGTGTGTGTGAAGTTCCCAATCCGCACTGGGCCCGCGTGGGAACTACGGCCCAAGCCCACTCATTCTGAGAGGAGGCCTGTGTCCTGCAATGGGACGTAGGCTGGGATGATGATGATGATGATTCGTACTAATACAGAAGATAAAATTGTCCCAATTAATGATAAACGTCTGCTAAGCTTTTGTTAGTTTAATATTCCTTTGTCTTTATATTTAACTAGCTGACCCCGCAAACGTTGTTTTGCCATATCACCTAGGGGTATAAAAAATAGCCTACGACCTATTCTCAGACCTACCGAATACAGAGAAAAAAGTTTCATAAAAATCGGCCAAGCCGTTTCGGAGAAGTTCGGTAACAAACACCGTGACACGAGATTTTTATATATTAGAAGATTACGATATTTACCTTTGTAAGTCACAATATAGTTTAGCTATAATTAGGTTTATAACATTTTTATCAATAACAAGTCAAGTTGTTACAAATAGTACCTACTAGCAGATAGCTTATTTAAATTGAAAACTATTTTATTTCGCCACATAACAGATAAACTTAACGTATCATCGGTTCTATAAAAACTGTTTTTGCCTACTCTCAGTACAAGGGAGATTTCAAATTGAGCCCCAAACAGTCTCAATAAGCGGCTTGGCTCTCGACGCTTGTCGTAAATTCCACGCCAATTGTTTGTTTTCCACGCAAAACGCTCGCACGCCCTTCCGACTAAAAATTGAACGTGCAAATTGTATGGATATAATTATATTGGTGAAATGACGAGATAATGTTTATGGTTAAAATGCATTTCAATTTTAAAGCTGTTAAAGTTAAATTATCTTCAGAGTCAAGCTAAAGGCATATTAAAAAAAATACAAAAGTACATGCAATTTAGACGGTCCAATGGTTTTGCTGTCTTTAAAACCGGCATCGAACTAGCGGCTCTTATTTTTTTCAGGGGCTATGATTGCTTACCGCGAGTGCCCATTTATGCGTGGCGACTTAAAAGTTCGATCACTTTATATCGTAGCTAGCCGTACAAAACGACTGACTGAAAAAAGTTCCGTTGTGACACGAAAATTGCTCATACAATTTTATTGTACCGTTAAAAAAAAAAAAAAATTATATCTGTTTATTTCATAACAATTATACACTTATGACATACCTAGCTAATCTTTAACTTTCACACAACAGGCAACGGAAAACTTTCATACAAATTTTAACTACAGTCGTTATGGTGGTTGGTTGGTGGTTGGTATGGTGTTCTTTTTGTTGGTTTGGTGTCGTTTAGCGGACCCTTATTGGTTTGGCTCCCATTGTCAATAATAAAATAATAAGTAGCCTTTTAAATTTGTCAAAATTGTGTTTAAAACACAAGCCATAATAATGTGTAATTTAATTAACTTTTAAATTATTATAATTTATCAATCCATCTTGCGGGACCAAAACTTTGTAAAATTATGTGCTAACCATTTTTTACATATTAAAATTAAATTAATAGTGAAAAATAGAAACGTCTCCCGTCTTATCCACCTAATTCTTACGTGTTGCTACAGATACCATTGTCAGCATCGCTACGTAAATCTTAACTTTTGTCGGCTATCTGGTATAAATTGTTTTAGTGTTGGTACACATGTAGACACCTATCGAGTTTCTTATATTGGCAGCACTGATTTGCGAAACGCATTCGAATTTATATGTCTGGCTGAGAGTGGAAATACTCGTAAACTTTTGCGTTTGGATCTTAAAGTGTGTTTTGTTCAGCATTGCTTTGGTTTATAACTTAATTTGGGTTTTGTGAAGTATGGCTTTAAAAGTTTATTTGGATTGAAAGAGATATAAATATTCATTACCAATGATTTAATGCATTTGGTTTTTACATTAACATGGTAGGTGCAATAGGTATCGGAAATAAGATGTGGCAGTAGATTAAGTTTTTGAAGTTTGATTTATTAAATTTTGGTGATTTTTTAGTAAAAAAGAAAACACAATTACTAACGAAAGGCATCCATCGCGGTTTAACGGAGTAATACATACTGCTAGTGCATTGGGCACGTCCTTTTGCGCCCGGTACGCTCTGGGGCGGTTTATTTGACTGATTGTTTTATTTTTTATTGTATTTTGTGTATACTGACTAATACAATTGGTATTACAAAAAAATTTTGTTAAACATTTAATTTATTTATCTATGTTTTTATTAGGCGTGAATGAAACTTGAATGAGTTAAATATCCACCAGAGTACCGCCAGTATGACTTATTATAAATTTGTTTAACTGAGAACTTTGTCATAATATACAATATCTTTCTTTACAAATCATCATACTTCTATTTACACTATAGTTCTTTTGAACAACATGCAAAAGCACCAAAATGATTACGCAATATCTTTGCTAGCTCAAGCTAAATAACCAATATTTAATTTAAAACAAGACGAGATGCGGGTTTGACTTTATTGACTGCTAATATCTGTTTAAATCTCCTCCGAGCGTTAGAGCGCCTGTAAATCTTTGTTAACACGACGCGCCGGTCGTCTGATATTTATTGTGCGTGCAATCCACGCTTTACAATACAAGTATTTCGTCTTATGAACCGGCTTTATATTTAGATCATACGATTTTGCCTTAGAAAATATAGTGTTAATAAAGTTTTCACAAGTATTTTAATGTATTGAGAAGCATTAGTTAGATGAATATTAGCTTTTCTAAATAGAAAATTACTATGAGACTCGGGTATAATAAATGCAATATACCTCCCTAATTACTTACGTATTGATACTTAAATATGATAGGATAAATCGTCCGACAGTTTCGATTCTATCTGATATTCTAGTCGAGAATCACTACATGGGCGTCATTCTTAGCCGCACTATCACCCACAACTTTGGTACTAATAAGGCTGAACTTCTATTAAGGTAGAGTGAAGCACAGTGCAGCATTGACTAATCACTTTGTCAAATGAGGCGAGACGATGATATCAACATACTGCAATTGATTTATTTATTGAACGAGGCGTTACTTTACGGAGGTCCATATTAATGAACTAAAACAATTACTTTGCTCACCCGCGACCTTACCTTACTTAAGGTCGCAGGTGAGCGAGGTAATTGTTTCAGTTCATTGATTTATTCTACGATATTCTCCGTTTCAATAAAAGCGAAGCCTTGAGCGCTGTGATTTCTTCTTACTTTTAAATCGCTACACTCTAAACGGAATGATCATAGTCGTCAATTGAGGGCTAGTATCTTATTCTGAATCTTATTGAAGATTTTCTGGGGAAAATTGTGTGAGCCCTTCCCTCACACCGCACTGCTAGATTCCAAAATTCGTAGTTGGCAACATAAAGCGCAGCTGCCCATTCTCTCATCTGGTCCGTTAGTTGTCTTTTACTGGAAGAGGGCCCTATTCTAAAGCCAAACACGGCACGGTACACTTTATTCTAACTACTAATCTACTGAAAAGCCATTGACACCCGTTCTCTTCAGTATGGCTATAAATTCATATATCATTTTCCCGATCGGATCGTAATCGTTTCATTTAGTAGCACTAAGCCAGGCGTCTGTTAGGTTCTCCTACAGTTTGGCACACTACCAACTACGGGTGTCGGTTGGCCACTCAGATATCATGGCGGTACCTATACTTCTGTTTGCACTTGACTACAAACTATTTGTTACTGACATTATAAGATGTTTATTAATTGACTTCATTTGTTCAACGACGGTTTTAAATGCAGTCATTTGTTGGATTATATCGAAGTACGAACAGAGGATGAAATGAGAAGACGTGTTGCGTCTAGCATTGTGAATTCTAAATGGTTAGGTTGTCACAATGCGATTGGGACAATATAATTCTTTGGTTTGTTTTTGGAAGTAATTACCGATATCCTTAGCGAAGTTAGTTCGATTCAATGCAACGAGCCTCACCCCGCGAGCACTAGATGGCGCTATTATCAAACTTACCGCTGCTATGATTTTTGGGCGTATTTATTTAATATAATTAAGTAAATACGGACAAAATCTGAGCTCTTGTCTTTCCTAAATATTTAATTAATTAAATAATGAGGAAAGCTAAATAAATTAAGTACATCGTTTTGTTGCGCAGTGTCTTCTTTGTGGCACGAACTGTCAAACCACATAACACAAATTACGGTTAGCGTTATCTCGAGGGGCGTGACTTAATTAAGCCTTTAAAACCCAGTGCCGCCAAAAATTCGACACATTTTGAATCTGAACACAGCTATCTAAAAACAGTACATCTACTATATAATAATCCTGTGGATACTCTGCCCGTTATTGGTAAGTTCTCTCCAAAAGCAAATATCAACATCTTACCTTGTCTAATTTTATGTGTTTATTTCTAGCTTTCTATCTCTAAATTTATTATAATCCTATCTCCTGTTCTTACCTAGCTAACTCCAACGGTCTGCATTTAATTGTAAATTCTGTTTGACCGTTAGGCAGTTTCAGTTAACTCAAATTTAAATTTAAAAAAAAACAGTTTTCGTTTTCACTAAATTATTTTATTTTTTGTATTACATTTAGCTTCATCTTTCTCTTTTTGTAAATTCCGTATGATTGCTCTGCCACACAGCCAGCGTTTAAATTCGGACCTATGGTCAGGGACCGTTATGGACGTTGGGCCGGTGGACAGAGCAATTGTATGGGCCCCTGCTGACATTGACAAAATTCCAGGGCAACCAAGTCGGGGTTAAACCGCCGATCGATACTGCAGTCTCCACCTCTTGGCACTACACCACCAGCACACTCCGAGCCCTGAAGCACCCTGGACTCAGCCCTGCAAATCAGCAGCGTCTCTGGAGATCCACCTGCAACGCCCGCAGCGCGTCCTACGGTCTCCTGAATCCAGGGCAGTGTCTGTCCGGGGAAAGCGTATCCCACTCAAGTGCTCTTAGAACCTACGACCCTCTAGTCTCTTGCTTGTTCACAGCTTTAGCGTTCTAATAAACGTCTAGACTTGTTTCTTATGGTTTAATTCCTCACCTCGAGACCTATACCTAAACTGTGACAAGGTATATATGTATAGTGTTGTAAACTAGATTCTAATAAAAAATACTATGTGGATTATGATCTTTTATTTTACGCAGTTGCCTTACAGGACTTTAAAAAGGAAGCAAGAAATAAACAAAAGACTCCAGGTGATTAAGTTGTGACTAAAAATATTTCATAAGAACCTAAACTGAATTCAAACTATAAATAAAAATAAAATAAAAGTACCTATTCTAATAACAAAATAAAAGTAGAAAAAATTACAAAAGATATCCTCTACGGCAACGACTTACTACAGATGCTGGCAGGCATAGCAATCCTGATCCGTTGAGGTAGCACTGAGTCGTTTTCCAAGTTTTTTTTTAAATAATTTAGGCGTTGAGGCGTTACGAACCTAAGGTCTCAAACTCAAATAGTATAAAGCTGTATTCGGAGCCGAGACCTTAAAATTAAATAATATTAGTAATTTTCAATATCTAAGTTGTATCGTCCATTCAGAGTTCAATTAACTAATAAATCAAACATTTATCCACTCAAACATCAACGAACCAAGAATAAGCGAACACCGAATTCCGTGCTACTTTGTCACTATTTCCACTGAAATTCAGCCGGTGTTAGAGCAGAATCTGTAATTACGATTGTGACGCCTTTCGCCTCGCATGCGAGTTAAAAATCTCATTTCGTGTCTCATGCAATCTCATGATCCTTTGGCCTGTGCCCGTACCCGGATTGAACCCGATCTCAAACGAATCCGTCACGGTGTCGGCACAAATAGTCCGTTGTTTCAGCTAGGATTATAGGGATTGGCTGCGTATATCGATAATCGGGGTTAAATCATTTCACCGTCAGAAAACGAAACAGAAAAGATAAAAGGAAATGATATAGGTAAGGATCGTTTAACGACCGTTTAACCTAGTTGGTAGTGGCCCTGCCTACTAAGCAAGAGGTCCTGGGTTCGAATCCCGGTAAGGGCATTTATTTGTGTGATGAGCACGAATATTTTGTTCCTGAGTTATGGATGTTTTCTATGTATTTAAGTATTTATTTATCTATATAAGTATGTTTATCGTCGTCTAGTATCCATGATCGTACAAGCTTTGCTTAGTTTGGGACTAGGTCGATTTGTGTAAGATTGTCCCCTAATATTTATTTTTATTTATTTATTTATTTATATGTCAACGAAACACGCTTATGACAAATAAGTTCAGCTGAGCATAGTTACGTATATTTCTTTGTTAAGTTTGAATTTGATAATACAAGTTGCATCCGGTAGTCATGTAACCATGTATTTAACCGTGTTGGATCTAAATGCATTGGCATACAGGTAATTTTACAAAGCACAATATTTTAAAGATATCTAAAACTTCTGGTTAAGAGGAATTTATGGTGAAGCACCAGGAGGACTCCATAACGAGTAACATCGTAACGTAATATCGGAAAAAGCAATAGTTTATTTAAGATGACGATCAGGTTGACATTAAGCTATTGTAACTTCAACTAGTCACACTAAAATCAACGAATTAAAAAATTTATGAAAAAAAAATATACTAACTTTAAAAAAACACGAAAATAACGAAAAACAAAACAAAAAATAACTGAAGCTTGTACAAATAACAACAATAGAAATTAATGTAACTAAATACTATTTTCCTGCGTGCGCTTTCTACTGATCTGTTTGAAGTCGGTGCCTTGGCATGAGCCTGCAAGAGTGGAACTTGTCATCTCTTACCTACATACTACCTATTGGGCTTGCCATCGACTTCCGACGGACAGACTTGAAATTTTGTAATCATGTAACTTTATAGTATCCTACAGTTAAACCAGGAAAAGGTTTTTCGAAATTCAAACGGGATAGGGAAGACTATTCTGTAGCCGTAAAACTGCAAGCGTAAGCTATTCTTATTTATATACTAGCTGTTGCGCGTGACTCCGTACGCGAAGAACAGGGACATAAAACATAGCCTACGACCTATTCTCAGACCTACCGAGTACAGAGAAAAAGTTTCATGAAAATCGGTCAAGCCGTTTCGGAGGAGTTCGATAACAAACACCGTGACACGAGATTTTATATATTAGATTTTGTATATGTTCTAAGTTACATAGAAAGAAAATTCCTAATTTAAAACATCGATGAATAGCTCGCCGAGGTCGTCACTAAATTATCGGGGAACCTTTATCAACAATTGTTAGCTTTAATTTGATTATTTGACGCCTACGAGTGCCTTTGAGTGACGTAAGACCGCAGGGTCGAACGGTCAAATTTAAAAATTTCTAATTTACGACTTTTAAATTCGATCAGTTTCAATTAAATTTAAAGCGTGGACACGTGATATTCTTAACAGACGTTATGACTAATTTGAAGGTTTCATGAATGATGGCTTATAATTTTCATGACAAATAAAAAAAATATTATAAATGGTCTCCATGTACCTTTTTCTGTATTGTTAACTAAGTATGTGGTGTTGAATAAAAAGCTGTATTGTAGTAATAATTAAACTTTAGGAAAACGTAAAATATTTTAATAATCAAATAATACCTAAATACAATATTCAACTTCTAAATAATTAGTATTTTGGGCCCACAAAGCGCGGTACATAATAATTATAATATAAAGAATCTCCTTACTTAGACGCAATAAGATAAATAAAAAACATAGTCGTAAAAACAACAAACAAGTAAAAATAAAAGAAACAACTCAAAGTTAACAAAAGATATATCAAGCACTGCACGCGGAGACAAATGTGTATCGTATTAATATATTTATGGCGTCTCTCGAGCAGGTAATGGCATGAAAACACCAACACTCGTAACAAGTCGGAGGGAAAAACACTGGAGTAATAACTATGATTTCGGGATTGCTTCCCTCTTAAATGTTTTGCATGGAATGTTTCATAACTTTAAATGTTACCAGTATAAAACGCATTTTTGTCAAAACACTGAAGATTACATTGAGAGTGATTGCGTTATGTTTGAACAATACAATTGGACCTTTCGCAAGCAGCGGACATTTCTAGAAATTCCAGATTGCTATGAAAGATGTTTCTGTGATCAGATTCCTTTTAAAAGTCTATAGCCTAGTTACTGTTCTTTTCATCTTAAAAGAAAATCAGTGGAAGTAAATTAAATTATGCACCTGAATTTTCATGTAGAATAAAACAGGAAAAAAATTGTGGTTTTATTTGGAGTTTAAACATTTGTAGCCAATTATAAAACTAAATAAACTGTTCCTGACTTGTGATCGTAAGTTGAGGTGTTTATTTTTGTATTGTTTTTTAGTTTTATAGGTCATATTGTATTCACGAAAGTTTTATTAATATTGTATTGTATGGTAATCATCACCATTTTGCTACAAAGTAAAATACCAAAAGAAGCATTTTTAATTGTAAGTCAGTTTATTTATTCCCATCTATCTTTTCTTTACAAGCCTAAATGGCAGACAAGAAGCTAACAATACCGTCATATGTAGACAATATGTTTACATTTTACAAATTCTAAACTCAACCAACCTATACTTTCTTCATTACTTATCTTCAAACGCATCGATACGCAACATTTATTACGTTACCAATGCCAAACATAACTTTGCTGTCACCGTAAAAACTGACATATCTTATTACGATTGGATATGGCTCGAACTGCGCAGTGAGATTGTTTTGTCATCTGCAGACATAAGCTTGTCTGTGAATGTCTAGAGCCGTTCTATCACGTCAAAACAAGGAGTGGGGGAACAATGTATTGCAGTTGGCAATCTTAATGCCCTTTCCGCAATATCTTTAGTGTGACGCCCCTCAATATGAATAATGTGTCATACAATCGCGCCCTTTTTATCTTCATCGGGGGAAAGTTGGTAAGATTCCGCTGAAAAATGTAAAGCATCAGTACTTGGCAGATAAGCAAAGTTAAGCGATGATGCCATAGCAAATCCGACGCAATTGGTATTGAATTTACAATTCACATTTATTAAAATTATCGTATGCCAAAAGGTACATCATAGCCGAACCACTTTGTAATGCCTATAATCTGTACAAAATTCACCTGTGATGACGAAATAAAAATTGATAAAAAAAACCTTCAATTTAAGAACAACAAAACACCACTACAAAGTATAAAACTAAAACGCATTGCGACAAAAATTAAATTTAGAAATAGCTAAACAATTTAAAAATAAATAAAATAATAAATTAAATATCATGGGACAATTCACACCAATTGACCTAGTCCCAAACTAAGCAAAGCTTGTACTATGGGTACTAGACAACGGATAAACATACTTATATACATATTAAACACCCAAGACCCGAGAACAAATATTCGTATTTTTCATACAAATATCTGCCCCGACACGGGAATCGAACCCGGGACCTCAAGCTTTTGTAGTCAGGTTCTCTAACCACTCGGCCAACTGGTCGTCAAAGAATGAATGTGAATTTTAAAGCAATACTCGAGTAGGTACATTTAGAAAATCATCATTTTTAACGACCGCTTTAGCCTAGTTGGTAGTGACCCTGCCTACGAAGCAAGAGGTCCTGGGTTCAAATCCCGGTAAGGTAATATTTGTTCCTGAGTTATGGATGTTTTCTATGTATTTAAGTATTTATTTATCTATATAAGTATGTTTATCCGTTGCTTAGTACCCATAACACAAGCTTTGCTAAGCTTACTTTGGGGACTAGGTCAATTGGTGTGAATTGTCCCATGATATTTATATTTATTTATTTATATATCATCATTTCAGCCAAAAGACGTATACTGCTGGGCATAGGCCTCCCCAAAGGTTCGCCAAACAGATCGGTCTTGCGCCATCCGCATCCAACGTATTCCCGCAAACTTAACCAGTTCGTTGCTTGCTCCACCTTGTTGGAGACCTATCTACACCGCGTGTTCCGTTCCGTTGAAACCATTCGAAAACATTTTGGCCCCATCGCCCACCAAGCGAAGTTTTACAAGCGATGTGGCCTTACCACTGCAACTTGAGTCTGGCGATTTTTCGAGCTATGTCGGTGACGTTAGGTTCTTGAGCAGCATTTCGACAACAGACTGTAATATTTTCATGAACTCTCTATTCTTCTCTTTTTCAGGCTGCAACTTACACTTTTTCTTTTTTATCGTTAAATCAACATCATTTCAGCCGTAGGACGTCCACTGCTGAACATAAGCCTCCCTCATTGATCGTTAAATAATAAAAGTCATAGGTGGAACTTTTTAAAATAACTTGGTATTTAAACATTAATGTTATCGCCGTGATTTGCACAATTTTTCACTCAGCTGTTATAAAGTGCTTATATAAAACCTTCTTGTACGATTTCCCAAAGAAAACAAGAATAAATCAATCAGGTGCATATGCAATACGGAACCCCCGGTCTCTAATAATTAACCTTATATAGATAGAACGGCACCCCCGCCATTAGTTGATTGTCACCCTGCTGAAATGGCTTTATTGCAATGATAGCGGTATTTTTATTAGGCTAAGCCTGAAAATAGCTGTACAGAAAATTAACTGTCAGATATAATAATAAACTTAATAGAAAAATATGATACTCGCTCTGAGGTGGTTGCTTGTAAAATAATCAACATGAAGGAAAGATAGGTAAGACATTAATTAAACACCTACCTCGTTTATTATTTACTTTCTTAAACTTACTATCATTGGCTACCAGTCGATAAATAAAGACTTTTTTTAAACAAAGCTATGAAGAATTTGTCACACTGTATGCGTTCTGCGGTCGCGGTTAGGTCAAATTGAACGCAGCCCGTGTTATGTATGAACAACATTATTTGATTGTCCCTTGACAAAAATACTTACCGACCGCACCAAATCCCTTTTTGCTTTACATTACTAACCTAGATTAAGATTAACTAACACCAGTGGACCACATTGTTATCTTTAAGTGTAGGCACTAAATAAATTCATCTTCTATGTATTTTAAATTTAAAGGTTACTGAAATAAAAAACATATTATGTATTTTTATTTTTAATGCTAGCGCGAGGTAGGTGTGGAGTATTTGAAGTATGCTTTCAAGTAATCCATAGGTGGTACTTTCCACCGTTATATTATTATGAATTGTCGTAAAACACGTCGCATGTACACAATCTTAACGAGTATTCGCTCCCTCAGATGAAAAATTGCGAGTACAAATACTTGTATTATTTCAGTGGGGGTGACTGTTTAGGGGTCGGAAAAGCCAATGTTTTGGCTCAGTACTCTGTATAAAAAATGCTTGGGTCGGATGCAATATTTTAATATTAACTGCATTATGGGGTGCAGCCCAGAACACAAAACGTTGAAGGAAAGTTGATAGTATCATGGATGAGACCTTTTTAAATTAAGAAAAAAAAGTTAAATTACCTATTCATAAAAAAACCTTCACTAGGTAGTGTAGATCAAGTGCATATTATTTACATCAATATCATTTAAAATACGTAGTTTCTAGTATTACATTGTGTGAGTATGCATTATATATATATTATACCATAAATCCGGAAAAAAATCCGGAATATTTCAGTGGATGGTTGGGCATGTCTGGCTGACAAAACACAGTAATTAAAAAAATTCAGGATTTTTAAATTTTATTAGATGAATGTTTGGACTTTGATTGATGTTCGAAGTGTACTGCATCAAAGGCGTAAATACGTATGTTTAATCAAACTTGACCATCCATTTTTGGAAAAATTAAATAATCATTTTAAAACACATTTCCAGCACTGATATGCAAGGAGGTATAATAGCTACAACGTAACACCCACATAGTTATTTTAGTACATTACAGTTTACATCATATAAAAGTAAAAGAACTTTTTGTAGAAAAAAACTATACAGGCATGCCCTTTAATCTGCTAATGTTCTAAAAACTTACTTTGATGTATCAATACTATTCTTTCCTTTCACCCATATTTATACCATAAAAACTCCGTGACTGCAATGCGAGGGCTACATTGGTTTGCACTCGTTGATATTAGACTAATATTCGGCTTACCCTCTCTTTATTAAAAAAGGCCATTTGTATGTATTTATAGCTACCACAGAAAAGTTTGAAAACCAGACAGTAGTAAAGGCGTACATAACGCTGGGTCGATAAGACATTTTCGTTTCAGAAACGGAAAGGTCCCTGTCAATACGATGCTCCCAGTAGATTAATTTTGTTAAAACATGCCGCCTATCAGTACGGGCTCTTTAGGAAAAAATCTAGGGGCCACGTCCCTTTAAAAGGCGAATTTGAATAAGTTAATCCTTAAAAAACTTTACGTTGGTGATTGCTGCGTGCGTCTTTTGATATTTGAGAGCATGAGTGTTTACATTTTCATCTGGCCTAATTAGCTTAATTAAATAATACAGATATTCATCTTTTCTGTAGACTAGATTCGTTTCAAGAAAATCTATAACTTATTTGAAAAGATATTTATTTACGAACAGTCAGTCAACCGTGTCGTTTAAGTAGGTAAGTAAGTATCTATATTTATAACTGTAGCCTGCAAAAAGAAAACACTTAAAAATACAATAAGCTCCTTTATTTGACAACTTATGATGTAGTGCCAAAAATAAAATACCGTTTATTACACGTGCGGACAATATTTTCGATAAACATCAGTTACAGCTAGTCTATCACAGACCATGTGCTACAGTACATTCAATGGGGGCAATATTATGGGTGATAAAGTTTCAGCTTTTTTGTTAATTCTATATTGGTACAAAAACAAAATACGTATTTTAGAAAATGCAGACATACTTATCAACGTCCAGTTCAAAGCCTTGGAACTTAAAAGCTGAAATTTTTCATACCTACTTAAAAGTTTCCTATACAGTAGATACCTAAGTAGATTTTGCAAAACTCTTACGGGGTAAAAAATTTGCTATGCTATGCTACGCAGTGAGATTGTAATAATTGGAGATACAAATATAAACATTAAAAAGCATATGAATACGGTTGTTGTGAAGTATATTAACACATTATCGGATTGCGGAATGCAATGTGTCGTCAGCGATAATACTAGGGAGCAGGTAGTGAGCGGGAAGCGAGTAGCGTCGTGCATAGATCACCTGTGGGTGCGCGAGTGCAGTCGCGCGCGCACATCGCAGTCGCCGCCAGCGCCGGCAGCATATATGCTTGAATGCAATATCTCCGACCATTATTTAATAGGAATACGTGTTGTTATGAATGATAGTGGCTTGAGGGAGGTAAATGATGACAAAAAGGTAACAAGAATTAATAATAAATTGGTTATTAAGCATTTAGACGCCATAGACTGGAATAAGTTTTCTACCTTAAAATGTCCCTTAATGATATACGAGAACCTTAAACATGAATTTAGTGTAGTATATGATAAATCTAAAGTGGAATATGTGCAATGTGAACAGGGTAGACATCCTGAGCCGTGGATAACACAGCAGGTACATGAAATGATTTTGCGTCGTGATAACCTGTTTAAAAGATGGAAATCGAATAAAAGAAATATGAACTATCACGTAGAATATACCAGGTTTAGGAACAAAGTGAACAAATATATAAATAAGGCAAAAAATTTGTATAGGGAAAATGAAATTAAGAAGTGTAATGAAGATAGTAGAAAAATATGGGCCTGTACAAATAGTTGGATAGGCAAAACAAACAATAATATAGACGATGTAATTATGAAATATTTAGGAAAAAATGATAGTATAGAAAATATCTGTGGTAATTTCTCGAGGACATTTACACAAGAAATACTTAGTATTAAGCACAATTGTAATGAAAAGTTTTTAGACAGGTCGGACTACATTAGGGAAAGCTTAGTGTCTTTGAGGTATATAAAAACAAATGCCAGTGAAGTCGAGAGGGTAATTGATGGACTGTCATGTAATAAAGCACCGGGGAGCGATGGTATACGGGTCATAGACGTTAAATATGTTAAGAAGCAGTTGAGTCCGATTTTAGCTAGGTTTATAAATTTGTGTGTATATCAGGGTGTTTATCCTGAGGAGTTAAAATTGGCACTCATAAGACCTATCTTTAAACAGGGCAATCATCTTGATTATTCGAATTATAGACCAATTGCCATACTTTCGGTAATAAATAAAATTGCTGAAAAGATAGTTGTAAGTCAAATTAGTAAATTCCTTGAGAACAATGACATAATTTCAGAGGCACAGCACGGATTTAGGCGTGGTCGTAGCACGGCAACAGCTTTAGCAGAATTTACTGACTATATTAATGAATGTCTCGACAATCGTAAACGAGTAGTAACAGTTTTCATCGACTTCAGGAAGGCTTTTGACACACTTGAGCACGAGCAGTTAATACAAGCCATGCACGAGTGTGGCGTGCGGGGCCCGCTGTTGGAGTGGCTGCGTGCGTACCTGACGCGCCGCGCGCTGCGGACCGTGGTGCGCGGCGCGGCAGGCACCCGCGCCGACGTTGTCTCCGGTGTCCCCACCGGCTCAGTCTACGGCCCCGTGGGCTATATCATGCATGTCAACAGTGTGTGCAATGTAGTCAAACACTGTAAAATGTACATGTACGCTGACGATACCTGTATGGTTTTCGCTGGCGATGACTTGCAATCAGTGTCTCATAGGGTTCAGTGTGACTTTGAAGAAGTTATAAAATAGGCACATGATAATGGCATTATAATCAATTTCGGTAAAACCAAGTGTATGCATATTCGCTCACCGTATAATAAGCATGATGACGCCAATTTTAACATCTTAGGACACAGTTATGAGTGCCTTCATAGAAAGAAACAGGGCTGTGATTGTAAAGCGATTGACTTTGTAGATAGCTACAAATATCTCGGCTTGACGGTGGATAAGAATATGTCATGGAAAATTCATGTGAATAATGTGTGTCACAAACTCAGGTCTATTTTGGGTAAATTTTTTCACTTACGTGGTGCTGTTAGCCGGGCCACAATGTACATGGTGTACCATGCTTTGGTGGACTCAGTTCTATCATATGGGCTTAGTAGTTACGGACGCACATTTCGGTCTTATTTAGATAAAATTAAGAAATTACAAATTAGATTTTTAAAATATCTTGTAGGCAAAAAAACAAAGGATAAGTGTAACAAGGTGTACAATGAGTTATTTCCGATTTGTAAGGTATTACCAGTGCATGAAAAATGTTCACTTCTATTGGCATTAGAACAGTACAATTCGAGGCGTTTTAAAGTACCTATTAGTCACGTATATCCAACTAGAAGTGTAACGGGGGAAATTAATAAGCGAAAACTGTGTGTACCTAAAGTATGTAATTATTATGGTAAGCGTACAAGAAAATATATGATACCTAAAATACTAAATGAGATGGAAAATCTAATGTATTGTAAAACCTCCAAAGTCACCTATAAAAATAAAATTAAAAGTACATTGTTGAGTAGAATTAAGTAGTAAGGATATCTGATGTTAGCGAGTAGGATAAAATAAATTGAGTATACTATATAAAGTGAGTTAAAGTATATGATTCGGCAAATTTGAATGCCTTCTTGTATGCAAGTGTAGGTTAATAGCTTAGTATGTGGTTTTCATTTTTTTCTTTCTTTCTTTTTTGTAAAGGATTTAGATTAAGATCAGAGTTTCAGAGAGTGAAATTTTTTCTGCCAACAAACTGTCATGCAGTTTGGCAGATAATTAATTTAAAAATGTATTCTGTTTATTAGAGAAATAAATTTAAAAAAAAAATAAAAAAAAAACAATATCTTTACTTGTTCTATGTGGTCGTCCATAAGCAGTTCAAGATTAGTGTCGATGGCATGGACTAGTTTTTTTTAGTTTATTGGTAATTCGAGTTCACTCGTAAATTCCGTAAAACTGTGTTATCTACTTGAGACACTACCACGGCCTTTTATTTGTATTAAGGCAAGAAATTCTTGTTTACACAGTTTGCTGTATAGACTAAACAATTTATTATATCCATACTTTAGATAATGTGTCTGAAACTATGGTTCTGGAATTCTTTGATCTTAAAAGCTGTAAAGTAGAAGTTAAGCAGTAATGAACCAACATTTCTTAGTACTACGTGCTATAACTCCGTCGTTGGATGCAATAACAGATAAAAACGTACAAAAATACCCCTAACTTAAACATAAAATGTCTCGTGGCAGTTTATTGCAATCCAACTTTTGTGGTGTAGAGATAGTGCTATCTGATGTCTATAAATAAATATTTTATGCACATACATGTCGGCCCGGCTTGTACGTTATTGCTTTTTACAGTTCTCTCTTTTGTCTACGAGTTTAGTGCTTGCTTTGTGTGATTTTTGAAGTTCAGTAAAAGTAATAGTTACTTTTCACCGAAGACCAAGAGTCGTAGTCAAAGAAGTAAAGAAGTTGAAGTGGCAATGTGCAGGCCACATTTCTCGAATATGTATGTATTGCATCTTTTGGGGGTTCTCGAGTGTCGGCCACAAATCCGAGGACGCAGCGTTGCTGGCAATGCTTTTCAACTCCTCTTACTAGGTGGATCGACGACTTCGCGAGAGTAGCGGGAGTTCTAGGGAGGAGGGGGGGGGGGGGATTTATTCAATATTGGATGTATTTTGGCTGATGATGATGATGCTGATGATTTAAGTGCCTACCTATCTAATAATTATTATAAAGTCTAAAAATCTAAGTCTGAATCGCAAGGCGGATATCAAAGATGCACAAATTTTACATTTACATATTATACTTACTGAAAGAACGTT
Organism: Archips crataeganus; assembly: GCA_947859365.1. Classification (NCBI taxonomy): domain Eukaryota; kingdom Metazoa; phylum Arthropoda; class Insecta; order Lepidoptera; family Tortricidae; genus Archips; species Archips crataeganus. The sequence goes on along the minus strand of OX402056.1, from coordinate 13,228,899 downwards.
TATGAAAAAAGTGGTTAGACTTAAACCAGTAATGAATACAATACAGCTCCTACAAGATAAATGGAAAAGAGTACTATCGAAAACAAGATTTAAAAAGGCCATTACCTACAAAAATACGCGTAGATAATAGCGCACTGTCACGATAAACACTCTTTCTTAATTGAAATTAAATAAAAGAAAACTTTACCTAGTCCAAGACGACGGAAATCTTAAACTCAAAAAGCAAAAGGTGGGAACAATGAAATAGCACTTAGGCTCCTTTTAACAGTTGACAAATTAGCCAATTCTTTCGCCCTTCAAGATAAAGACCGTCATCGCGCCTTGGAACTTATTACTAGCCGTCCGCGCTTATTGACTTTAATTTTCTACTCTGTTGACGTTTCCAATGATATATATCTCTAACAGAATGGCGAAAATGGCCCTTCGCTTTTTCAAATAACAAACGGATCCCCATCAATCGTGGCTGTCACTCATTTGCACGGTCCGCTTTGGTGAAATATTAGAGTTATCTATCGGAAAAATCACGCCTGCAAAAACTACTCGGAGGTCCGAAAACAATCTTTCACTTTGATTATTTTTCTATTGTAAACATTATGAGGATGAGAGGTTTCTGTTTGAGATAGAGCGGCGCGTGCGCTCCCGCGGGCTGTGGAAATGTTTTTGTTGCGTCTAATATTTGACGAAGTTATTAAGTGGGCCAGCATAATATCGGACAAGTCAATCTTCTTGAGATAAATCTCTTAATAAAAATATTACGAGTATAAGTGAAATGTTTAAAAATCTAGGTGTGTAGTTTAAAGGACATTTAGAAAGAATACTTTTAATTCAAGGACACCACTAAATCCCTTGCTCATAGGTTCTAAAAAAGTATTATGTTTTTCGTTTAATTTTTTTTCGCAAATATACATTTATACTTACAGCATTTAATCAATACTTTTAAAATATGTTATAAAATAATTAAATTGTATATCCGACGATTAATTCAAAATTGGATGCTTGCTTGCTGTCGTGAATAACAGCAAAACTCACCATAAACGGTGGCATGTTTAGTATTTTGACGCTATGCTGTGGTTCAAAGAGATTCCCCCATACGAGTATAAAGTGGTATTGATGTGAGCTATATATCGGCTTTTACCCTTTAACTAATGTAATAAGATTACAAAGGGAAGCAGACAGAAAGCCAGACGCAGCAGGGCCGGCTTTAAAGTCACATATTTTAATTGCTTGTAAGTAAAAAAATAAAATAAACTCAAGCTTTTCCGATGATATTGCCTTATTGTTTATAGTTTCCGTTGCAAAACTTCCTTTCCTGCAGGAATTTCACCAAAAATTCTTAGTCTACATAATAATGAATGCCACTATGAAATAGACTACCTATGTAAGACCTATCTGAATAAATAGGTAGGATTTGTGCTGGACGCCAGTCACGACTTTTTTACATACATTACAATTATCCTCAGGCCTCACTAAAAGTACCAAATCCCAAACCAATCGGACCGGATCGGATTTAGGGCCGACAACGCACTGGTATCACGTAAAGCGCTGCGAGTGTCTATGGACAGTGGTGTTCATTTAACATCAGGTGATCCACTAGTTTGTTTGTCTGGCACCTCTAACATAATAAAACCACTACCAGTGGGCTAAACCACTTACAAAATTTGAAGCTAACAAATTAAGCGAAGAGAAGTTGAATGGAAACTTATAAAAACAATGGCTTCTTAATTATTTGCAAAAAAGGCATATTGTGCTGTGATTTTTTTATCGATTCATTTTATGTATGCAGCAAATAAAAATGAAATATTTTTAACTGGAAAATTAAATTCATGAAGTTAGTAGAAGTTTATTATAGTTTCTCAGTACAGTCGAGTTCTCCAATATCTGTACAGCCAACCGTTCATAAATATCTATACATAGACCTTATTACCGTTTACATAAGGTTCATGTTTAGATATTTATGAACGATTGGCTGTACAGATATTGAAGAACTCGACTGTACACATTTTCTGAATAAAATCTATTATTTCATTGTCCTCTAGACGAGTACAACGACACAATCCAATGCAATATTCATATATTTGTTTAGTTTAAAGCGAACGTGGTCATCAATAATGTATGACGAAAAGCAATCTTTGAAAAACAATTGAGATACACTTGATAGTTTTCAGATCACTCTAGGAGCGAGTAATAAAACAAATACTGCGTCAGACAGGTACATCTAAACCTATATTTATAAGAGTAACGTGACTGATTGATTGAATCACTGGCAGGCAAGGCACACACAGCCTACACTAATTGAAAGTAAAATAAAATTAAAAATTAAATTAAATTCAACCGAATTGACTACGAACAAGGAAACAATCAAATAGCCGTGGTGGCCTAGCGGTTTCACCTATGGCCTCTCAAGCAGAGAATCGTGGGTTCAAAGCCCGGCTCGCACCTCTGAGTTTTTCGGAATTTTATGTGCGAAATTACATTTTAAATTTACCATGAGCTTTACGGTGAAGGTAAACATCGTGAGGAAACCTGCATTGCATACACCTGCGAAGAAATTAAATGGTGTGTGTGAAGTTCCCAATCCGCACTGGATCCACGTGGGAACTACGGCTCCAGCCCTCTCATTCTGAGAGGAGGCCTGTGCCCTGCAATGGGACGTTATTGGCTGGGATGTAGATCTGTTTGAAAAAAAAATATACCTTTGTTGTGTTTCCTGCCGGATTCTTCTCAACAGGGTTTTTCCGAACCGGTGGTAGATTCTTCGACGTTCATAGCAGAATCAATTGATGCCTAAACTGAATACAGAATTTTTGACTTTGACTTTGGATTAAGGAAACAATATAACATAATTACCGCCGCAATCCGTCCCTGTGCTCGCGTAACGAATCACCACTGACGTTTTGGCGAAGCGTTAACTAGCGCCCCCGAAAGGGCTGGGACGTTATATTATAGCCATTACGGACAATCGTTTAGTCGTCTGCAAACAAAATATCCTTGGAGCGATAAAAGCCGATCCGTCACGTGCTGGATAAAGGCACGTTCATACGTTGCAGCTGTAGTAGTCCAATGCTATACGGAACACAATAGGTGCTCAATAATCTTAAAACACGCCCTAACGCCTTTGTCAATAGTACTGTGTCGAAATATTTCAATACTTACTAGTTGTTGCCCGCGACTCCACCGGCAAAGAATTAATTTATCGCTGTCCCGCGGAGGGTTGCCATCTCTAAAAATCAAAAAGCCGAACTTACCCGTCAAAAAAGCCGGACTTTTGGGTCCCAAAGCCGGACATTAAGAAAAATTAGGGATTTTTATCAAAAATATCGAATAAAATACACATTTAAAAGTGGGACTTTTGAATTCCAAAGCCGGATGCTAAAAAAAGGGATTTTTGAGTGTGTGTATTTGTCCGTCCGATGCGGGCGGGGGCGGCGTGGCAAGACTGGGCAAGGCCGTGCGCGCGCGCAGTGCGATAGTAATAAAAAGCCTAACGAAAGCCGGACGGCGCGATGCGCGGGCGTAAGACAGTTTACTCTCCGCTCGCCCTTGTCCGCTCGGGCGCTCGTCCGCCCATCGTCGTACGAATCGCCACTCTGACAAAAAGCCTGACAAAAGCCGGACAGGCCGAACACGTACATATTTGGCCGGACGCGACCGCAAAAAGCCAAACATGTCCGGCTAAAGCCGGACACCTGGCAACCCCACGGGAACTATGAAATTTTCTGGGATAAAAACTATCCTATGACCGTTCCAATGTCTCAAACTGTCTTCATACCAAATTTCATCCAAATCGGTTTACCGGTTTAACCGTGAAGAGGTAATAGACAGAGAGACGGACAAATACACTTTCGCATTTATAATATAAGGTACTATAGAGATGTTCCCATAGAATTGGGATTCATCCATGTAAAATCTCAAAATAACTAAAGCTCGATGTGATCCTTGATCGTTTTAACTACTGGTAAACATGATCCAACTTTTTGAACTTCGTCTAGTCAAAAGGTAAGCTAGAGGTAGTTTTTATTAACAGAACCTTTGCTCAACGAAAAAGGAAAACGTTTTATTTTTAAAATATCTTTCTTAGTACCAAATGGACAGAAAAGAAGCAATTTTAAAAATTTTCTGTCTCTGTTGAACCGATTTATATGAAAATAGCTGTTGCCCCCGACTCCGTCTGCGAAGAATAAGGGTTTAAAATTAGCCTACGACCTATTCTCAGACCTACCAAATACCTACAGACAAAAAAAAACATAAAAATCGGTCAAGCCGTTTCAGAAGAGTTCGATAATCGATAACAAACACTGTGCCACGAGATTTAAAGATTATATAGATTAGAAGATTATAAACGTAATGCGAATCTTCGAAATGCCTAACGATTTTACTGTGACTCAACCCTTACCGGTTGGTAACCCTAAAAGCTAGACCCTTCGAAGCTATGAAAGCTTTGGAATCCGATACGTTGTATGTGTTGTTAATTTGAAACATATATCACATGCCTAATCTAAGGGTGCCTTAATAAACTGGTGTAGTAATAAATTACTTATTTATTTCATTGTAAAGACAGTAAACACATTTAAACATTTTAATATGGCTTCAGCACCCAGGTAGGTAATTCAACTAGTGAAAGGTCTACTTCTTTAAAATTTTGAAATAAAGCTTTGAATTAAAAGTACGGTGATACCTACACAGAAATAATTAATAAACTAAGAAACACAGGCAATTTACGTTTAGTTTTCAAGGTGTGCTGTGTTCTACATGTTTCAAACCAATCTGCGGTTCGTTTTCAAGGTAGGTTCGAATGGAAAGCCAATTGTGTACTGCACACAAGCGCATACCTTGAGAAGGAACCACAAAATGACCCGTATTTATTTTAGTAATTCAGAAATAAACTGTAACCTACGAGATAAAGCCACTACGTAGAGATATACGAATCACAGCCAACATGTAAATAACATTTAATCCGTAATTAAACATCCCATCAGCTACCTAGTATCGTGGCTTGGGCTTGGTTGCGACCGAGGATTTGACTAAATTTTAGTTCTTACACAGGCATACGCGATTATATTATTTCAGAAGTCGGTTTGCACCAGTTAAATCAGGAACAATTGTTTAAAACTATTATTTCTATATCTTCGGTAAAACAACGCAAAAATTTAATCTGTAAGTATACAAAATTTCGAACGACATCCGCACCAAAAGTTCACTTTCAGTAAGCTGTAATTCTGTAACCCTACCATCTGTGATTTAATAAGTGAAGCTTTTTGTGTACTTCACCAGCTCTGCTCTATTTCCGAAACTACTGCCATCTAACAACCTCCACCGGGTTTATTTAGAATGCTTTCTTGAATAAGGGCCGCCCTACTGAATTAGTTTGCTTCGTAGTACAGAGATGTCGCTATGCTGTAAGCTGTACAGCGCTATCTACAATTTACACGTGGAACTAAGGAGTGCCTCTCGCTCGCGAGCTCTCTCGAGTAAGCAGTAGAGTGTGGTTGAATTACGCCAGATGGCGTCAACCTCCATGAAGCACATGTCGAGGTTTCAAGCATTGCGTACAGGTGGCGCTTAAATTAATTTTGATAAATAAGTCTGGCATGTTTTATGTTAGAATACTATTAGAATAAATAAGTTTTTGTTAAAAAAAAACATTTTCAATGCAAGCTTTTTCGCTAATAAGTAATTGTCATCCAAGTGATCCGACGACTGGAAGTAAGTCAAATTCAACTTCCAAGATTTGACCTGTACATACCTACATATTTACATACCTATATTGCAAGTTAATAAAAAGATTTTAAATAATTTATTGAATCAGGCGTTACTTTGCGGAGGTCCATATTAATGAACTAAAACAATTACTTTGCTCACCCGCGACCTTACAATAGTTACGTTTATGCAAGAAATGTGCGTTCATGCAGTTCCTCCACCTCCACACTGTACGAACACACACAAATCACATAAACCCAACCATCACCACCACCAAGCTACACTGACGCGTTTCGAACTCAACCAGAGCTCATCTTCAGAGTTACCACAACCGTATGCTATGCTACCAACTGTTAAACTAACAAACCAAAACAAATGTTTTAACTTGTCACTGTAACTTCTCAAGTACCCACTTTATTTTTCTTATTCTCAAACTACCCCACAAAAATTAACTTTTATTGACATATTATAAAATTACCTTAAATTTTTTGTTTATTTATTTATAAGGCATATTTAATTAATACTAACTGTTCAAATTCGACCCAAGCCGCAGTAAAGGAGAAGATACTAAATTTACCTGTTCATTAATAATAGACCCCATAGTGTTGTACCTAATTATTTCCATGCATTCCAGAGCATCCAGACGCAACCCCTTGCCGCAATAATGTAACACTTCATAAGAATCTGAATCTAACAATGAATGATTTGATTCCAACAAATGTTTTGCAAAATTCGATCTATCTGGATGCTCATTCCTATATGCCGAAACATGCTCTTTAAATCTAGTATTAACGCGTCAGTGTAGCTTGGTGGTGGTGATGGTTGGGTTTATGTGATTTGTGTGTGTTCGTACAGTGTGGAGGTGGAGGAACTGCATGAACGCACATTTCTTGCATAAACGTAACTATTGTAAGGTCGCGGGTGAGCAAAGTAATTGTTTTAGTTCATTAAAAAGATTTTAAATAAGGAAGTGTTATTTAAGTCGGTCGTTTTATTTAGGTAGGTACCGTTCATACCATTAGTACCATTACCATTAAAAATTTATGTTTTTCGAATGAAACTAAAGCATTATAATTATTTATGACTAGCTTTTGCCCGCGACTTCGTACGCGAAGACAATAACGTTAGTTGTTTGGATGAAAATTGGCACACAGGTAGTTTATTACATGAATTAACACATAGGATAATGCCAGGAAAATGAAAAGTTCCCGTGGAATAGGAATAAGTGAATTCTATAGCCGCTAAGCCGTGGTGCCCTAGTGGTCAGACCTATGGACTCTTAAGCAGAGAGTCGTGAGCTTGAGCCCAGGCTTGCACCTCTGAGTTTTTCCGAATTCATGTGGTAAATTACGTTTGAAGTTTACCATGAGCTTTATAGTGAAGGAAAACATCGCAAGGAAAGCTAGACACACCTGAGAAGAAATTCAATGGTGGGTGTGAAGTTCCCAAATCTACTGCCCAAGTTCTCTCGTTCTAGGAGGAGGCCTGTGCCTGATTGAAACAGGCTTTTTTTTATCCCGGAAAGTGTAAAGTAAAGTTTCCGCGGGATAGAAATTCCTTTTTTGACCTTTTTTGAAAATCAGAGACATCGTAGCTTTTTATTATTAGTGAAATCATTTTTACAATCAGCCCCTATATTCAATTCACTTATTTCTATCCCGGGGGAATTTAGTATTTTCCCGTAGAAAAGTAACCTTTGTCAATCAGGGATACTGTAGCATACTATTAGTGAAAGAATTTTTTAAATCAGCCACAAATTTGGATTGACTTACTTCTATCCTGCGGGAATTTTGCATTTTCCCGAAGATGAGTAGTCTATACCAATCAGTAATAGTGTAGCTTTCTATTGGTGAAAGAATTTTCAAAATCAGCCCCGAACGTGAATTCAGTTTTTTCTATCCCGTGGGAATTTTGCATTTTCCTGAAGAAAAAGTAGCCTATGTCAATTGGGGATAGTCATATCATATCATATGAAAGAATTTTTAAAGTCAGTGCCGATGTTGAATTTACTTATTTCTATCCCGCGGGAATATTTTATTATCCCGGAAAAAGTACCCGATGTAAATAAGGGATACTGTAGCTTACTATTGGTAAAATATTTTTTTAAATCAGCCCCGAAGTTGAATTCACTTATTTCTATCCCGCGGGAATTTTCATTTTCCCGAAGAAGAGTAGTCTATACCAATGAGGAATAGTTGTAGCTTTCCATTGTTGAAATAATTTTCAAAATCAGCCCCGAAGTTGAATTCAGTTTTTTTTATCCCGTGGGAATTTTGTATTTATCCGAAAAAAAAGTAGCTTTTGTTAATCGGGGATAGTCATATCACATAATATGTAAGAATTATTAAAATCAGCTACGAAATTGAAATAATTTATTTCTTTCCCTTGGGAATTTTGAATTTTCCCGCATAAAAAGTAACTTATGTCAATCAGGAATAGTGCAGCTTTCTATAGGTGAAAGAATTTTTAAAATTGGCTCATTAGTTTCAGAGATTCTGCTATAAACAAAAAAACAAAGAAAGTTTAGATATTTCCCTATCCCGTGGGAATTTCGAAAGATATATACTGTGGCGGGTTTTTTTGTAGGACTATTTAAGATAAACATTTCCATCATACATTACATATATGTAACTGTAGCGGTTTTGGCATTCCTACGAAGAATTCGTTTATCGCTATCCTTCGGGGACTATGCAATTTTCCGGGATAAAAAGTATCCTATATGTTAATCCGGATTATAAACTATATGTGTGCCAAATTTCATCAGAATCCGTCAAACCGTTTTAGCGTGAACGAGTAACAAACATCCATCCATACATACATATATTCTAACAAACTTTCGCGTTTATAATATTAGTAAGATTCGCTCACATTATCTTGTTCAATAATTAGAAACCTACTTTTGCCAAAAATAACGCAAATATATTTTTTTACAACTAAAACCTTCACTAACCCTACGCTTGGCAACGCCTCCGAACAATATTCCAAGTAATTTCCCCGCTCTCAAGTGGCAAGCTACATAAATAATATCCGGCATACGCCTCCATTCCTTTGTCCTCTTCCTATCCTCTAAAATGGAGCTAATTACACCACCGGTTCCCATTTAATTAACGACAATGTAAACAACATTAGGGCTGCCCACAAAAGGCACAACTTGGACCGCGTTCATCGGTACGTGACGGACTAGAGGAAGGACGTTTGATTAATTAATAGTTTCACAAAGGAGGATTAGGTCAAGTTATCTGCCTGCATGCCTTTATGCTATAAGAACCAGAATTAGCAAGGTGAGCTAAATTTTTGGTTGTGTTTTTTTTTCTTTCTACTTTCTATTAAAACAAAGAAACATTTTATTCGTTAGTCGGCACGGGCGCAAATACAAAAGAATTTTTAAGTCAGTAGGTACAATCTTAAAGAAAAAATAATAATCAATATTTTGCAAGAAGTCCCGAAAAGCGCGAATAAGGATCTTCCCAATCGATGCAGAATGGGCTCGGCGCTGTTCGGTCGTTCGGCGTCTTTTTTGCTTTTATGACGTAACATAAACCATTATTTTTATTGATTTAAGCCAATTCCGCGTCGATAAATGTGGGGAGACCATAAAGATCAGAAGATCGCGCAAAATTTAGGGACACGTTGTCCACTGCATAAAAACGTCCACTTCACCACAAGGACCGCTTTATCAGAATTCTGACTCTATCGAAATATCAACTGTAACAAAATGTCCAATCTATTATAATTTTCACTAAATAAATAGGTCTTACATTCGTCTACTGTATCAGAACGCTCGCTGCTATCGAAATGTCTATAATAACTAATATATAAAAATCTCGTGTCACTGTGTTTGTTATCGAACTCCTCCGAAACGGCTTTACCGATTTTTATGAAACTTTTTATTTCTGTATTCGGTAGGTCTGAGAATAGGTCGTAGGCTATTTTTATTATTCGCGGACGGAGTCGCGGGCAACAGCTAGGAATAATATAAAAGTCCACTATAAGAGAACGTCCCCTGGAGGTATCAGGAAAGGTGGTCTCGGAATGTATTAGAAGAGTTTAGAGTTAAAAAAAATGGTTGACAATGTGGACCTTTTGACTCGGTGGGCGTTATGACAAAATAGACGTTTTAGTAGAGTGAATCTGTTGGTAGAGTGGACGTTATGATACAATGGTTATTTATTAAGTAGGTACTCAAAGGCTAACCAAGCCACAAGCCACAGCTCTGGTTTTCAGTGTGACCCTTTTACTAAAACCTAGACCAAAAACTAGTCAGTGCCGTAAAGGCAGAAACGTGCCGTAATGTCGTAGTCAAATGGTAAAAAAGTGCATAACAATTAATGAATAATCATCATCATCATCCCAGCCTATATACGTCCCACTACAGTCCACAGGCCTCCTCTCAGAATGAGAGGGCTTGGGCCGTTATTCCCACGCGGGCCCAGACTAATATTGTATCCTTAATAATATATTACTAGCTGTTTCCCGCGACTCCGTCCGCAAAGACTATTCTTTGCGGACGGTTTAGATATAAAAAATAATAGTTTAAAAAAACTAAAAAACACGCTTTAAAAAATAAAAAATAAATTTTAATAAATTTCAATGCACTATTCTTATAGTGCAGTAAAAAATCTTAATAAGCAATTATTATATTGTTATATCCAGATCAAAATTTGTAAACAATTCTAAATATTGATAAAATAAATAATAATAGTTTAAAATATTTTATTGTAAAAAAAGCGTGGGGTGCATGGTGTCAATTGTCAAGGATTATCATTTTGATAACATCTTAAAAAGCACCCCACGCTTTTTTTACAATAAAATATTTTAAACTATTATTATTTATTTTATCAATATTTAGAATTGTTTACAAATTTTGATCTGGATATAACAATATAATAATTGCTTATTAAGATTTTTTACTGCACTATAAGATCCCCCAACATCTCCCACCCCATTTCCCCAACCCCCCCCCCCAAACCCCACACCCTTACCCCCAATCCCCCCTTACCCCCCTCCTCATAATACAAACCCCCGAACCACCTAAACCCAACCCCCCTAACACCGAACCCCCCAAACCCCCGGAACCCCCCCCTCCCCCACCCCACCACCTGCCCCCCCCAACCCCTCCCCCCCCACCCCGCCACCTACCGCCCCTCCCTTCCAGTTCCATCATCAAACCCTTGTTACCATCTAGGCCTCTTACCCCCTCCCCATTTCCCACAATCCCCCAAAATTACTTACACCCGAACCCCCCAACACCCCCACCCTATTCCCCGTAAACCCCCCCCCCCATCTCCTAACCCCAACCGCCACACCCTAACCCCCAACCCTCTAAACCCCCCTTCCAGCTCCATCATCAGACCCTTGTTACCATCTAGGACCAAAGTACTCGTCAAAACGAATCAAACGAGCCCAAACTCGATGGGGTTGTTTCGTTTTATTGTGGAGTGCCTTTGGCCATCTTCCAGCTCCATCATCAGACCCTGGTTACCATCTAGGATCAAAGTGCTCGTCAAGACGAATCAAACGAGCCCAAACTCGATGGGGTTGTGTAGTTTTATTGTGGAGTGCCTTTGGCCATCTTCCAGCTCCATCATCAGACCCTGGTTACCATCTGAGATCAAAGTGCTCGTCAAGACGAATCAAACGAGCCCAAACTCGAGGGGATTGTGTTGTTTTATTATATAGTTCCTATGGCCACCATCCAGCTCCATCATCAGATCAGCTCCATGTTACAATAATATTGCATTGTCATCCAATTTACACATATGTGCAAAATTTCAGCTCAATCGGAAACCGGGAAGTGGGTCAAAATCGCGCCCTAAGGTGTCGGTTACAAACATACATACAAACATACAGGTGAAGCTAATATAAAGCGTGTAAAATAGCCTACGACCTTATTCACAGACCTACCAATTAGAGAAAAAAATTGATAAAAATCGATCAAGCCATTTTGGAGGAGTTCGATAACAAACACCGTGACACGCGATTTTTATATATTAGAATTAGAAGATATATTGTATTATAATGCACTTATTCGTTAGGGGCAGCGCAAGTAACAAGCAGAATGGCTTTAGTTACATTTTAACGTAGAACAATACAGGATACCCAGCAAATAATAAATAACAGACAAGTCTCTATCCAACAACTGGGTACCTTAGGCTGATCCCTAAAATACACTTACCTATATGTTTAGTAAAAGTTCCGTGGTTTTAAAGATAGCCGAAGTTTTCTTCTTCACTATTAGGTACTATTGTTTACTGGACACCCTGTATTTATCCACAACAGATTATTCCTTACTAGCCCTTCTGTTGTATCCACCTTAATGTTTGATGTAGTTGTTAGTCAATAAATTGTTATTTTTGCTACAAATGAGCATTTTTAAATTTGCCAGACAGCTCGAGAAACCACTGTTCAGAATTCTTAAAACTCTACAATTAAAATAGTATGTCGAGAAATCGAAAACTTAACTCCCATCATGCACAGAAAAAACCCCAGAAAAAAGACCAGCGCTGGGAATCGAACCCAGGTCCTCAGCATTCCGTGCCGTGTGCCATGCCCCTACACCACCACTGGTCTAGTGATTAGACACGAATTTTTCCCATACATCGTACATTTCAGTCTGTTAAATCATCACCTTATGCAGTAATAAGCGCGCGTCTATGTTACACCCTCTATCGAGAGATCCCATCCCATCTATTCTTAGAATATCTTTGCATCACAGAAGCAATTTAATAAGTCGAAAGCAGATTTAATATCTTACGTATCACAAATTACTACCATATTTTGCAACAAAATAAAACCAAAGTAAACGCAAACAATGTGAAAGATAAAAATTATGCCGCGCATTGTTTTCATAATGAGACGGCTAAGTAAACTGGTATTGTTACAATTTTCCTTCTACGGGGAACGAAGGAGCGCACAATTTTGCCAAGTGATAAGGAGCTGGGTAATTTTTATGGGTGAATTCCCCGTAACAATAATAACAACTCGCAACTAATTAAACACGGACGCGAACTCATGGAGGGACTGGAGTTGCCTTACCTTGGAACCGTAGGGTCTGCAGAATCACTTGATAATTTGATTGCAGTACATGCAATACAAAAAAACCGGCCAAGTGCGAGTCGGACTCGCGCACAAAGAGTTCCGTACAATAATCTATAAAAATCACGTTTGCTGTATGGGAGCCCCCCTTAAATATTTTTTTTATTTTAATTTAATGATTTATTTTTTAAGTCAATATAATTAAATGTTCTGTGAATATTTCAAGCGTCTACCTGTTGCCGTTATCAATATCGAGCAAAAACGAGCAAAAAAATCACGTTTGTTGTATGGGAGCCCCGTTAAATATTTATTTTATTCCATTTTTTAGTATTTGTTGTTATAGCGGCAACCGAAATACATCACCTGTGAAAATTTCAACTCTCTAGCTATCACGGTTCCCGAGATACAGCCTGGTGACAGACGAACAGACGGACGGACAGCGGAGCCTCAGTAATAGGGTCCCGTTTTTACCCTTTGGGTACGGAACCCTAAAAACCGTGGTAGCCGTGGTTTGATCTATGGCATCTCAAGCAGAGGAACGTGGGTACGAACCTGGGCTCGCACGGCCGAGGTTTTCGGAATTGTGAAAAGGAGGTGTAGGTAGGATCTTTGGCTAAAGAAGTAGCACTCGGAATAGTGGGGAGGAAATAAAAAGGAAAACAATTTTGACTAATACATTTGAAAGAAGGAATATACCTACTTAATTAAAATTAAGCTAAGATAAGAAATAAATTAAACTACAATCATAGATTTAAATGACTTTGTATCAATACGTGATCATCATCTGCTCTTCCATCTAGATTTCTTCTAGATTTCTGTGCTTTCAGTGTGGTTAGCCTGGACATAATCCTTGGTCATCTCAGCTTTTTTGAAGTGAAACTTCTAATGCGACTTCCAACAAGGTCGCGTTAAACGTTTAACGCTACCATGGAGGGGGTATGAAAGCATCAGTATAATGTACTGCCGAAGCAAGTTATCTCGCATTGTATATATACTAACGGTTGTTAAAAACTTCGACAGTGCGATGCAGAACTCATACTGTCTGTGCAAATTTGTATTAGACTTGATAAAAGCGCCATCTAGTGAGTAATTTAAACACATAGATGCATAAGTAAATTTAGTTCTTTAAGTTATTGCAATAAGGTTCATATTGATGTATAAGTGCCTTTTTCATTTCCACATTACGAAGTTTCACTTCTTCCGCGCGGAGGAACTGCACGCACGATTTTTCATAGAGAACCAGTTTATGATGCAGTATGATGCACTGAATGAGCAAAAACGATAATTGAGTTTCACTTCGAACGTCAGAAGGTACTTAATGTCATTCCAGTGCAGGAACCTAATGCGAAGTAGTCACAGATAAATTGTTCAAACGAAAATTTTTAGACGAAGCTTGGTGGCCGACCCTGAACCCTAATAGTTGAAAATAAAAGTACTAATCAACTGACTAACTAACTCATCAACAGGTAGCCTAAACCCATGTGAAAAAAGTTTCATCAACATCATTTCAGCCGAAAGACGTCCACTGCTGAACATAGGCCTCCCCCAAGGCTCACCAAACAGATCGGCCCTGCGCCATCCGCATCCAATGCGTTCGCTCCATCTGTAGGAGGCCTACCAACACCGCGTCTTCCAGTCCGCGGACGCCACTCGACAACCTTTCGGGCCCATCGGCTGTCAGTTCTGCGAGCGATGTGCCCTGCCCACTGCCACTTAAGTCTAGCGATTCTACGAGCTATATCGTGACTTTAGTTCCGGAAATCCGGAATAGTTTCGATTTTGTATAAGTATTTATGTAGTTTTTGATGTGGACAAATATAAGAATCTATCATGCATCAAAAAAACAAAGCAAAACCTTACCATTTCAGCAACTGTAACATTGTTTCAACTGTTTCAAAGTTCCAAGCAAGCCTGTGTTGGACTAGGTCTTCAAACTTGCTGATAAAGACTGATGATGCAGAATAATTTCAGTATAGAAAAACTTATGCTCAGACCTTAGTAATGGCGGCGAAGTTGAAAAAGGTCGAAAAGGCGAACAACTTTTTGAAAGACTAAAACGTAGTCCGATTTCTCATAACTATATTCTGGCTTTCATGAACCTGGATTGAGTTAACTTAACTTTTGGTTGTGTGTGTTGTGAATTTTCGCTACGAATGCTTGAAGTGGGTAACAAATGTTATTAGATTGTACACCTACATCGACGGCCAGTTTTTTTTTTTGATAATTTCCCTTTGTGGTCAAATGAGCCCACAGACCACTTTTCGAATAAATGGTGTTACTTAATTCAAAGAAGGTGTTGTTTTATCTATACTTCTATACTAATATTATAAACAGGAAAGATTTGATTGTTTGTTTGTATGTTTGTTTGTTTGTTTGTTTGCATTGAATAGGCTCTGAAACTACCGGACCGATTTCAAAAATTCTTTTGCCGTTAGAAAGCTACATTACCACAGAGTGACATAGGCTACTTTATACCGCGGGAAAATACCTTTTCCTACGGGAAAATTAATTTTATCGCGGGCGAAGCTGCGGACGGAAGGCTAGTTTATTATACTTTGATGTGAATTTCACTTATATTTTATTACTACTTTAGAATAAGATCCTCGGGTGCCGTACAAGGCGCCTAAAGGACCTAATAATATGAGAGCGGGTACCAGGGCTCTTTATTGGTTACGACGAAACTCCAGACTCCAGTACTAATGATGTGGAAGTATAGGTAGGGGTAGGTACTTAACCATCACGCTATTAACCTAAGAAAGTTGTTATGAAGATTTGTTAATTCTCAACCGACGCCTACGACAATTCTGTCAAGAATGTAGCAACTTAGACGAGCTTGCAGGTTCACACTTACCTACATTAATGTAAAAAAACTTTATATTTTAATCAAGCACTCTCGTAATAATTCCACTTTCCAGCGTTTCTCCGCTACTGACGCTACGTGGAGTACCTACTACTTCTAATTAGCAAGTTGAGAGCTAAATATTACATTTATGATATGTAAATTTTACTGAGCAAACTAACAGCGTCTTAATCTCAACTTTGTCTGGAAATATTTCTAGTAGTATATACCACATTCTAAAGTGAAAAGACAAATAAGAACTCTACTAATTAAAAAATCATTACCGAAGTTCTAAAGTTAAGAGTTTTGGCGAGCACATACCTTGTTCAATTAAAAAGAACGTTCAGATCTCGAGTTCGAAAACCAGTTGAACTGAGAAGTTAATTCTGTAACTAAGAAATAGTGTTAAAAAACCGGCCATGTGCGAGTCGGAGTCACGCACCAAGGGTTCCGTACAAATTTTTGGGTATGTTAAAATATACGCCGTAAACTGCTGTAACTATAATAATCCAGTGTTAGCAGAACCCTGCTTCTAAGTAAAAAGTACTTATCGTGAGATCATTTTTATTGGTTAGTCGGTACCCCGCTTAATTATATTTTTATTATTTTGTTGTTGTGCTAGCTATATACATAATCGGTGAAAATTTTAAGAGTCTAGGTAACGCCATTATAAAGATCGAGTTAAAAATGTTGAAAAAAAAACACGTTATGACGACCCCCTTTAATTTTAAATTTTATTTTATTTTTAGTATTTTGCTGTTGTAGCAAACAACAGAAATACATCATCTGTGAAAATTTTAACTATCATGGTTCATGTGATACAGCCTGGTGACGGACAGACAGACAGACGGACTGACGGACAGTGGATTCTTAGTAATAGGGTCCTGTTTTTACCTTTTGGCTACGGAACCCTAAAAACTTAAACCTCAATGGCAAATGGGGTGCGTAATCTAATGACGAGCATTAATCTTAATATTATGTTTTATACTTGGCTGTAATGATTCCTCAGTTCACATAATCACCAAAGCATAAAACCGATGTTTGTCATAAATGTTAACATCTTTGATCACGTCTTTTCTTTTCGCATCCAAATATGCGTAACAAATAACAAAAGATCTCATAAAACAGAATAGATCAACCGTAAACTTTGTTTGTGCCATTCTTATCAAAGATTGAGACGTTTATTGCCACAAAAACAAATAATAAGAACATTAAAAGAACACTATAATATTTTCTATCTTGAATTTATAAACAATTGTATTTTCACACAGTCTTTTGATCCAATGAGCTGTTGACGCCTATTAATTAGTTAATAAATTCTCGGTCTTGTCTTTTTGCTCTTAATTTTTACAAGGCGCTTTGTTATTTTGTTTATGAGCACGTAAATATGATACCTACTGCTAAAGTAGTTGTGGTGTTTATAGTTGTAAAAACTTGGTAGACATGTATGATAAGAGATACAGAGATATGTATGATTATTGAATGTTTTATTATGATCCAAGATATTACAGTCGAGTAAAACATTGTTCGTAGTTTTAGCTGAAGGTCGTAGTGTATTAACCAATGCTAAGTTGCGACATCAGCAAGGAGCTATAAGACAACAACCATAGAGACAATTTTACGCACCTAAAAACGAATTGAATGTTGTATTTAAAAAATGGTAGTCATTTCAAACACCTACTAAAATAAATGAAAGAATATGAAAACAACAACCAGTAGTTGTAGTGCCGACAAACTGCTCTGTAGTTTGGCACAATTAATACAAATTGTACTTAAATGTAACTCTAAACAGAAATAAATAATTCTATTCTATTCTATTCAACCTTCCACAACCGTAATGATTGGGTATCAATGAGGGAGGGAATGTCTATGATGATGATGATGATGATGATGATGATAAAAACAATGCATTTTATTTATTTTAGACATCATGTTTAAGGGTATTTTCAGAAAAAAGTGTACCCTGTATTTTTTTTTGAAAAACCTAACAAATTTTGGGTTAATTCTACTCAGAATCACAAGCACTATCGATTTAAGCAATAAAAAAAGTATCCCACTTTTAATTATCAGTTTTGTGACGCAGTTAACCATACATGTTGTATGGACCGTCACAAAACTGACTAATAAATTTAGTATGGGAAATTAAGGATAATTAAGGCAAAACAGGTACATGTCAACGGGGAATGCTCTGAGGAACTCTTTGACCTCATTCCAGCTGCGGGGTTCCATTACAGATCCACCCGTCGTAAACGTTCATTTCATCGTCATCATGTTGATGAATGGCAGTCTTCGACGGTGCGTTTTAAGCGGTCTTTTTTGCCACGAACTTGCAAAATCTGGAACGAGCTTCCCGCTGGGGTCTTCCCATCGAGTTACGACCTGGGTGCCTTTAAGAGGCGAGTATACAATTTTCTGCAGGGTCGACAACGCACTGGTATCGCGTAAGGCGCTGCGAGTGTCTATGGACAGTGGTGTTCATTTAACATCAGGTGACCCACTAGTCCGTTTGTCTGGCCTCTCTAACATAAAAAAAAATGTTTTTCTGAAAACCCCATTAATGGTTACATTTGCTGCTTAAGACCTACACAATCGATAGGTATCTAAATAGAAATAGTGTTACTTTTATTTTTCAAAACGTCCGGGTTCGATTCCGACTCTGTTTCAAATATCTGTCACATAAAGTAGCAGGAACTGTAAAAAAAGTGAAGGCCCTATGTGTCACATAATGTCGTGACTCGTCAGTCTTCCCGGCACATACGCAATACGTTTGTTATTTTGATGAACGCCTTTTCTGGGCATTTTGGCCAATTAGTGCTTTAATCCGGCTCGTTCTTTTTGTCACCGATGAATCAGAAAATTTAATAGGCTTTAATCAATATAACGACGTGAAGTTAAATTATTGAGAAAAATGACACATTGTTTTTTTATGAGATGGAGGCAAACGAGCAAGCGGGTCATCTGATGGAAAATGATCACCACCGCCCAGAAATATCAACAACTCAAAGATAGTCACTTAAAAAGGTATTAGGCCCCCGGCGTTCTCACTGACTGACCGTACGAAAAGCAGCAGGATTACTGCTGCTGCTTCACGCTTCTTCTGTAAGAGGGTGGGACTGCCCCGAACGAGCCTGCACATTCGTGATACAGCGGCTAGCTACAACATGGCTCCACTACTAAAACACAGTTTGCAGGTTAGTCAGTGAATTTGAATGATATATATATATATAATGAGAGAGAGATATTTATTTATTTACATCTATTCGATACAAAGGAAAAATAATGCACGGGTAATAATGGGTGTAAGGATTTCATTTATTTTACAATGTTAAGACACACGCATGCACAAGCACACATACTCGTGCTCACGCATAGACGGACAGCAAAGTTATCCTAGCCTAGAAGACCATAGCGGGGCTATTAGTATTAGTAAACGGATTCTTAAATCGAAAAAAAACGGTCTTAGCAAACCTATAAGCCCGTTTGGCGGCTTGAAAAAGCGGGTCATCTGATGGAAAATTATCACCACCGTCAATAAAATATCAACAGCTCAAAGAGAGTCACTGATATGTTGCCGGCATTTAAAGGAAGTATAAACCCTTTTCTTGAAAGCCCCGATGTCATAGTTGTCCGGAAACACTGCTGCTGGAAGTTGATTCCACAGTTTCACTGCGCGTGGTAGGAAGTCCCGAAAAAAACGTACAGTGGTAGACTGCCATCTGCTGAAGGATTTTGAAAAACTTGAAACTGAAGACCTTGTTGTAATTTTAATACTCCCTTTTTACTCTAGAGAACCCACGTTACTTTATAGGGTTCGCCGATAGCAAAATAATTTATTGTTGCACAAAATCCCGTGAAACGATATCGGAGTCATTGGTCATCAGGAATTTAATTCAACTGGAATGACTAACATGCCACATGCTTCGGAATGGAATTTTAACAAATTTCCGTTCGCCCATTCTGCCACAAGCGTCACCGCACCGTAAAGAAATCCCACTGTTTTACACGTTAATGTATCCAAAAAATGCTCATTAAAATATTTTCTCTATTACTAAGAATTTAAGCGGCATTTTTTCCCTGCCGCAGGTTACAAATATACATTCCGTGCTTTTAAATTGCGACCCTATTCACGATACATACAAGGAATTTAATAGCTCCATATGCTTCTGTTCCTGTAGAAAAGGTGTATAATGAAGTGAGTGACGTAATACGATCTTCTGTATCAAGAATGTGACATTTGGAAGTAAAAAAGCGCCCCCGGGAACACTATCATTTGTAGAGATCAAAAGGACAACTCGAGGCATCTAACACAATTAAAGTTATCATCAGGGCTATTCATTAATAATGTTTTGGGGGCAAAAAGTGAGCATTTTGTTTACATTTATTACTGGCGCGGTGAAGTGTCATCCATCAAGAGGGATCTTCGCTGTTTTACCAAGACATTATACTGGAATAATAGTCTAAAATAATTAGTTGATCTTAGTACAAGTATTAAGAAAAAATCAGATTTTCAAGTTTCATTTAGGAATAAATTATGGTTTGTCATCATCATCATCCCAGCCTATATACGACCCACTGCAGGGCACAGGCCTCTCAGAATGAGTGGGCTTGGGCCATAGTTCCCACGCGGGCTCAATAAAAATTTTATTGGGAACTTCACACACACCATTGAATTTCTTTGTTAGTGTGTGCAGGTTTCTTCATGATGTTTCCCTTCTTGTTCTAAATTTCAAATGTAATTTTGCACGTAGGTATACATATTTCAAAAAAGTCAGTCGTGTGAGCTCGGGCTCGAACCCACGACCCTGTGCCTGAGAGGCCATAGGGCCATAGGCCTCTAGACTCGCACACGGCTGGTATACTTTTATAGGTGTGGTCAAAGTAAAACTATCTTATGTGTGGCTATAACAAGCACTTGAATGACAAAATAATTTGTGATGTTTAATAAAGAGTCATTGTATTGTATTGTATTTTAGGCGTATCTAAGGCGTCTTTAATTTTTTGTGATATCCATCTGTATTCAATGTTATTTTACATACTGCTGGCTGCGCTATATTGTAAACGATAGGTATTACATTGGCCCAATTAGAACCTTTGTGCCAGATTAACTTCGGAAAAAATGTAGCAAAAGGTCATTATTAAAGTAAGCACGCCATCCATATAGCTATAACCGTTAATCTCGCGCACCATAATAAATTTAATTAGGTAAATGTTCTGGAATTGGGTGAAACTTTACCTTTTGTTTTATTTTTTGTTTGGCTTACGCGGTATGCGGAAATATTTTCTTTGTTAATTGCCTGCATTATAAAATAAACGAGCGAGTATTTTAAATTATGATAGAATTTCAGAGCAAGGCATTTTAGCTAAACGTTCTTAAAACGCGATTAGGTACTTTTTAAAATTTTTCATAATAACTTCAGGTGTGATATCGGAAACTGGTTAATTATAAAAAACGCAAGTTTCCGATTCGGTAATGTCATCCTTTCACAGACTGAGATAGTATATCATTACAAAAAACTACCCTATCGTTGAGAGTCACATTTCGAGTCAACCACACTAACATCTCATTATCGAGGGGCACATGCCTCTTTACGGCATCAAAAAGTGACACTTTTTGTAGCCGTCTCTCGGTAAAAAATGCCAAATTAACGTTTTTTAAAGGAAACGATCTGTTTTTGGTCCTGCCACGTGTGACAGCGCGGAGTTGGCTTCAAATTCTATTTCAGAGTTGACGCCACATGGTGCTCATACTCTGCTGATGGTTACTTTGTCGTCAAAATGTCCATCGTCAATACAGATACCTATTTTTAGCATAAGATGAATTGACGACTCCTAGTTTGAGAGCTCAACTTGACGTTAATACGGCTGTGATATATGGAACATCATTACAAAGCTGACATATTGAAATGAATTCTCTCTATGAGTTATTCTTTTGCTCCATGTTCATAGAAATAATTTATTATTTCACGTAAACTTTATTGTTTCAAAAGTAAGTAGGTAATTGAAGAGGAAACATCATAAAATACGATTCTTCACGAATATATTCAAAAGTTACAAAAGGAAAAGATAAAACACTGTTATTTTGTTACACGAGAAAAAAGTGTTTCGCCAATTCGTGCAAATATAACACGACAAGAAATGTGAAAAAAAAACTTACGCGAGGCTAGTGTAAGTAGAGTCAGATAAAGGGAAAAAAGGAACGGTCTTAACTGGTTCCGACATTATTTTCGCATTTGAGAAGATCAAAGAGCATGTTGTGACACACGGGAGGAAAACCTTCTGTAGGCATTGCTGAGGTGAAGACGACCGCCCGAGGCCTCTCGAGTAACACCATCGCTGAGGGAGTCAGGCTTTGAAACAAAATGCGTTTGCATACATTAAACTGTAAGAATGTTGGAGATAGGGAGGGCACACCGCCGTGTCCCCCGGGAACTGTGTTTCGGCGATTACGCGGCCGGAATTTAGCATCAGCAACTCGCCTCCATGCCGAGATAGTTTGCACGTAACACTAGGATCTTTACGTATTTTAGCAGTCAAAGCGGCTCTCTTGAATACTTCCGTAAGTGTTTCGAAGTATTTGAAAGGCAAAT
The DNA here is from genome assembly GCA_947859365.1 of Archips crataeganus. NCBI lineage: Eukaryota > Metazoa > Arthropoda > Insecta > Lepidoptera > Tortricidae > Archips > Archips crataeganus. Next base: position 13,206,741 of record OX402056.1, on the reverse strand, counting down.
TAGGAACATATCTTGAGTAAGTTTCTCAAAAGCTTGGGCATTTCTCTGCTTAGAGTGATGCAAATATTTGGCAGCAATAAAGTTATCTGACACGTGTGGGGTATTTAACTAGTTTAGATGGTTTCTGGGATAGATGCGTGTAAAATTTTAACGATAAACACAATTAATCGTAGCTTAGGTAATATTGATCTATGTATTGGTACAGTGTGGAGGTGGAGGAACTGCATGAACGCACATTTCTTGCATAAACGTAACTACTGTAAGGTCGCGGGTGAGCAAAGTAATTGTTTTAGTTCATTGATCTACCTGTTGATTGTTCTGAAAGAACCGGGCTTTGGTTTTCTTTATTTTCCCCCTGTTCAAGTATTTTGATCATCTCTTTTTTTCTTCAAACTTGTATCCTGACACGACCTAATTTAAGCCTGTAAGATTCATCTTCACAAATTTTAAGAACAGATTGTTAACGTAAGCTTAACTTTGCCTTCTACCAGATGAACAAGAAGTAGGTAAATGTAAGGTAAAACAAACTCCTGTTTTAAAGTTGGTTCAAAAGCGATAGTTTGTATTGCAAATAAAAATCTCAATTTTTAAACTTTTCTATTCCGCCGTCCCAGCAATATATTGTTCCCTATTGTTCAGAACGGCAGGCTAGGTAAACCTACTCACGCGACTAGGGATCCCCAACACAATCCTGGGGCAAATTTACTAAGTCTGTAGGGAATACTCTCGACTGCCGCAATGCATCTTGCTATGGTTCGTAATTAAACATTGTTTAATATTACACTTACGTATGTAATTGATGTTAGATATTCTGCATAGCTTCTGAATTAATATTCCATGACCATGATAACTTTATGTTACACTAGCTTTTGTCCGCAACTTCGTCTGTGTTTGTGCGGATCATCTGAACTGTTAGTTGTTTTGTTACTGACAGAATATATAAGTATAATCGGCAGTTTCAGAGATTGATACAAACAAAGATACATAGATACAAACAAATGAAAACACAAAGTTGACCTCGTTTTCTGTAATGTGGTTGAGAATAACGACTTTTATACACATTTTTGAAAAAATAATTACCTACGCAGTTCTTGAATGTCATTTTGCATTTCATCTCAAATCATGGTCATTCTATATCCAAGCACATCCATTTTAGGTATTAGTTGTATGATATTACCTACACCTAATAATGTCCAGCGACAGTAAAGGAATCATCTGTCACTCCAGCTACTTCATCCGAGAATCTCCACGCTCTATCGACCATCTTCTACGCTTCCCTCCATCCAACTTTTTAATTAAAGTTTGCTCTTATGACTACGGACCCTAACTTCCGTCCATCTGCATCAAACGCGTTACCAAGGGTGCAACATTTCCTCCACTGCAATAGCCCGACGCAATAACCAATAAAACTCGCTATAACCTCGCCGATGCCGTCACGACAAAGGGTCTCTAGTGGCCAATGAAGACGCACGTAGGGCTGCGACGAATATTTTTACGACAATGACATGTTAGATTTGGTAAGTTCGTGATCTGGATTGGAATGTTCACTTGCCAATAGGTAGACAACTATTGATTTCCTTTTTTCTTTTTTTAGCAAGAACCTTGGCTAGCCACTCTGTCCAAGCAAGCTGATGCTCAAAAATGGTTTCGTTGTCGCTACTTATTAATCTTTTATATTAGTGTAACGGAAATAAGTTTGGTATACAAATCTTTTAAGTTCAACCTCTTTTGCTAATTGTAATTTTCACTCGATCCGATCACTAGAAGTAGATGAAATTTGAATTGCGAGATTTTAAAATATTTTACATATTTGCATAACTGCACACGATCACAATTCCTAGGACAAGCAAAACAAAATTCGATTGTAATTTTTCGAATAATTCACTTTACCTGAGATTGTACTTAAGACTTGAGAAGAAACATCGCGGTATTCGTTCTCAGATAAAATCGCCGTTCATTTGTCTCGTAATCCTGCACTAGTTTTAAAACCAACTTAAACCTACAAGTTCCAACATCGCTAACTTCCACCGTAACAGTCACGCTAGTGGGCGACTTAAGAACTTTCACCGACTTGACAACCCTGCCCGCAGCAATTTACTAGTAATACTGTAAATCCAGTGCCTTTCAAACTCATGCGATATTGCGTTTTTTCTAACCGCAACGAGGGGCGTGTGTTTTTTGTAGTCACGAAAGTATGTGGGTTGTTTTTGATGGAAATTTAAATAAAATGTTGCCGTGCCGTACCTGAATTTGGATTTTGGCGAGCAATAAAAATTTCATTTTGGTGCAAGCGCTCGACTGAAATTTGCTGTTTTGGTGTAGCGTACTCGTACCTCGATCTAGGGAACACATGTGTGTAGGTACATTTAAAATATTCTTAATTACAAAAGTAATCTCTAAATAGTTTTTATTAATAAGAGAAACAACAAAAGCCGTTACATTAAAATAGCACGCGCGACTCACATACTTCATGCGCCCTATGACAAATATGAAATGGAAACATAGAAATGGCTCCCATGGGATTCTTTGAACACTTACATTTTTCTCTTAAAACCATAACAAATTTCCAGATTACACGCGCGAAGTCGTATCTCCCATCTCTTTCTGTTACTGTATTTATTGCTCCCTACCCTAAGCCAAGTTATCGAAAATATAATCCCTCTTACGCACAGAAACTTCTACGGCTGATTACTACTTGGATGTGATAAGAAGAGTTGATATTAACATGGATATTCAGAAAATATTATTTTTAAGTAAAACTATTTTTTTAGTTCCAAAATGATGAGCACGGAGGTTGAGATGCACGTTCCTTTATCATATACGCGCTTTTGGAATACATGTTTTTGCTTTTATAATATTATCAATTTCATGGGTGATAACAAATAACCTATTAAACTAATACACAATGTTATTTTAGTTTCCTTTAATTTTTAACCACTTTTCGTTATGTATGTATTTTTACTAACATTTATCAGTTACCGCTATATTTCTGAAAACACAAATGGCCAAGCCATTGTACATTATATATATTTATGTTTTCAATCAATTTTCAAATGCAGAATATTTCAAGTTAGGTGAATGCCTTAAAATAGGTCATATTTAAAATTGAATAACGCTATATTTAGATAACCAAAAATGGCAATCTAAAACCTGTAGCTCAACCATCATTTTACTGTCTATCATAACGTTACAATCGTGAGACCCGCAATTTAACTTCAGTTACACCACCACCAAAGCATCTCCCATTTTTTATCCAAACTTTTACTCGTTAAGTCCCATTAATACCAATCTCCCCCATAAAACAGTCATTATACTTTCATTAGCGGATTGGCTATCCACATTATACCATACGCCAACATTGTTCGGGGGTTATTTTCCAAGTTCCGACTTGCAGACGAATAAAATCCAACTGTAATCCTCGCGAGATTAATATTATTTTATCGCTCACAATAAATAACGAGAGAATTCAATAGGAGAGCGGAATTACAAGCTTTTTGACACACTTGCAAAGAAAGTTTGACCGGATTCAATCTTCTGTGGATTTGGGGAAGCAAGCTTTGTGATCCATCCTAATGTATTAGTGGGTGGCCTTGTCATTTACTTACACATAGCGAAGGCATATACGGCATTGATTGATGAACGGTTTATAGTAAGATTGTATATAGGTTGAGACATATCTTTTGAAGACAATCTTTAACTATATTGATGTCACCTTATACGTAAATAACCGTAACTTTAATCCTTTATAATCAATTGAAATAATAAACGTTGGCAACATTTAACTGTATATCAATAGGTTGAAGTTTTGCTTAGCAAGTTTTGCGATAATGCAACATTTTTTTTTAGTTATTCAATTTTTTTCTAAATATATCTTATCTTTTGGATTATTTCTCTGTACCTACAAATTTAATAAAGAAGTAAACTTTTTGCGTTCATTTGCTTGTATGCTGAGGGTAGTTTCTGGCACTCCTAAACTGATATTTTTTTAAGCGAAAAAAAGAAATTAGAGTTTGCTGGACGCTGTTTGAACCTCATCTCTTGGCTTTTCATGCCGAAAATGCCACATCAATCAAATGGTACCACGCGAAAAAAAAACATTATTTATTTGAGCAAATTTTCCTCGAAATAAATCCTTAAATAAAGCCATTCTAGATTAGAAAATTTATCCCGCAAAAATACAAACTTTCTGTGGGACACAGATGCTATTCGATACCTATTATAATAAGTAATTGAATTAAATTTCGTAATTGAATAGATCTATAAATGATATTAATCCAGTACAATAATGCAGTATTCCGCAATAAGGGGTTCGGGTGCTGACAGGCCGCCGATATGACAATTTACGGGCTTTACGCGCATGCATCCAAATAAATTGTACTCACGGAATATTTGCTGTGGCTAATGTAGAGGAAACGGAAATAATATTGTCAAATTGCATTACTTAATCCTGGATTTATGCGGTTGTTAAACCAGATTACTCTAATAAAATTAGTTGCAATGATTTTTCATTACACATCATAAAGAAAATCGTGGTGGCTTAGCGGTTTGACCTGCCTCTCAAGCAAAGGGTTGTGGGTTCAAATCCCGGCTTGCACCTCTGAGTTTGGGCCCGCGTGGGACTACGGCCCAAGCCCTATCATTCTGAGAGGAGGCCTGTGCCCTACAGTGGGATGTGTATAGGCTGGGATGATGATGATGATGATCATAAAATTTAAAAAATATATTATGAAATAAGTGGCCAAGTGCGAGTCGGACTCGCGCACCGAGGCCGTTCCATACAATCGAGGGCAAAGAAAACATACAAAAATAAATAAAATAATTATGTGTGCCCGGGCTCTACGTGAGACCACGTCAAATCACTAGACTACCACCGCACAGTGTTAGTATTTGTAAGATAATATTACACCAACCATATTCTTTGCAGGTTTTTAGGTAACATTTATTTTCTTTTGTGAAAATTGAAGGGGTGCGTCAGAACCGTAACAAATGAAACTTCTCCTTTAGACCGAAGAGGCGTAAATTTCCATGCAACAGTCAAGTATAAACCATTTTATACTCCATCTCGCACAGAGAGCCGTCAAATAATTTGTGCTCATAATGGCCCCGCATTACTCTTAGCCATCATTATGAGGAATTGCCAATTTTCACGTGTGTCTCGTTTTATGTCGCCATAAGATTGAGTCATAATTCAAGGAATACATTTCATTTGCATCATCTAAGCGGAAAATGGCGTCTTATTTTTAAAAGGACGCAGATTTTTGTGTTTGATTTAAGCTCTTATTGCCCCGATCGAAAAAATCTATCATCAGCATTCACTATTGAACAAAGGGGTCTCTCTCAGTACCCCACGATGAACGACAACTTGACACCTGTATCCACTAGTTAGCCTGTAACCCTTTCTGGTTATGTCTTCGCTCCACCTGGTGGGAGGTCTGCCAACACTTCGTCTTGCAGGTAGTTGTCATTTTCATTCATTTTTATCATTTCAGCCGAAAGACGTCCACTGCTGAATATAGGCCTCCCGCAAAGCTCGCCAAACAGATCGGCCCTGCGCCATCCGCATCCAATGCGTTCCCGCCACCTTAACCAGGTAGTCGCTCCATCTCTTTGGAGGCCTACCTACACTCTCACACTGCGTCTTCCGGTCCGTGGACGCCACTCGAGAACCTTTCGGCCCCATCGGCCGTCAGTTCTACGAGGTAGTTGTCATTTATTGCTTATTGCGACTTAAATTACTGTAGGTACACATACCTGCAATTTCTCAATTTTGTTGTTTGTGTTTGATACCTACATTAATGTATCCTTTTAATAATACATTGAACCTTTGTACGTGGCTTAACACTAATTATGTAAACTCTACAAACAACCTTTCCGCGCGTTAAATTTAGCCTTACAGTTCGTTCACCCCAGCGCGTGTAAATATGAAATGCACCCTCTGTAAGACAAATTATTTCATTTCCCCACCCTAAGGACAAACGTGACTGCATGCTGCCATCATTCGGATGACTTCTGTGATGTAATGCGGCTATTTATCTTAACAATAGGCGATTATTAGTATCATCGTTTTAACTAAAAGCCTGCTAGTTATTAGGTCAGAATTAATTGTTCCGTCAATCTAAAAAAAATCCATCACACCAAAAAGTTAAAACTTTTGACTTAAAAGAGTGATCCTTATAAACAATTAATAATTTTTAGACCACAAATTCATTCATATACTTTCATGATTATTTTTAAAACAATCATGTTGATATATTATTTTTATTTCCTAACATAGAATAAGAAATTTGTATCCACTAACAATTATGAGTCCTGTCACTTGAATAAATGAATTTGAATTTAATTAAATTGAATTGAATTGATATGTTTTTTTTTGTCTGTTGCAAGGAATTTTGAAGTACATATTGTCTTACTGATTGTATTTATTTCTACAATACGTTTAAAGTAGTGATTTTTTAAAATAATTTTTAAAAATGGTTGTTCAACGAATTCTTTAAAATTTAACTTTATTTGTAGTGAAACTTTAGCTCACTACTTTCAAAACGTAACTCCTACTAAAAATGAGAAAGTATATGAAGTTGTTTAGATGTTTGTTACTTAATCATTGAATAAAGTCTGAAAAGATGTCTAAGTTTCGGGGAAGGACATAAGATAGTTTTATTCTAAAAAATAACACAGTATCATAATAAATAGCGCGAAAGCGCTTTATCTGCACGTCTTTACGATAGCAGACAAAGTCGCGGGCAACAATTATTATGCCTTAAAGAAAATCTAACTTTAAAATTCAGCTTTTAAAATTTAATTAACTACATAAGTCTGTGAGCAAATTGACGCGTAATCTATAGAGAATACTCACCGACTTCACTGGGGACGGTTAGTTGAATTTAATTTTTTATCATGGATGTTTTAAAGAGTATAATTTTTGAAAAGTTGGAGGATCAGTTAAATGTAAATCGCTTATATTATTAGTAAACAAAAGTAAAGAAAGATCACACAACATGCAACAACGCTACAACTATAGTATAAATCTTCCCAGGTCAATTTTTCGCTTCGAGCCCTTATTTTTCAAAACAAACGGTATCGCCATAGGTAGTATTAAAGTTCAAATTTAATGTAATGGCTCGAAGGGAAAAATTCACCTGGGAAGATTTTGTGTAACGTGTCCATTTAGACATGTTGACTTGACGCTAAAAATTAGAAAAATTAGTTAATATATTTATTTAAATCTTTGAACCACTATATGCATAACTGTTAATAACTATTAATTAAAAATTTTAAAAACCCCCGACGCAATTATGCCAGACGTAAGTTTTAAAATAAAGTAAATGCCCGGTTTGCGTCTAAGATCCCTTCCGCAGCTAACAAAAGAGCTGATAACTTTGAAACGGCTAACCCGATTTTGATAAAACATATCTAAGAACCATCGCCAAGAAACCTGCTTTCTATTAAAAACGAACCGCATCAAAATCGGTTCACCCGTTTAAGAGCTATGATGCCACAGACAGACAGACACACACACAGAGAGACACACACACACACACATAGCGGTCAAACTTATAACTCCCCTCTTTTTGTGTCGAAGGTTAAAAATAAAAAGTTTAAAACCCGCAATGCAAATAGGTCATAGGTACATATTCTTGAAAAATAAAGTAATGCCCGCCGCCATTGTGCATCTAAAATTCCTTCCGCAGCTAACAAAATAGATGATAACGTTGAAATGACTGAACCAATTTTAGTGAAACATGTTTAAGAACCATCGCCAAGATACCTGCTTTCAAATAAAAAAAACGCATTCAAATTGGTTCACCCGTTTAAGAGCTATGTTAGACAAACACACACTCTCACAAACATTAAGCCGTTAAACTTATTATTTGGGCCATTCTACTTTTCGTTGACCAGTCATTTTTTGTAGTGTGCTCTTCAAATATTTTTTTTACAAAAACGGTAAAGTCCTCGGTTTAAATCATTAAAGATTTAAATAGGCACATAATTAAGCTTACATTTAAAATTATCACTACGTATAAAAAGTAATCATTATTATCTATGAAGTAGGTAACGCAGTGGACATGCATGTCCCCGCCATTTGTGTGGAAATTGATGTATTCTCCGCTGAGTTACCAATTTTTTCCACAAAATTTCTTTGAATTTAAAGTTTTATTGCATAAAACATTAAATTTAGGTGTTTCAGTTTGTATATAAGTTATTTACACTTGAAAAAAATCACCAGGTATGCCTTATATTTCACAAAAGATTAATGGTTACTTAAAAGTAGAATGGCCCAACACTTTTTGCGTCCCAGGCTCACGTCACAAGCGTCTCAAGAAAAGCGCTATGACAGAGCGTCTGACAGTGACATCTAACGAGTGGTAGAGGAACTAAAATCATTTAAAACTTGTACAACTAATACTATCTATTGAGAAAAGCGCTATGACAGAGCGTCTGACAGTGACATCTAACGAGTGGTAGAGGAACTAAAATCATTTAAAACTTGTACAACTAATACTATCTATTGAGAAAAGCGCTATGACAGAGCGTCTGACAGTGACATCTAACGAGTGGTAGAGGAACTAAAATCATTTAAAACGTGTACAACTAAATACTATCTATTGAGACATTTTATAACTTAACTATAACTGTAATTTCCGTGCGGCGGTTAAACAAAGGGGCTTGCTTATATTAAGTAAAAAAATGATATAAGTACCTACTTAAACGAATTTACACTGGCTATAGAAAAAACCTTAAATGTTAATTCTTGTAATATAATATAGGAAAAGATCTATAGTTTCAAGTCAGTGACTCGGTAGCGTACATAAAGTATAATTCACACGCTGTCTCTAACCGCGCTATTACTTACACAGTTCCTTTAAATATACTATGCATAGAAAAAAGTTCCCCTCGGCTATGGCTGGTGGCTGAGATAAAGGCTCCTTAAGCAGTTTTTCATTGATTATTCAACGCCATCTGTTGCAAAGTTTTACCAAGTAGAAAGCGAAGTTTACTATAGGTTTCAAACACCTGATCCCACAACCTATATCATTTATTAACGTGCTAGTCTATTTTTTGCCTATTTATCTACCTACTTACTCGTGTTACTTATAACTTATCTGGCTGTCAAGACTAAGTAGTTTTCTTGGCACACTCAAAGAAATAGAAGTGTAAGTAATTTATTTTGTTATTCCAATTATCTCTCTTACAGAACACTTTCCAGTCCGCCAACATTTACGTGAAATACTTTTTTCGACCCTCTCCACTTTGTCACAGTCTACGAGAAAAAGTCCAGGGAAATTGACCCCGGGTTCAAGCGAGCACAACCATAATTAGAACTGGCTAATGTCCCGGAAAAACAATTTCATAAAACATCTCATTTCGTACAGAGCCACGGGAGCTGAAATAAAAAGAAATAAGATACTAAATAAACGTCTACTTATACGGTTGGCTACACCTTCACGAGTCCACCATGAAAAATGTATGCTGATGTCCTCTGTCGCCGCGTGCCCTGCTACATTCCGCTTTGCGTGGAAGAACAATTTGCTTAAAGCCTGAACTCAAATTAAAATGGCTAGAGGGGCCAACCCGCACCATGGCAATTCGAGGCTTCACCACAAATTCAAATGCAAACGTAATGCCTCTTAATACATTGCGATACGAGCCATAAAGGATCATTTCGATTAAGAGTTTAAATTTGGGAATCCTTTACAACAATTTCGTGTCACATAGAGAATGTTTTGTGGAAAATCGCTTGACGCGTGCTTGGAAAATTACCCATGGTCTGGTGGTTGCAATAGGTTTTCACTGTGCGATTAAATTTATTCACGCGGTTGTCACATAGAACTCCAGATCGTGTGAGCTATTTATTCTTTAAAATTTCACCATTTCAGCCTATGTACGTACGCCGTACTGCAAGGCACAAACCTCCTCCCAGAATGGGTGAGTTGGAGCCGAAGTTCCGACGATGTTTGCCTTCACCGTAAAGCTCATGGTAAATTTTAAATGTATTTTCGCACATAAATTTCCTTAAAAAACTCAGAGATGCGAGCTTGGGCTCGAACCAACGACTATCTACTCTTTTCTTTTATAGGTCAAACTATTAGGCTACCGCGACTCTAAAATTTACATTTATTTGTGTTACTCAAGCAAACAAATTTTAATTCAAGTAGGTATAATTATATTCATGAACTGATAGCATCAAAACTCAAAACTGTTAAGGTGCTTGCTAAACTTTTATCCGTAACCTAAGACTTGGATGAAAAATTCAACACACGGTTTATCTGCCAAATAATCAGGAACGGCATGTTATGATGTAAGTACCCATTAAGAGCACGAATTTAGTTTAATTGTTTTAAAACACTTCAAACAGATAACTCTCCTTTCAAATTAAGATGGTAATAAAAATACAGTAAAATACTGAGAACCGTTGTAGGAAAGAGGAAGCCTGCGAAGCGTCTGTAGCAATCAAATCTACTATGTTGCGAAATTAGTCTAAAATATCCAATCCAAATTACATCAACTTTGAAATGTTTCGAAGAAACAGCAAGCATGGTATTTAATTATGCTTCTAATTTGATATTAACATTTAAAAGTCATGATCATGATATAGTTTAATTTAATTCTATAAGACACTAGCTGTATTCCGCAGCATTATAATTCAAAAAATTGACTATTTTTCAGGCATTGCTTATTTTCTGCTAGTGAATGAGTTTTTGGGACTTAAATATAATAAAATAACCCTTATATACATACAATTGAATAAACGAACGAACTTTAGCTCTTTATTATATTGGTGTCCTACAAATCCTACAAATACTTTAAACAATAAAGTTTTTGAGTATGTGTGTTTATAACTTGTTCACTTTGAAACGGCTGGACGGTTTAGGACGAACTTTGAAATAACACATAGGCCCTTACCCCGATAATCCCACGGGATCGAAATTTACACATGAAAAAACACAAAATCTTAACCAATAAGTCTGAAGAGATGTGATGTGAAATTCCCACGACAATTTAGTAAAATTCCGGAATTAAATTTTAACTGTCGGATCTTAAGGTACACGCGAACGGAGCCACGGGTAAAATACTCATAATTTTGTATCCTAGCTACTAAGTTTCGTGTTCCCGACTTTAAAATTACAGAAGTTCTATTCAACCCTCCACCTCCCTTTTAACCCCTTTAGAGTATGGATTTCCTAAACTAAAACATATTTTAAATGTTCGTGACCATGGAAAAAACAGATAAAATTACAGAAGTAGAAAAAAATCATAATAACTGTAATCTCATTTAACTCGTTAATTACCGAGTACTATGCAACGCTAGTCTATAATTGAATGTATATTTATGTACAAAATAGTTCCTTGTATAGTATAGGATAATGAAGTTTGTAATTAATAATTAGGTATTAGACATAAACACTGATCCATTATTCGCCCTTACCCTAATTCAAAACAAACCCTAGAGGCATACACAAACAAAGCACATTAATGTTGAGTACCTAATAGATAGAAATAACGACTACGCACGTTATCTACGGAAACTTATTAAGATAAGCCGTCACGAATAAGGGCTATTTGTCTTATTGGGTAAAATGGGTAAATGGATAAATTACCTTCACAGGCGATACGCGTGATAGACAACTCTAGATTATGAGTAAAAGGATATTGTGTAATTACAAATTCATTTGTGTCCAATCTGCTTAATGGGATTTATTGAATAGTTGACATCGATCAGTTTGCATTTAATAAAGTGATTGCGTTTTCATGAATGTTATAGTAGTTTTTAATAAAGTTTACCAACATTTTACGTTTAAAATTAAATAAGTTAAAAGTGGTAAGGTTGTTAAGGTAACAAGGGGGTTAAAGTTTACAATAACTTCGGTTTCTGGACACAAAAATCATCTCAAAATATGTCGATGCTTAATCTGTGTTGTACAAGATATTTTAAATGTAATCCGGAATGTTTCATCAGATCAGGTTTGACTGAACTCTCCTATACCTAGTGTAGGAAAAAAAATAAAAGGAATCTATCTACAAACTGTACACTATTTATTTCAACCAAAAAAAACTATTAACCAATTTGAACCATAAAAAATTAATCAATTAACCAAAAAAATGTAAATGAATAATGCCGAAACAAATGAACGACGGGCTTTGCGTCTTTTGGAATCTTGAAAAAAATACGAAAAAGAAATATGTACACATAAAACCTAACTAAAAACTGTTGGAGAAGGGCCCCACTCGTCAACTTACAAAATGTATACAAAAAAAAGCAGAAAATATGATATAAAAATTACACACAAATTTTAAAGATGGAACGCCGAATAAAATGAAATAAAATGTTTATCGCTTAGCTAGCTGGCTTTTGATGAATTTCCCAACTTGAAAGAAGTGAGTAGGTTTGGGGTAAAGGTGGAACTGTAAAATAAATATAAACTGGTAGGAAATAGGCACAGTACGGAAAGAGAAGCGGTGGATATGGAAAAAGATAAAAAATACATACCCGCTAAAAACGGTTCCAACCAATTATTTTTATATACAGTTCTGGTGGTTCAATTCTTCAAATGTGACCAAAAAAAAACTTTTATTATTCTGTGGGGACAGCCTTCAATATGAAATCGATGGTCACGTTATCAATTCTTATAAAATAAAAAATAATCTTATTCGTCTTAGATTAATTCAATCTCTTGACAGCCAAAACATCAATCTCAGTCGTGCAAAACTCGAAACCCTTTCAAAAGAACTTGTCTATTGACACTGACAAGGCGGCCAGGAATATTTCAATTTCGCGTGCCAAAAAGGTTCGTTACCGGCAGCGTAATGCTGCACTAGGTATAGTTGTTTTTTATCGGAATTTTTGATTCAAAATTAAATCACAATCACGCCTATGATGCGATATACATGAATTTGACGGACTTAACTATCTACATAAAACTGTTCATATTTGTACATGTATCCAGTATTGGTTGTCTGGAAGAGATCGCTTTTGAGCGATAAGACCGCCTATTGTCTGCCTGTTTTTATTTATTGTTAAGAATATTTTTTTTCTGTATTTTTTTTTGGTGATCAATAAAGAATATTTGTATTGTATTGTATTGTATTGTATCTGTTAAAATAATGTGGATTAATTTAATAACACTTTTTGGAAATTCTACGGATAGTAAAATACTGCGAAATATTTTATGCGACGTTATTGCTTTCTATTGTTTATCTACTTTTATTTAAACTAGCTGAGTCTTAATTAAACATTTTTTTTGTTCGCGTATCTCCTGTGGACATGGCAAAAGTTAAGGGTCTAATACAGCATATATTTTTTATTCAAGTCTACATCGGTTTGTGGGGACGCCTGGCCAACTTTCGGCCCATTTAAATAAATCTTAACTTTGTTGAGTGAGAGTCGCTAATTTTATGTCGACAGGAGAGACAACTTTTGGTTCTTACGGTGTGTCAGAGCTCTTATACCTACGCACTGCTAAACAGAAAATTTACATTTTATCTAGCTAGTAATGAAAAATAATCGAGAAGCAAACTCGCGTAACTAACATTGATATATGCATCTGTCACGGATGCGCTGTGAATGCGATAGCGGACAGATTGCAAGTGACGTTTAGTCACGCTGAACATGCGATGTCCAAACTGGTGGATTGGTGCATAGCGCAATGCGCCTTGTTAGTGTTTGGCCAAATGAGTAGTGGCCGCCAACCTTTTTATTAAATCCATACTAATATTATAAACGCGAAAGTGTGTCCGTCTGTCTGTTACATCTTAACGCTCAAATCACTCAACCGATTTAGATGAAATTTAGTATGGAGATAGTTTGAGACCCTGGAAAGGACGTATAGGTAGTTTTTATCCCGGAAAATTGCATACTTTCTGCGGGATATCAATAAAAGAATTATTCGCAGACGGAGTCGCGGGCAATAGCTAGTTGATATATATTAGGTAAAGTCTAAACGAGTTTATGGACTTCTATCAGTGACGTCATGAAATGTTCTGATTTCAAATACGATTCAAAATAACACATAACATCACTAATAACTTCAAACAAAGCTGAAGTGTAATCAAAATAATGCCTCTCCTATATCCGAGTTGCTCTGGGCGCTAATGTATCCTAGCATTTACAACTGGTTGAGAGTTTTGAAAGAAAAAAAGTGTATCGGAAGCCCTTGTCGTTATTTAAATCCGTATGTCTTGTCTTATCGTGCCCAATACTTTAGCAATTACACAAAAGCGCTCCCGTCCAATCTAGTTTGCTTGGATACGCCGTTAGTGAAAGGCGTGCAACCAAATATATTTTATTTTTTTAAATTATGAAGAGAAAAACGACACTTCACGTAGGTACGTAGGTATTTCAAAGTTTACTAGTCCTATGACTTTCATAGAAAATGTATCTAGTTGGTGATTAATTTGGCGTCTCAATGCGATGCTAACTGTTTGAGTGCCAAAATAAACGTTTCGTTTAACACCCAAAAGTTGCCATTTGCATTGAAAGAAAACACTTTATTACATTTTAACACGGTGTATTTTTATCACTGTAACGTTTTAGGCGGCCAATAGCATAAATAAATTACTAAAGCTTTCAGAATTTCAATTTAAGAGATTAGAATGAATTCGACGTCTAAATTCAAAATTTCTGTTTTAGTACAATACAAGTCCATTGAACCAAAAACTTAGGTACGTTGATTTAATGGTGGATCACAGTCTCATGAATAAGTATATTCTCTTAATACTTCTTTTCACCTTAAGTATACAGGGTGTTTTAAAATTAATCCGGAATATTTCATAAGATGCTTGGGGTAGTTTGAGTTAACACTCATGTAGGTTTTTAAAAATTTTTCATTGACACTTTTGTTTCAAAATGAAGTCACGCCCTCGTCGACGCGGTACACTTTAAATATTGACATTTTATGTAAACTGATATAACCACAATAAAAAAAAACTGAATAACGTTTAAAAACTCAACCACTTGTTAAAATATTCCAGAATAATTTTGAGACACATTGTACATGTGAATAAATAACACATTAAAAATTACGCAACTACTACTTATATTCTGAACAAACTAACGAACAACAATTCCCGTTTTAGAGAAATAAATTACGCAAACAATTAAATATCAGCAATAATGCGAGCTATGGGGTGCGACAATTTGTCTGGACCGGTTGGTTGGGGTAACTTCTCCCTTTAGTTTCATCATATACAGGGTGTCCTTCCAAAGACAAAAAACAAGACTCTTACAACATTTGTCTGTATTAATTTCATATCATTTTAGCAAATATACAGAACTTATCTGCTATCTAAGAACAACTAATTCAATGAAATCTTAAATTTATTAATTATGCCAATTAACGGGACTTTACATCGAGAAATATTGTTTAAATAGCCTCCAGCTATCAACCACATGTAGCAACCTGTAGTCGCGAGTAGACTGAATGTATTTTTAGTCTACTCGTAAGTGACTAATGAGTGAAAATTGCTAAAATATTAAAGACCACTTTCCAAAATTGTAGCCATCATAGTTTTTTTGTGTTTATCGAAAAAAGCAACGCTTATTATTATACCTAGATATTTTCCTAGCACGAATAAATATTTATCCTTCTAATATTTACTTTATCAATGTCTTATAAGTGGCATTTATATCAATGAGACACGTTTGAAAATATAAAACAAGAATACCAAATCGAATCGATGTTATTATTATGTCAAACACTAATCACAAGTTGTTCGTGCTAGAAAAATCTCTAGGTATACTTATTATCAAAGTAAATATCATTATATCAGGCAAAAGACGTCCACTGCTGGATTAAGCCCGCCCCCGAAGGGCTCCATTACGATCGGTTCTGCGTTGCCCGCATCAAAGTATAGTATAAAATATCTTCCCAGGTGAATTTTTCGCTTCGAGCCCTTATCTTTCAAAACAAACGGTATCGTCATAGTATTAAGGTTCAAATTTAATGTAATGGCTCGAAGCGAAAAATTCACCTGGGAAGATTTATACAATAGGTATAAATTAGATTTAATTGAAAATTAATATTAATATTATTTAATTGAATTGATTTGATTGATTGGATTTTTATTTGATTTATAGTTAGTTTAGTATTATTTGCTATAATTTAATTATTTATTGACCTGTAATTAATGTATAATTGTATCAATAAAATTATGATTAGATTTTAATTTTAAATATACAAGTACCTACCTAACTAAGCTTAATATAAAAGACTGATTTAAAAAAGTCTCAAATAAAAACATCAACAAATATATAAATCGGTTCTAAACATTTATAAACACCCTGTATAGCGGTCGTTCTGTAGCACATGCAATGCGTAGTTAATGTAATTATGAGGCCGTAGCGTAAACGGTTCGGACTTGTTACCATTAAGAATTGTCTTTTATTCAGACATTGTCAACATTTTCTAGATTATAACAATAGAAAAATTACAAAACATGAAAAAAAAAACGTCAAGACGGTATCGCAAATTAAAAAAATACATATATTTCTATATTTTATATAAGTGCTCTAGTAGCTGTTGCCCGCGACTCGGTCTGCGAAGAACAGAAGAAAAAAATTTTCATAAAAATCGGTCAAGCTGTTTCGGAGGAGTTCGATAGCAAACACTGTGACGTTTTATACACCGTGAAATTTTAGTGGTTGTTTTCCCGAAACGAGGTGATTTAGTATCGGTTGTACAATCGATTTATAATTACTATTTTGACTAGAGTCAAAAATCCAATTGTGAAAAACGAAAGTTGAAAATGACCGCAAACCAATAGTAACGCTTCGTTGGTACAAGTAGCGTACGATCGTACGATAGGTTAGGTACCAACGAAGCGTTGCTATTGGTTTGCGGTCATTTTCGACTTTCGTTTTTCACAATTGGATTTTTGACTCTAGTCAAAATAGTAATTATAAATCGATTGTACAAACGATACTAAATCACCTCGTTTCGGGAAAACAACCACTAAAATTTCACGGTGTATAATAGCTTAAAAATAACTGTCTGTACTTTAAGGTTAGTCGTTGTTAAAAAATAGTAATAAAATAATTAAAATTAAACATGACTTTTGTCTTTGTGTTCCGCGGGCATAGACCTATAGGCCGTTAAATGTCTTTAGTTACAATTGTATAATATTTTTCTATATATTGAGCCAAAGGTTTACAATCAATGTCGCAAATTGGAGGCAAATGCCTGTATTCATTGGAAAAGTTAATGAAACTCGCCTAGCCCTTCAATTATTCGCCCCCACTTTAGTATTGTCATTTATGTACTGTACCAACCTTTTATATTTAAATATGTCGGTATAGGTTAACAGACAGAATAAAATATTTTTACTCACAAGTCTTTATTGGGAACAAAAATTAGTAACCTGAGGCAATATTGTCTAACACGCGGGAGCTTGCATTCACCATCTCTTTCTGTTACCATTGTAATATTACGGGAATGGAGTGGAGAGAGAGTAAAACTCTTGTTGATGGTTGTATGTATGTCAAAAGAGCCGTTTGTTAACAGAATCTTAGATTATATACATTTGGATTGTCGCTGATACAAGCAATATGCGTTAATGTAGCAGTAAACTATTGTGTTACTGCTAAACACTAAAAGTGGCCAATTGCCATACTACACCATCTTATACCGTTTGACAAAAAAAAAACAGTCAAAGCGACAGTAATAGCCAAATCGCACTGGCGATTTGCGAACGTATTATGGTGGCACTTCACTTGGCGTTGCGTGTTCGCGTTGCGCTATTGCCATCTCCGTCTTTCAAGCTAGAATCGGCATAGTGCTCCTCTCTCGCACACGCAACTATTTCGTGAAATACGTCAAGTGAAGTGCCTGCATTAGAAGCGGAGCACGCGCAACGTATTCGCCGCGAATGCACAACGTTTTCGTCGCGAGCGCGCAGAGAGTTCGCCGCGTCTACAGGGCTAGGACGCCATGATGTACAAAAACTGAAGTGGGTAAAATAGATGTTAGCTGACGTACAGTTAAGGAAACTAAATCACGTACCAGGATGAACCCTTTTCATTGCAAATGTCATGTTGACATTCCATACATCTGCCAAAGAAATGATTGTGAAATTGGTTGTGAAAAGGTGCTCCTGGGTACGCGATTCAGTTTCCTTGGCTTTA
This sequence comes from Archips crataeganus, assembly GCA_947859365.1. NCBI lineage: Eukaryota > Metazoa > Arthropoda > Insecta > Lepidoptera > Tortricidae > Archips > Archips crataeganus. Next base: position 13,188,626 of record OX402056.1, on the reverse strand, counting down.
CGTGAGTGTACAGTCGAAGAAGCAGAATCGTTAGAAATGTCATGTTGACATTCCATACATCTGACAAAGAACTTACCTTGAAATTGGTTGCGAAAAGTTTCTACTTACTTAAAGGTACGTAATTCAGTTTCCTTGGCTGTACATGATGACATCCCAGCCCTATAGACGCGCTGAATTCGCTGCGCGCTCGCTACGAAAACGTTGCGCATTCGCGGCGAATACGTTGCGCATTCGCGATGAATCCATTGCGCGTTCGCTCCGCTTCTAATATGTTCGCAAATTGCCAGTGATATGGCTCTAAGTGCTCGCGCGTTAGACAATACGTCTCCTAAGATGTAGGCACACTCTGAGAGTAGCTCAGCTTAACTTCTTATTTATCAAGCCTTAAGATGTAATTTAGGAGGAGTAAATCCGGACTGGCATTTGACAAACACAACTACTCGGCTACCTAGTAGCAGTTGGTGCCGTCAAGTCGAATCTATGCGCCGCCTTTATCCCCTTTAGACCGTACTAGAGCCAGTAGAGCTAATCTAATTTCTTAGTCTTAGACAAATTTCGTAGAACGCAATAGCTGTTAAAGGATCAAAAGATTAGGTGTACCTACATCAGATTCGAGATGCGTCTAATGCCATTAGTCTAGCATTAACAATGTAAAATGGTATGTCTGGCGTAGCGAAATCTTAGAATTGAATGACTCACTTCATGATGATATGGCCAAGTATTTACTATCATATCTTATGAAACTGCTTCAATGTACAGACACGTATCGCTTAGTAACGCTGCTTATAATTTTAGCTAATTTAACCCTTTATATTATGGAAACTCTACAATATTTAATGATATGGCCAACCGTTACAATAGGGATGTTGACGCCATTAAAAATATTTCGAAGACACGACTCCAGTAAAAAATGCTTTATTTTAGCCCTGAAAACCAGATTAATTTTCGATTAACTACAAAATTAGATTTCTTGTTGCTTTAAAACAAATAAATAGTTAGTTGATTGAGTTTGCGAACAAGTGACGTCATAAGTTGCTATTGTCATTCAAACTCTATGGGAGAATTACGATTTGACACGCTCATAAAAAGTACCTACTTACGTCATTTGATTGGTGGTGTCAACATCCCTAATTCCCTATTTAAACGATATGGCTAGTTTTAGCCAGCCACATTGTGAATTGATCAATTCAAATATTTGATTACTTATGTACCCTGGACCTGTGTTTCCTATTACTACTTATTATAATAGATTCAGATTAATTTATATAATATGAATTGTAGACGGCCAAAAATTATTAATTTTTACATCTGTGACGTTCATATAGATATAGTCATAGAGGGGAAAAAGGTAACGCTAGAGACACCAGCATCAAGAAAGATTCTGATGTATTTTCAATACCTATTAAATGTAAATTACTTGTTTTGTACATCTTTATAATACGTAAAAATCTCGTGTCACGGTGTTTGCTATCGAACTCCTCTGAAACGGCTAGACCGATGTTTACAAAACTTTTTGGTCTGTATTTGGTAAGTTTGAAAATAGGTCATAGGCTATAATTTATATGGCAATTGCTGAGTCAGCTAGTATCACTGTAAAATGCATTAAGTTTCAACTAAAAGCGATTAATTAAAGAAATTGTACCATTCCTCTCATTAAATACATTTTTGACTGATGAACATTTCAGTCCCCTAATACGATTACTTTATTATTGCGAATATTTAGGCCATCATTCGCAGATTGGTTTGTCGTGTATAGGACAAGTGTTGTTGGGCGTTTCCACTGCGTTAGAAAATGTCGCAGCCGTCACAAACAAATACTATTTCATTGACAGTTTGAATCTAACTAAATTAACAATGTCCTATTACATATTACACTAAACAGTACAACAACAAGTAAAGTAATTACTGACATTAACGGCTACAAGAATCGAGTACCTAGTTCAACCAAATTTTTGACATTTTGACTTGGACTTCGATTCCCCACAGGAGATGGATTACAAAATAAGTTAATAGTAAAAAAAAAATTGGTCACATGACATCTGTCAGTTAACTGGAAAGCCCTGGATAAGACTGGCACAAACCGGCAAAAGTAGTCTGAAATTGAAGAGATCTTAAGAGATCTTTACCCTGCAGTGGGTTTGTGACTTTGATGATATTCTTGCTATGCTAATGAGCAAAAATAAAGGATCACTGTTCGTACCTACAATAATGTATGGAAAATGCTTGTTACTGCAATGTGTATCTACCAATTTATTTTACAAAGATTTTTATTATCTGTGTACTATGGCAGAATTTTGGGTGCCTCAGGGTTTGGCACGTGTCAGCAGGGTGCTGTAGCCTTTACTGCCCCTTTTTGGGTGACTAAATCACATTTAGTTTAAATCTTGCCAATGTTTATATCCTCTGTATGAAACCATTACATTTTTACTGTCGTTAAGTAATAGAAGTATCATTCATAAACGTGCGTATAAACGCTTTTTAGTTTAATATTTATAGTATTAACATAATATCGAAATTCTAAATAGATTACCAAAACCTTCCTAAGAAACATTACTAAATTAAACTATTGAAAAGTGTTGCTTGTATGATTTTAATTAACATCTCATGTTAAGCTTAACATGAGATGTTAATTAAAATCATAATTAATTCCATCATTTAATTTACTAAAACCTAGTAACTATGCTTTCAAATTTAAAATTAATATAGATACGATATTTTCTAGGTGTGTAGTCAGTATACAAGTTACCAAGATACTAAATAGTTATTAATATCAGTTCTACGCAACGTACCTATTGGATTAACTAAAAACCTTTTTATTTTTTTAAATTACACACACAATTTTGTTTTTTCTTAATGCTGAATATTCACGACCAAAACCACGTCAGTTTCATTTATATCTCAAAAAGTCAACACTACCCCAAATGAAAAGTCAACGATGCTGTTTTAAAAGTCCGTATGAACGTTCGTGCCGTCTGTAAATTTGTTCTAGAAAACAACAGGGTCACATCATAAGAAATAAAACTCCGACTCAGCAAACTTAAGATTTATTTAAATGGTCCGAAAGTTGGCCAGGCGTCCCACACGCCGATGTGGACTTGACTAAAAATATTGGCCCTTAACTTTTGCCATGTCTATAATGAGAGATGCGATGAAAAAAATGTGTATGACCTAATAACATTTTACGGTAAGTAGTCTAAACCTACACGGGTAAAAAAATATAAGAATCTACTAAACTTTTATCGACTGCTGCACCTAATGTCGCATGCAAGTGTCGCTCAATGAGATGCGTGCTCTCTGCTCGCACCCCGACCGTAGCTTGTCACATTCGAGAAACCGATGAGAATTTTATGCAATCCCGATCTTAGATAAAGCCGGCAGAGGGTGCTGAGGCCTAGATAACCGCTTTATTTTAATGCAAACCGACAACAAATAACGAATAAATATTCCCTTTTTTTATTGTACAGTTGTGACGCGACGAATGCTTTGATTTAGGGACAGATGAGAGGGGTTGCGCGCGACGAATTGTGGTCGAGATTATTCCGGACAGGGATTTATATTGCACCCACTGCTTGGAATTTGAGCAGTATCATGTTTCATCAATATCTGTAGGGTGTTGACCTACGACGTTGGAACTCACAACTCTGCCATTTATTAGAGCTATCAGAATTATTGTTGATAGACTAGATACCCGAGTAGAATACGTAATCATTCTCTCTGTTTACTCTTCGCTCAATAGTACTTACCAATTTTTTTTGTGTACATATAATAAATAAAGTAATATTCATCTAGACATTTATTGTAAGTAGGTAGGGATTTTGCGCAGCACGTAGCTTACATTTACTAATGTTAAAGAAAATTATTTTTTATAAATAATTGAGTAAAACACGATTCCTTAATAATATTTCCCCAATCCCTTCTCGTAAAACTCTTCTAAAAATCACCAATACATTGCAGCACCCAAAACAAGTAATACGCCGAAACCTGCAAACTGATTAAATAATGAGCATCAGTTTAAGCTTAAACCGTTCCGTGCTGCTTACAAGTTCAGTTTCCATATACCAAGATTTGTTTTCCAATAGTCCCTTGCCACGACACTTTCACTACAATTTCCCCGATATTTCCTACACGTGTTCCAGATAGATTCAAAACTTTAACACTCCCCTACTGGGCGCCGATAAAAACAATCAGTTCCAATTCTGGCTCGAGTCGGGAAATAAGAAACAGACGTTCGGTGCACTCCGTAAGGGAAAGTTCACTTTTTATAGGGGACCAGAAATTATGTTCGGATGATATATAGCGACACTTTCCGCAGGATTTAAACGTGTCGTTTTCGTAACAGTTACTTACTGCAGGGCGCGAGTATGACCCTTAATAAATTCAGCACGTACGGGAGGATTGGTGGGAAATTATTTCTTTCGGCATTTGGAATTTTTCAAAATTATGAGCTGAGGTCGGGTTTTATGCTGTTAAGCACTTTCATTTCATTTCAGAAATCGTTTTGCCCTTTCTAAATTATGAGGTAAGTACAGTTTTGTCACCATTATCGTTTTTTGAATTATGATCGTGATCTCGTTGGTTACATTTTATTTTATCGTTCTAACGGGGCATACAAAACGCTTGCTATAAATTTAAATAATATAGTATTGATTTTCTTTTATTAGGGTGAGTGGGGGAAAGATGAAAATAAGATGAAAAACAGTGTAAGATGAAAAACTACCCGTAGCACCGGGTGCTACGAGTAGTTTTTCAGTAGTTTTTCATCTTACCCCCACTCACCCTACTATGTAAATATGAACTGATTTCTACATGATGTATACAAAAAATCAAATGCGACGATAATATAAGTAGCAGGAGAGGCATTAGTAGACAAAAGGGCTATCAAGATCAAATAGTTCCCCATCTATGTCTAAGTAGTGATTTTCTGATAACAATTGCACGACGATTCCTCCGCTTAGCGGGTTGACCCTGACCTTTAGGATATCACTGAATATGGAGCATATTAAAATACATTTAAAATAGGTACTTAATAATCTTAAAGCCAGGATAGCTGAAATCAACCAAGTTTTTAAGGGGAATTCCAAATCTTGCTAACGCTTCCTGAAAAATAGTAGGTAAGTTCTATACACAATAAGTATTAAAATACCAAAATTACACGAAGCCCATTTTAATAAATTGGAGTAAATAAGGCGGGCAGTGCTCCATTTATTTTAATTATGAATTAACGGGTTTTAATATAGTTCCGAGTATTGTGAAACAAGAAATAAAAAAGCCGTTCTTTCTTAATTGATTGTCACCACTCACTATTAATCGATTTGCTGTAAACGCCGCTGCCCCAGCACGCGCCTAGCCGTGGGCGATTCTGGTCCCGACGTCCACTAATGCACTTTACACCCTTTGGAAAAATGCTAGCATACTCCTGTACCAAATTCTATGCACTTTCGCTTAAGGATCAATTTGGATGTACTCAGTTGGACATAGGACTACGTAATCGTCAGCCAACGAAATAGTTAACTAAAAGCAAAACAATTTAAAAACACCGTTTCGTACTCGGGAGAACATGTGCTTGCAATCGTTGGATTTTTAGTAAAAGTTTTAAACGGAGTTTTTAATTTATTTTTTATAGAACGGATTTGAATTGTTATTCCAATTTTATTCTAGTTTTTAAGTTTTTGTGTAAAAACGCGACGCTATTTAAATTTTAAATAAATACAGCAGAAAATCATTCCAAATAATTTAGTTTTATATAATCAAAATAACATTCCGATGAGTTAAAAACAAAATGAATTAGGCGGTAACCACATAAAAGAAAAAAATCATACCACGACTTTAGGGTAGAAGTGTAAAAGACTAAATGAAAAGTAGGTTTGGAAAAACAAAAAAGCATACATTTTTCATCATACACTATACTGCAACAATTAATTCACCACAGCAAAATGAAAGTTTCAGTATTATCGTTTTGGATGAACTTTAAAAAAAATCGTGCGTGCAGTTCCTCCGCGCGGAAGAAGTGAATGTGGAAATGAAAAAGGCACTTATATATCAATATGAACCTTATTGCAATAACTTAAGAATAAGAATAAGAATAAGAATAAATTTATTTATAAAATCATTATTGAGAAATACAATTGTAGAATGATATCCGGCGGACCCCGAACTAGGCAGAGGCCTGTATCTCGGGGCCCAAGGAGTGCGTTAACATAATTAAAATTAAGCAGAATAGTTACTTGATTACATTTTATAAGAGAGAAAAACAAAAAAAATAAAAATACTAATTAAAACTAATCAAACTAAATGGATACAAACAAAAGGATAAAACAGTCGGCACTTTAATGTGTGGTTGTGTGTTTGTGCGTATGTGTGTGTACGTGAGTGTGTATGTGTGTATGTGTGTGTGAGTGAGTGAGAGTGTGTGTGAAAGAACTAAATTTACTTATGCATCTATGTGTTTAAATTACTCACTAGATGGCGCTTTTATCAAGTCTAATACAAATTTGCACAGACAGTATGAGTTCTGCATCGCACTATCGAAGTTTTTAACATCCGTTAGTATATATACAATGCGAGATTACTTGCTTCGGCAGTACATATAATAATGCTTTCATACCCCCTCCATGCTACCATTAAACTTTTTATCGCGACCTTGTTGGAAGTCGCATTAGAAATTTCACTTCAATAATGAGTAACCTTGAACCTTGCTATTCGACGGACCACGTGCTAGGCGCAAGACGTGGATCGGGGGGGGGGGGGGTCGGAGTCCGCGTCGTTTGTTCGCGGGCCACGTCTCCGCCCCGTCTCTTCTGTCTGCTGTGGATCGCAACGCAATGCTTCTATACATTTAGTATGAAAATGATTCAAGGAGTGCCGCGACTTCGATGCGCTCCCGCCCCACGTGTCTTCTGTCTGGGCACACCCAAGACATAGAGTCTGTGAAACATCTATCTATATATATAAAAAAGAATCCCTATTTCCCTTGGTCACGGCATCACGCATGAACGGCTGGACCGATTTCACTAATTCTTTTTTGTTGTGTTCGTCATTGTTAGGAGAAGGTTCTTATGAAAGAAAAAATTAAGAAAATTGCGCGGAAAATTAGAAAATATAAGAAAAATTACCGTCCATAATAACTTTTCTAATGTAACCTTATGGCGTTTGACATAACTGCCAGTCGTTTGGCAGTTGGCGTGATTAACAGAATACGATCGTTTAAATTAAATGTACGGGTCGAAATTTTATTCATAACACTAGCGACGCGCCCCGACTTCGTGTGGGTGTAGTTTGGGGAAAAAGAGGTAAATATATAAACTTACCACCTTAAATTATAGACTTTCTTTATTTTTCACACCTATTTTTCAAAGTTACACCCGTGCGAAGCCGGGGCGGGTCGCTAGTTTAGTATGAAAATGATTCAAGGGGTGCCGCAACTGCGATGCGCTCCCGCCCCACGTGCCTTCTGTCTGGGCACACCCAAGACATAGAGTCTGTGAAACATTTGCAAAAAAAATATTTACGAAAATATTTTCTCGCGTGAAATTACGTGTTTCGCGCAGACGTCTTCTGCATAGAGAATTGAAGTGCAATATAATTAGTTTTAATTTAACCTACAGCACCAGTTTGTTTCTGTATACATTATCAAAATGAAGTGTCACATCTATTTATCCTAGCTCTTATACACTCACACCATCTTACTTAGCGCTCTAACGACATTTAACTCCAGAAACACGTCGCCTTCACGGAGTGTATGTAAATTGGTAATTGTTATAAATTGCATGTACATATTTATCTCGTAATGCAGGGGTGCCGTGAATATTGGGATATTTTTTTTAAAGATTCAAGCGAAGGGATTTTTCGCGTTACAATTTTAGTGCGGGACCTGTGAATAATTTATGCGTGTAAGTTTAGTTAATTACATTAATGATTTTTTTAAATTAATATTTCATTTTAAACGCACTTAGAGAAACTATTTGTAATTTATGAACGAACTAGCTTTATTCCGCGGTTTTCCCTAGTTAGAAATCCATGAAAAAGGGGTTACGGTAATGCATTTAAAGCACAACGTGCGCTCGGATAAAGCCATCTTATAGATTGCAGCACCCAATTCCAAACTAAGCAAAGTTTGTACTATGGGTGCCTACTAGACAACGGATAACATACTTATATAGATAAATATATACTTAAATACTCATCAAACATCCAAGACTCGAGCACAAACATTCGTATTCGTATTTTCCACACAAATATCTGCCCCGACTGGGAATCGAACCCGAGACCTCAAGCTTCGTAGTCAGATTCTCTATACTGAACTACTAACTTATCCAGTTGGTCGTCTATATATTTCCTTCCATGGTACTTTTTATCTGTATTGGTTTCTATATGATGATCTATGTGGAGTAATTGTGTTATATTATACTAGATGTTGCCCGCGACATCGTCTGCGAATAATTCTAAACTGTGCAATATTCCGGGATAAAAACAATCCTACGCCCTTTCCCGGGACACAAACTATCTCTATACTAAATTTAATCCAAATTGGTCCAGTTTCAGTGTGAAGAGGTAACGGACAGACACACTTTCGCATTTATAATATTAGTATGGAATATAATTTCAGCTGTTGTATTTTAACTCAACAGACGCTATAAAAACAATAATTCTATGCACATTACGTATAATGGCATGAGATAAAATGTTCCGACTCCGACAAACCTCGTTTTTTGAAGTCGATTAAAAAGCAAAGGGTCTACGATGCAATTTTCGCCGTGATAGGTCCACGTAAAAGTAGATAATTTAAGTTACAAAGAATTTCATATCAAATCTATATATATAAAATTCTAAACTGACTGACTGACTGACTGACTGACTGACTGAGTGACTGACTGTTGATATATCAACGCACAGCCCAAACCACTGGACCTAGAGACTTGAAATTTTGCACATAGATACCTTATACAATGTAAGCATCCACTAAGGAAGGATTTTTGGGAATTCCCACGGGAACGGGAAACAACGGGATTTATAGATTCGATTCCGAGTGACCGTATCTCAGTAACTATAATAACTAGACTCTTCAAATTTGATACACAAGTAGGTATTACAATAATGAAAACATCTATTTCAGGATTTTTCAAAATTCCCATGGGATAACGAATAAACGGGATTTATATATTCAGTTCAACGGAATCCTATGAACTATAATTACTAGACGCTTCAAATTTGGCATAGAAGTAGGTAATTATAATAGTGAAAAACTGTTTTAAGGATTTTCAGAAATTCCCATGGGATAAAGAAAAAACGGGATTTATCGTTTTACTGGTCGTAGAAAGCTGAAATTCGGCATATAGGTTGCTAGCGGAGTGTAGAGGAGCATTGAGAGAGGACTTTCAAAAATTCCCACGGGAACGTGAAAAAAACGGGATTTTTCGTTTTACTGGTTGTAGAAAGCTGAAATTCGGCATGAGGTTGTTTGGGGAGTGTAGAAGAGCATTGAGAGAGGACTTTCCAAAATTCCCACGGGAACGGGAAAAAACGGGATTTTGCGTTTTACTGGTTGTAAGCTAAAATTTCAAAATTCATAAGTTTATACTGTAAGTAGGCCGCAAAGGGCTCTTTAACAGACTTCAAAAAAAGGAGGAGGTTATGTATTCCATTTTATGTATTTTGTTATGTAGGTATGTTCACCGATTTCTTGGTCAATTGTGGACCGATTTTAAAAATTCTTTTTTTATTCGAAATAATATAATATACTCCTGAGATGTTCCCATTGTCACGCAAGCAATCTTGCTTGCATGCTTGCTTGCCTGTATGCTTGCTTGCTTGATATCTTAGTTCTTTGGAATTCCCATGGTACACGCGAGCGAAGCCACGGGCAAAAGCTAGTTATAGTATAAATCTTCCCAGGTGAATTTTTCGCTTCGAGCCATTACATTAAATTTGAACCTTAATACTATGACGATACCGTTTGTTTTGAAAGATTAGGGCTCGAAGCGAAAAATTCACCTTTGGAAGATTTATACTATACATCTGAATATTTATATCGTACCGTGATAGGACACAAAATTAACCAGTCGGACTACATGCGGGTGCACTCAAACATTATCTGCAGTCATTATCAAACATTCAATGGGGAGGCGGTTGATGCATTACGTGTGGTTTTTGCTTTGCCGCAATGTCAATATCAATGTAAATAATGGTATCTCTATTGACATTGGCAGTACGGCAATGGTATTGGATAGCCGATTTGCATTATCAGAAATGTTAAGATCAATACGATAGATGATCTGTCACGACAACGGCATCAACAATTAATCAGAAGTAAAAAAAGTAGCTAAATGCGAGTCAAACTTATGTCAAGGCGAAGCACCCTGTAAGTATTAATTACCCAATTTTATATGAAACTCGTGAAAACAAGTGAACAAATCAGCATTGGAATTACTTCACGTAATAAGGTACTTTGTTGCCATAATACGTGGTGCTATCTCAGCCATACATTTTGCAGGATCGGCAATTAAGAGGATTCTGGAGGTCCAGTAACGGAGGGTGATCAGGGGGGAGGGGGTTGTAATAACGCGTTAATTATGCTAGGTATTTAGTTGACAGCTGACGCTAACGGCAGCAAAGTTGTTTGGAAAAATCAATTATTTATATTTGACATTATATAACGCTGACCTTTACCCGAGGTTTCGCTCAGGTAAACTATTAGATTTGGCAGTTCAATATATTGTATTGCATAATTTTCATTAACGTTGCATGAAAGAGACACATGTAACAATTTTTTTATTATCTTTAAACATAAAGTGCGTACATTCGGATCCCTTGGAAATATTGAGATATTGGTCGTTTTAATGTGAAAGAGCAACAAACGTACACACACACACACACACACACACACACACACACACACACACACACACACACACACACACACACACACACACACACACACACATACACACACACACACACACACGTACGCCCGCACGCAAGCACGCACAGAGAAATTATATTCTTATTAGCGACCCGCCCCGGCTTCGCACGGGTGCAAATATGCATGTATTAACCTTCCTCTTGAATCACTCTATCTATCAAAAAAAAACCGCATCAAAATCCGTTGCGTAGTTGTAAAGATCTAAGCATACATAGGGACAGACAGACGGGAAGCGACTTTGTTTTATACTATGTAGTGATATAAGATATAACCAATTAGTGTATAAATGATTAGTGCAATTCAAATGTGTACAATACTCTTGTCAACTTAAATTTAAAAAAAAAATCTTAAACAGACACCTTATTTCACAATATTACATGCGTCATACGTTCCTGCCTACTCTGTAAAAGCAACTACCAACAAAGAAGTAAGTTTTCCAAGCGAATCGGAAAGTATTATGAAATTTCACCTATCAACCTGTCGCAAAGAATACGATTGGCGCGTGCAAAATGCGATATCTGTCAAATAAAACTTATGTCTCCCCTATGAGGGTACCAATTTTGCTGCCAGCACTAAATAGGGAAGGGGAGTCGCGATTTTCCCCTTTACAGAGCTTGTCAAAGCTGACTCCAACACAAACATGCGAGAGACAGTAACTTTTTCTTTGTTTAGTCAAAAGTTACTTCGGAAAATGTTACTATGAATAAATAGTAGAAGATACAACACAATTAATGTGTTGTATTTCGTATAATTCCTTTCTGTCGAGTGTTAAAGTAATAATTTTGGTTTTGCTTTTGATATAAGGTGTTAGGGGTATACATAATAATATAACCTTTTAGCCGGCAGCAAAATTTTTGGCCATTTTCGATTTGAAGTGTATTATTTACTTTTTTAAATAAGGAAAGTTTCCTTGGTTTTTTTATACAAAATTACGAGTAGTGTTTATTTCTATACGGAAAAAAGTGTCCTTTTTTTAGGTCTTAATAAAACCGACACAAAAAATGCGCTCTTCATTTTGAGTAACAAAACTCCAAAACTACCAAATTCTGAAGAACAATTAGCAGGTATATTTCAAATTGAAAATGCCAATTTATAGAGATTCTCAGAAATACAATTTCAACGAAAACGGTTGTTTTAGATCAAATAATGGAAACTTGAAATATTACTCAAAGGGATTTCAGTTAACTGACAAATTATTAGAGGGGTGACACATTGACAACTAAATAACAGCTTTTATAAAGCCATCATTCACCAAAAAAGGAAACGCAACACCGGAAAGGCAGACACGCGCCGATCCCCATACATACTTACATCCCCTACGTATTGGGTAATAATAACGAGTCTTCCTGTCACCATTTCCACTGTTCTTATCGGAAACGATTCACCATTGATTTTTCCGCAAACAATACGGGATGAAACGCAACTCTAGCCCAAATTGAAAGACAATGCTGGCGGTAAAATATGTCTGTATTTTATTCAATTTCAATTACTGCCGAAATATTGTATTTCAATATGCCCTATTTGTTTCTCCCTTTCTCAATTTGTAATATCGTTTTTTATATTTTAAAATTTAATGTTTCTTACTTCATTTAGACCGCTTTGTTTTTTATGGTAGTTCAGACATTCGTCAAAAGATAGCGCCACACTTAGAAATTTAAACAAAATTTTCTCGGAGATAAAACCTTTCACAGATCGATTTATTTTCATACTAGTCCACTCGCGGCTTCACTTGCATTAACTATTCGATCTGGCAGTCAAATTTAAACTCAGTGATTTTACTAAATTCCCATAAAAAATCCCCAAAAATGAATTAAGTATGACTAACACCTGTATAAAACTGTCTATGTCTCCAGACGTTTAGTGGTCACGATTTAAGATCGTAAATTCCGTGACAATATCGAGAATTCGGGATAATAAGTAACATATAACCTAAAATCCGTTCAGCCGTTTTAGTGCGAAGGAGTAACAAACAGACTCGCATTTATAGCAGGATAAGCGAAAAAAATGTTATTATCGCTGATACAAACAATGAAGAGTAAATGCTCACGTAAGGCGATACTGGGCCGACGTCTAATTTATAGGTATCGAAGGATGCAGCAATAATAAAAGTTATCACAAATAGTAAATCTTTATAGACCTCACCAAATTTTGGATGTTGACATACAGAGTAATAGTTTTGGCAAACGATTCATCCTATCTTTTGTCCCGTTTTACTGCACGGTTGGATTGAGCTTGCTTGATTTAAAAATCCACTCTGAACTTCCATTTTTAGGGATCCGTGAAAAGTGCTATTGTCTTAATACTAAGCCTTACCAGTATTTAAAGTCTTAGTTGCAGGGCTACATCTTCTAGACCCCATCAGACTCTAGTTAGAATGTTCTAACATTCAAGTTAAAAAATTAAGGAGCAAAACGAAAGGCCAACGTCTAGACATGCCCTGACAAATTAGGACGTATGCTAACCCTATTCGCCATGTAAGACTTTAATTTGATATAATTTCGATCATAAATAATGATAATACAGACTTTTTAAAGCATTATTAGTTAGTATCTAAACGCATCTAGTGTAATTAAATCTCCTTTTTACCCGACTGCGAAGAAGGAAGGGTTATGTGTTTGACCCGTATGTATGTATGTATGTATGTATGTATGTATGTATGTCCATTCCTATGTCCTCTCGTAACTACACAACGGTTGAACCGATTTTGATAAATGATACGTCATTGGCTCATTGGATTCGTCTTGATAACGCGAGTAACACTGGATACATGAAATTCTTTAAAAATCAAAATAGCGGATTTTTGGCGCCAAATTGTGAGTCTTCAAAAATTTTTTTTATTCAAACCTATCGAGTAGGGTATCAAAATAAAGGGATTCTAAAAGAGATTACAAAAATATAAACAAGTCATGTGTTTAAATTTAATTTGGAATAGTAAATTGGCAATTAATGCATTAAAACGACGACATAGGTACCTACTTACCAAGATATCTTTGAGCAATAATTTCTCTATGAAACCCATGTGGAAAATTAAGTATCTACATTCGCACCTGTACAACAGTGTATCATCTCGAAATAATACACCATTTTAATTTAGACTTTACTTAATTTCCAGAAAGTCTAAATTAAAATGGTGTATTATTTCGAGATGATACACTGCTGTACCGAAGGTGCGAATTATTTCAAAATTGGTTTTGAACTTTAACTAAATAGCAACAGATTCCTAATTCAAATACTCAATAATTTATCTGGGTCTCAGGAGGTTACACTAAAAAACAAGAAATAAAAAAGTAATTAAAAAAACTTAAAACCCGCCTGCGGTGTAAATAAAATAATAAATTAAAAAATCAAAAACCCGCCTGCAGAAATACAGAAAAGGTGGAAACAAGATAAAATGTTCAATAACAATAAAACGAATTTAAAACACGTTGATAGCAGTCTTTCAAAACTTAATGCAACGATAAAATGCAGTCGGAGGCATGGGAGTCAGTGGCTTCATGGGATTTAATGTCACTTCATGCATGCCTCCGACTGCATTTTATCGTTGCGTTAAGTTTCGAAAGACTGCAGTGCTATCGACGTGTTTTAAATTCGTTTTATTGTTATTGAACATTTTATCTTGTTTCCACCTTTTCAGTATTTCTGCAGGCGGGTTTTTGATTTTGTTAATTTATTATTTTATTAATCGGGGGCTCGGGTGGCTCAACATCTTTTATCAGTATGGCTTGTTTTAGTCTCTTGTTAAACAATTTACTATTAACTACTGTGTTGCGTTTTAATAATGGAAACTGTACGTTTTACCAGAACCCTACGTGTGCGAATCCAACTCGTACTTGACTAGTTTTTATTGTTCAGTGCTGTCGCATTGTTTCGCTGTTGGCACCCTTCCTTTCGATTCTGTCACATGGATTTGAGTGCATTAGATTCGCTCGAATGCTACATGTCGGTTTCCTGGACGGTGGTCGCCACGTGACTCCAAATAAAAAGACTTCACGCCTGATCAACTGTGCAATGCAGTTAATGCACGATGTGAATAGAATTGGCCGTATTGTATAATATAATTTAGAAGGGAGTGCAACAATGAATTAGTATCCATGTACATTAGTATCCTCGAGCACTCTTAATATACTTCAGAAGAAATTATCTAAATTTGATATAACGATGTTAAATACTTAAATCTTTTTAATTAAGACAGTCTGTGACTTTCTGTATTTCCTTTTTCATCAAATTATAAAGGTGATTCAATTAACTAATTGACTGGCGTAACGTTTGTTTTTATGCTGTGTTAATTGAAATTAGTGGTGGTGTAGGGGTAAGCATGCAGCACGGAACGCTGAGGACCTGGGTTCGATTCCCAGCATTGGTCTTTTTTCTGGGGTTTTTTCTGTGCATCTATATTTCAGTTTGTATTTAGTTTGGAAGTTATGTACCTACTTCAAAATTACATACCTAATTAGAATTATTAAAAATTTCAGCTACATAATAATAAAGTCATTGACAATATCTTAGCGGCGTAAATCAAGAATAGAACACAATTTGATAATGAAATTTTGATCAAATTGAATTTGTAATACGGCAACCATTTTGAAGTGTCGATAATGATTTATTCGAATCTACATATTTAAGGAGTCCATCCCGACAAGTACCCGTAATCAACTTTGACGTTTCATGCAAATCTGTTTCGGGCCTTTTTTATCTTGAGCTCTTTCATGGCAGTAATGTGATTAGCCAGGGCCCCGATCCGAGTACCCTCTTCGGGAGGGCGCTAAATAAGATGCGACGTTTTCCGCCTCGGGCACCTTTGATAGTACTTTTAAAGCTGTGTCACGAATTCCGAACCTCTCTTTTATTGGTCACCATTATGATAATTACATTAAGGGCCGTTCGATACTTCGTCTTTCGAATTTGTTCTGTTGTTACGGTAAGGCGTTTGCCGCTTGAATATTGAGCAGCTCATTTGTGAAAATCGCACCTATTGTCTACGTGACGCTTTTCTTTTAAGGAATCCTTCAACCTCATTACGTTTTTTACGATTGGACCAAATTATACTAATTGACGAAAGTTTTTTTATGAAAGTAATTCCTTGGGTTGAGCAATTATAAATTAAAATTCTTCCAGTCTGTTCAAACGATTTTTACTTTTAATATGTACAGTCAGCTGCAGAGAAAAGGTATCCCCCTGTAATTGCCGTTACCACACTGGGGGGGGGGGGGGGTTACCTTTTATGTGCAGCAGACCGTACATCATACCTTTTGATACACACTTGAAAGATCGCCTTTATCTTAAATAAATTGAGAGGTAGTAAAACCTCACTTCTGTATAATATGCACCTAGAGATTTTTTTATGGATATTTGCTTTGTTCACTAAAAATGAAAACTAGATTAAGATGAAATAGTATAAACTAAAACCACAGTAATTTGAAATGAAAAATGGTCCATGTGGCATGGTACCGAAGACGCTCGCAGCATTTTCTCGCTGAATTACAAGACTGAGGCGGTGAGCAAGGAAGCTGTCAGCTCTTCGATCTCCTGTGGTATCTCTGAGTCTCTTTGATAAGTCTTTGAGGAGACTCAAAACGCCAGGACCCCACGGACCTAGGTCCTCGACGCCGAAATGTACAAAATTATATCCGGCGAGACCACTGTATTGTCCTGTCTTAGGAGTTTCTGCCGTTTCTGCTGCTGCTGTTGCCCTAACAAATGTTTAGTGGAGATGTGACACTAACACCAGTCCCATACTCCACGGAAGGACATCCCGTCCGGTCTCTTGCCGTCATTTCGTGATATGCCCGTTCGTCGGCTTCAAAATTGCAAATTGAATTTCAGTTCTAGGTATCAAATCTTGATACAACGTTTTATCCTTTTTTTTGAAAACCATTTCTAATAATTTGTGAAAAAATAAAATTATAGTGAAATTAACTACAAAGCTACAAGTTTTAGAAAACACAGTGTATTTTTATAAAACGTTCAACAAGGGAAACAGCTGCAAAGTATTCGCGATAGCACGAATTTCAACAGAAACCGTTCGATATCTATTTTATTTATAGAACAGAAAACCAAACAAAGCTCAAATTAAATTCCTTTGTTTGTTTGAAATGCCACAAACTTTTTTATATTCGTGGATCACATACATTTATTTTAGGTAGCAAATAATATTTTACATTCTAGTTTAAATTTAGAAATATTATGAATGGCTTTTTTGCTACTCACATTGTTTTCTAATATATAAAATTTATGTCATTAGTTATTGAATTATTAGCTTATAAATGTGGTGTTTGATGCTCAGATTGATTTGTCATTCGCAAAATAATGATACAATCAAACTTTATAGTTGCATTTCTTAATAAAAATTAGCGTAATTTAGATACACAAGAAAACTTAAAACCTTTAGGTACTTAGCATAAATCACTACACTTACGATGAAATACTTAGTCGTCGGTTGAGGATTGGTAAATTATTTTGAACGTTTATGTCGAATTAGAAATAGTGTGGTGGTATTCTTTTGCCTTCACACCGCAGTGGTTGAGTAAGTGTGTAAACAAACATTGGGTTTTAGTTCCAGTTTCGGTGACTTTCAGCGTTAAAATAGAGTTTCGGTTTTGTCAGATAATTTGCCGAAACCAAGACCGAATTTAGGTTCGAACTATATCGGCGTCGTGGAGCGGCTCCGCCGACCCGGGCATTGCTGATTTTTCGTGGTTACGTTGCTGTAGTTTGCTGTAGCTCGCCACTTTGTCTGCATAGCGAATGTTACTTGCTGATAATATAGCTTTGTGTAAGAATTCTTTAAATCAGTTCAGTTTTTTTGTACTTTATCCATTACGAAATAAGTACACAAACACAATCAAATCTTTTCTCTATCTCTATAATAATATATTAGTTCAGATCTGATGGTCGATGGGGCCAAAAGGTTCTTGAAGTTCATGGACCAGAAGACGCAGTGTAGGAAAATAGACCTCAAACAAGTTGGAGCGACGACCTGGTTAAAGGTGGAGGAACACGTTGGATGCGGATGTTGCATGAAAAGTCTGTTTGGCGAATCTTGGGGGAGGCAAAAGTTCAGCAGTAAACGTCTTTCGGCTGAAATGAGATAAATATGTAATTTGCACGTTTCATCACAATCTTGACATTAAATAAATACAAATGTTTAAAATTCGTCCTACGGCTTACCTCAGTGACGAGAAACATTTAAGAACCGCGCCCAATAAAGTGCTAACGTTTTGGATCAATCGCTTAGGGAGACAAGATTGTACTGTTTCTGCAACATCACGGCACACTGGGGTGGGGATACCTTTAGTCGACAATTCTAAATTATACACTTTGTTGTCCACCGATAAAGTTCAAAGTCCACCGGTGTTTTGACAGATGACTGGCGTTGTAACCCCGCCCGAACTATCAAATCACAACGTTACAGAAATGAGTCGACAAATAAAATTGCAAAGTCACTTTATTGATCGAATATGACTTAAAATAGTATTGCAGTAAATTGGATATATATTTTACGATATATTTGTACAGCCAACAATAATCTAAATTGTACCTGGACGAATTTTATTCTTTTATTTTAGTATAAAAATATTTTTCTTAATTCAAGTAAAAATGCTTCTTCATTAAATTACGTGTACCTAACTATCTGTCTATCAGGTACACAATACTTTTTTGCTAGAGTTTTGTGCCACAATAATTGTATATTTATTTATTTGCCACACTATTAATATAGGGCACATCGCTCGAAGAACTGATGGCCGATGGAGCAAAAAGGTTCTCGAGTGGCGTCCACGGACCGGAAGACGCAGTGTAGGTAGGCCTCCGACAAGATGGAGCGACGACCTGGTTAAGGTTGCGAGATTGCGTTGGATCCGGATGGCACGGGTCCGATCTGTTTGGCGAGCCTTGGGGGAGGCCTATGTTCAGCAGTGGACGTCTTTCGGCTGAAATGATGATGATCATGATTATGAATATTAATATACACCGTAAAATTTTAGTGGTTGTTTTCCCGAAACGAGGTGATTCAGTTTCGATTGTACAATCGATTTATAAGATTACTAGCTTTTGCCCGCGGCTTCGCTCGCGTGTTCTATGAGTATTCCAAAAAACTAAGATATCGAGCAAGCAAGCATGCAGGCAAGCAAGCAAGCAGGTCCACTATTGACCGAGAAATCGGTGAACATACCTACATAAAAAAAAAAGTGGAATGCATAACCTCCTCCTTTCTTAGAAGTCCGTTAAAGTGCCCTTTGCGGCCTACTTACAGTATAAACTTATGAATTTTGAAATTTTAGCTTTCTACAACCAGTAAAACGCAAAATCCCGTTTTTTCCCGTTCTTGTAAGAATTTCGGGAAATGTTTTCTTAATGCTCCCCTAGACTCCCCAAGGAACCCACTTGCCAAATTTCAGCTTTCTATGACCAGAAAAGGATCTTAAAAAGAAAAGAAATGGAAAAAGAAGGAGAAGGGGAACGGGAGGGAGGGAAAGGGGGGCTTAAAGGGATAAGTTCACCTTTGTACATGCATTTCAACGGTTGTCAATAATGTATTTCTTTTTTTTTTCTTATTTTTGTACAATAAAGAGTTTACATACATACATACCAGTAAAACGAAAAATCCCGTTTTTCCCGTTCCTGTGGGAATTTGGGAAAATCCCCTCTCAATGCTCCTTTGCACTCCCCAAACAACCTACATGCCAAATTTCAGCTTTCTACGACCAGTAAAACGAAAGATCCCGTTTTTTCCCGTTCCCATTGGAATTTGGGAAAGTCCTCTCTCATTGCTCCTCTTCACTCTCCAAGCAACCTACATGCCGAATTTCAACTTTCTACGACCAGTAAAACGAAAAATCCTGTTTTTTCCCGTTCCCGTCGGTTTCCGGGGGTATGGGGGTTCGGTGTTAGGGGGGTTGGGTTTAGGTGGTTCGGGGGTTTGTAAAATGAGGACACAACTTTTGATCTGGATATAACAATATAATAATTGCTTATAAAGATTTTTTACTGCACTATAAGAATAGTGAATTAAAATTTATTAAAATTTATTTTTTATTTTTTAAAGCGTGTTTTTTAGTTTTTTTAAACTATTATTTATTTTCTTTTTTTTAGTTGCATTTTTTTCTTTCTAACTTTACCCCCTCACCTACAACCCCCAAACCCCCTAAACCCAACCCCCCAACATCCCCCACCCCATTTCCCCAAACCCCCCCCAAACCCCACACCCTTACCCCCAATCCCCTAAACCCCCCTTACCCCCTCCTCATTTTACAAACCCCCGAACCACCTAAACCCAACCCCCCTAACACCGAACCCCCATACCCACCCCTCCCACACCCCCCACCCCGCCACCTACCGCCCCCCCTTCCAGTTCCATCATCAAACCCTTGTTACCATCTAGGCCTCTTACCCCCTCCCCATTTCCCACAACCCCCCAAAATCACTTACCCCCGAACCCCCCAACACCCCCACCCTATTTCCCGTATACCCCCCCATCCCCTAACCCCAACCGCCACACCCTAACACCCAACCCTCTAAACCCCCGACCCCCTTACCCCATACCCCATTCCCCCCCCAACCCGTCACCTACCCCCTTCCAGCTCCATCATCAGACTCTTGTTACCATCTAGGACCAAAGTACTCGTCAAAACGAATCAAACGAGCCCAAACTCGATGGGGTTGTTTCGTTTTATTGTGGAGTGCCTATGGCCATCTTCCAGCTCCATCATCAGACCCTGGTTACCATATGGGATCAAAGTGCTCGTCAAGACGAATCAAACGAGCCCAAAATCGATGGGGTTGTGTCGTTTTATTGTGGAGTGCCTTTGGCCATCTTCCAGCTCCATCATTAGACCCTGGTTACCATATGGGATCAAAGTGCTCGTCAAGACGAATCAAACGAGCCCAAACTCGATGGGGTTGTGTCGTTTTATTGTGGAGTGCCTTTGGCCATCTTCCAGCTCCATCATCAGACCCTGGTTACCATCTGGGATCAAAGTGCTCGTCAAGACGAATCAAAAGAGCCCAAACTCGACGGGATTGTGTTGTTTTATTACATAGTTCCTATGGCCACCATCCAGCCCCATCATCAGATTAGCTCCATGGTACAATAATATTGCATTGTCATCCAATTTACACATATGTGCAAAATTTCAGCTCAATCGGAAACCGGGAAGTGGGTCAAAATCGCGCCCTAAGGAGTCGGTTACAAACAAACATACAAACATACATACAAACATACATACAAACATACAGGTGAAGCTAATATAAAGCGTGTAAAAATAGAAAAGCTGCCTAATTTCATCTAAGACAAATTGAGTCTATACATATATGCAGTAGTTTTTTTTTAAAGTACGATAAATAATAAACGTTTTAATAAAGTTACATTCTATGGCAATCAATATAGTTGGATTTTGACAAGGTTTAATGAACGGCTTTCAAGCGTTTTATAAAGGTAGTCTTCGTGGCGTTAGTCAAATATTGTTTCCATTTGTATACCTATTCAAAAACACAAAAATTACAGGAGTTCCTGACCTAATTTTTTTGAAAAACTATTGTAAGTATGACGTTTCTATAGCTAAGATAAAATTAAAATCGAATCGGTTTTACGAATCATTACATCTGTGTTTACTGAAACATGCATGGGCAAAAGCGAATGTCTCGAAATTGTATAGAAACGTTGGAAAAGGCTCCTCAATCCCTTTAAAGCGCTATTTTCTTTTTATAACCAATGAACCGTGAAAATGCGGGCGAGTATAGGGCCAGATCGAGTTAGCGCCATATCGAAAGCAAACTGCGAAACGTTTTTAAACATAAGTAAATAAAGCGCGGAGCTCAAAGGGAAAGGATAAAACTTGATTTACAAAATTAAAAATTCCACATTTTTTCAAAAGTTATTTCTTCATCCCTATGTTAGTTTTAAGTTTTTAGAAACTTTGCTTCTATAATATTGTAAACCAAATTCTTAACTATGTTTTAGATAAATAAATTACTAATATACCTATAAAATATGATGCCTGGTGCCCTGTTAAATATTTAAAACCCTTTTTAACTTAATGTTTGATCTAACTGCAGCAAACGTATCTAAGATATTTTTAAATTAATAAGGCCCTGGTTTCTCTGGCCCGTCACACGTGTCCGGCGGCGTCTGGATGTGCGTCGCACGCTGTGCCACACGCCGTCGGTCGCGGGTGCGTGACGTTTCAGAGAAACTACCCTCAAACATTCCCGAATAAAACATTCGAACGTCGTCGGTCGCGGACACGCATTGGTCACCGATCGCTGGCGGAGGGTGGTCAGAGAAACCAGGGCCAAGAAATATATATATATATATATATTTTCAGCAGATGTTCGAAATAAATATTTGTTGTTTTCTTTATAATAATCATTAATAAACTTCCTAAAGACGTAAAAGATCTCCCTTTAAAACAATTCAAACGAAAATTGTACACATGGCTTTGCGATTTGTGTTTCTATTCTGTAAGCAATTTTTTTAGTACAATAACTAATAATAGATAAAACACTAATTGAGAGATGATACACAATTTTTACGAATAAAATAATATAAAAAGACATTTTAACTTTCTCAAGTCTTTTTTATTTATACACATAATATTAGATACTATTATTGTAAAACCTACTTGTCTCAATCATCCTTATATTATTTACGAGTATACATTTCAATGTAAAATAATGTAATTAAATCCAATGTAATTTATTTCTATTAATTCAATATACCACAGAAATAATAATAAAGAGGATAGAAGTGCCTTAGACGCGTGACCTTGGCGCCGCGCTTGTGAGTCGTAGGTCACAAGCGCGCGACTTGTGGCTCAGTGCTATTTGAAACGTGGGTATGACAACAAGTGCTTTAAAATGGTGTTTTGCAGCATTAGCAATTACGGAAACTCGTCCACACTGTGTAATTACACTAATAAGGAGATTACATTTCATTGGTATGTATTAATTAAATGTAATAATGCGGTTTATATCAAAATACAACTTGAGAAAATATATCATTATGAAATATTGGTTTACACGTTATTAACACGAAACTTCATATACCATTGCTACTCATGCCCATAAAAACGCAGATCGTTTTGAATTATACGCAGCAATGTAAAGTAATTTTTGATAACCCTTCCGTCTTGCACAAAAGTTCGTGGTACGGACAAAAAAACAGGTTACGACTAGTACAGACATAATGACGACGCGGCCAATAAATGGCGCCGTTGTGTAAATGTGGGTATGACTTACGTTGAGTGTTATTCAACGCTATCTCTAAGGTGTAAGGTTCATAATTGTTTGTAAGCAAAAATATTAGTAATTGTGTGCGTGATTGCGTAGTACGGTTCCGATCTTTTGCATGTGTGCATTAACACAGTAAGTAGAGGGGATGAAGCAGCGACACGAGTTCCGGAAGAAAATAGGAACTAAGGCATTTCTATCCTCTTTATTATTATTTCTGTGCAATATACCTAATAATAGTCTGATGTATACTATAAATGTGAGCTAATCCTGACAGAATATAACTGTATATAATTTGCATGCTACATAAAGCAGAATGTGACGGATCAAAACTATTATAAACGAACATCAAATGAAGAATTTATTATTATTTATTATTATTATTATTATTTCTTGGCTAAAACGAAAATCGCTCAAAAATTGATTCCTTAACTTGATTTTGCGAACAAAATTTTCACTCGACAGATCTTTCCGCGCGGTTTC